>JARJCP010000112.1:0-332851 GCA_029281795.1 Mycena crocata | reverse complement strand
TTAGAAAGAATCACATCTCGAGGGAATCCCGACCATCCCACCGTCGGCGAACTCCCCTCCCCTACAAAGACATCTATAAGCATCATCACCCCGCCCAAGGTCCGCTGTGGCTTGTTCGTTTCGTACCGCGCTTAATCAACTTAGGTGACGCTCCCTATCCTGCGAGCGGCGCTGCCACTCGGCGTACCCGCTGTATGGATCCAACCGGGTGCGGCGGACGAGGCCGTCGCCGCGTGGGTGAAGGAAAACGGGATGGAGGGTCGTGTGATTTATGGCGGGCCATGCATCCTCATGGAAGGGGACTCGGTTCGCAGCCTTCTTTGAGCGCGAAATGTATGTGCTTGCAAGTGTACGAATGAAACATTTCTTTTTTGTCAATCGCAATATCGCAAGATGCCTCATGTCGATCTCTGGTGCTGGATGCGTCGCAAGTCGTAGTTGTACCATGGCGTCTGGTGATATGATTGGTGCCATCCTTTTGACTATCGTTTTCATTCTTCTCGTCCAACTGTCCCGTTTGTCCCTGCGCAGTGCGCTACACGGTCAATATGTGCAAGACTCGCATGGCAGTGTTCCGTTGCTTTACTATAATCGACTCAGCAACCACGCGAAGACTGCACGTCTTGGTGCATTTCCCTTCCGCGCGTTTCCGCCCGAGCTAACTGCGCACATCCTGGAATCCTTCAATCCGACACTCGCCATCTTCTCATCAAGACGGCGCGTCCTCGGCGCCTGTAGAGAGAACTAGCGCTGAGAAGGAGGGTGCCAGTTGCTGGGTACTTAATGGGGCTACTGCGGGCGCTAATATCACTTGTGATTGGCGCCGTCTGCCTCTTTTGTCCAGCGCGTCCATCTGGCTTATTTGGGATTATACCAGTACCAGCGGGAGGGCGACATGTGCAAGACGCGTCCCCCACGTGAGCGCGATTGTTTGTTTATTTACTTGCGAGCTCTGTCAGCCACCCATCTACATCTTGACTCTTACCGCCATGTTCACATTCACCACTTTGCTCCAGTGCCTCGTCACCACCGTCTCCTCCGCCCGCTGCCGCGTCGTCCGCGTCGTCTCGATCTCCGTCAACAAGGCCGTGCTCGCCGTGCTCAAGATCGTCGCCAACGTCAAGACCACACCTCTTCCGCTTCCTCCCCCTCCAACTCGCACTTCGCCTTTCTTCCTCCCTCCCTCGCCCACCATCCTCAGCTCACACAGTCCACCGTGGACCTTGTGGTTCGGTCTTATCGTCGCTCTCTCCCTCGCCGTCGCCGGCGCTGCTCTAGTCAAGATTGGCGCGTTCAAGCGCGCTCGTGAGAAGATTACAGAAATGGTCCAAGTTGGGATTACAAATTTCAAGGGGAATGTTCTCCGGGTCTTCGTCGTCGCCTGCATCATCGTCAATGCCGTCGACACGATCAACAGCAAGGTCATTCATGGATTCGCGATGTCTGTACTGTTTATTGGGAAGTACACCGTCAAGACTGCCGTCAAGTTTGAAGAGGTGTCGTACCGCCTCACCGTCCATGTCGTCGCTTCCACCATCATCACCGCCAACTTCGTGCAAGCCCTTTCCCCCATCCCCGCGTCCAAGGTCGCCGCCGCCGCCCACGTCGTCTATTTCCTACCAGACCCCTGGGTCCTCCTGTTCCCTGTCTCCACCCTGCGCATCCGCCCCGCAACGCCCTTGGGCTCCCGCCATTGGCAAGTCGTCGCATTTCCTGGCGTCGACAATCACATCGACATCAGCGCCCTCACATGGATCCGCTGGCTCGGTAGGGGGGCCTCCGGACAAGTCGCCAAACTCCAGGGGGCAAGCGCGACAATCTTCGCCGTCAAGAGGATGGAGGCCACCGACGCCTGGAGGTCAGAGGCCGCGGTGCACGTCGCCATGCGGGACCATCCTGCCTTTCCGGTCCTCCACGGCGTCTATCGCGCGCAAGCCCACCGTTTCTTTGTCATGGTGCGCCTTTTTCTTCCCAGTCGCCCGCTGTTTCTAACCTTCTTTCAGGAATGTGGAGTCATATCGCTGTGCATGTCGTTGTCTAGAGATGCCATCCGGTTCTATGGGGGTGAACTGGTATGTCTGTCTGTGCGACTGTGTCATCCTATGCTGACCTGTGTCGTAAAGTTGCTCGCTCTGCATGCACTTCACCAGCGCGGTATCGTCCACTTGGACATCAAGCCGGACAACGTCGTCATCGGCTCGGACGGGCACCTCCTTGTGATTGACTTTGGGATCGCGGAGCGATTGAACCTGCAGCCAGACCTCGCGACCCCTGTGATTTGGACGGGCAACGGTAACGCGCACTGCATGAGCGGTATCTGTGGGACCCGGGGCTACTTGTCTCCGGAGGTGTACCGGGGCACGGTGTACTCGTACGCCGTCGATCTGTGGTCCCTCGGGGCGACGATGCATGCGTGGCTAACGACCAAGGTATGTGTCCTGTGATTCTGCCTCCGAGTGCGGTGCACTGATGCTATGCTTAGCCGCCCCTCCTCGACACGAGCAACGACGAGCATCACTGGTGGGCGCCACTCAGATCATTCGGTTATCTTCCAACGGAGCTGGCGTTCTTTGAGCGCGTATGACGAGCTTCTCTCCACCCGCTGTTCGATGCTCACTCCCTCTTCGCAGATCCTTGCCTACGTTGAGCCTGTATCACCATCGCACACCCTCCCCATGTTCCCGCTGGATCGCTTCGCCGACTACGACGATATCAAGGCAGACCCGCTGTGGGACCTGTGAGTTTGTTGCAGCACTTGCTTGTGCCTGGCTGATACACGCTGTTCAGCGATTGGACTGCATTGGAGAATCGAACCCTGGCGCCGCCGCAGTTGGACTGGATTCCCCGAGCATGATCACGCACATCTCTATATGTCTCGCGGAGTTTGGACTGCGCGTCCCTACTCATGTACGTCCATGTCTTGACACCTCCTCGCTGAAATGCTGACTTCGGTGCTGCAGATATACCCCCCCTCTCAATCTCACTATCTCTTTTTCTTTTACGGAATATACCCCGGTGCCCTCACCATATACCCCCGGTCGAGCATGGATCGTGCATATACCCCCGTATACCCCGGCTGAGGATTCCGATTGCGAGGAAGAGAGACGGGTATTTGGATTCGAGACGACGCGGACGTACGCAAGGGGGACGCCTCTTGCAGTTGCAGCCACCACATCGACTCGCTCCCTTTTTGCCTACTGCTTCCGGCTGACGCGTACGTTTCTCTTTTCTGTGTTTTGGTTTGCGGGTTGCTGATCTGTTTGATTCTCAGTGCGGACGTCGAGATCCAGTTGGGCGGCCAGTGCTTAATATACCCTGTATCTTTTTCTTTGTATGACTGCTGCTTAATGTATGCTGCGAGTATTCGAATTTCGGGATATGGGTGTGTGTGCGGGGCCTTGGAGGCGAAAGAATTCCAAGGGATAGGTTTTCTTTGCAAGGACTCGATCGAAGGAGCCAACTTGAAGGCAGAGGGGAGAGAGAGAGAGATCGGTTAACGGCGCAAGCTATACTACGTAGCTAAGATGCCGGTGTAGGTAACTACACAAATAAATATGACCTATCGAGGTGTGTTGTCTGTGAGTACATATTTTGCGGTGTAATTAGAGGATCCAGTCTGCGGTTTTGGTCTACGTCGTACGAATGAAGGCAGAGGCCGAATTTGGAAAGGATGCGAGTCGTTTCCTTCCTCTCCCTCTGGTCAATCATTCGATGGAGTGGATGGCCTTCCAGAACGAATGGAGCTCGAGGTCTAGGGAGTCTCGCTGTGGACGATGCGAGTCCGAGAGTGAATCGCCGCTATCGGAATCCCGACTTCTCCTGGTTCAAGAAATCGCGAGATCTTGGCAAGATCTTAGATTCAAACTGCGAGTAAGATCGCCCGGGGAAGAAGAGACACATACCTGCAAGCACTTGAACCTTCCCATTGTGTCGTTTGCAACGTCGGCGGTTACGCTCACGCCAATTGAACTGCCAATCGCCGCCAGGCTTGCAAATCTCGGATGCTTCCTGTTGCGGTGTGGCTGCGTTGCAAACATCATCATTGACACGGAAAGGACGTTGTCGGGCATGTTTGGATGGAGTGTAGTGGTATATCTGGCCATGATGCGTGGTGCGTTCGCATTTTTCTTTGCTTTGATCTAGCTTCCAGCCGTGCATCCACCCGCATGCCGCACCACGCACCACGCACACGCATCCGCAAAACTAGTCTAATCTGCGCGTTCGTCGGCGGGTGACAGTCTATGTGTATTGTGTGCGGACCGTGGGCGGTGAACGCTGCACTCGGATGTTGTTCACGTTGCGCTGTTCTCAAGTTGTTTTGCGGCCTCTTCAGGTCTCCGACCCACAGCGACCGCCCTTGACTCCAACTTAATTTTCGAGTTCGCCATGCGCTGTAGACTGCCATCTGCATCCAACATCCGGGTCAAGCATCTCCCCGTGGTCATTCACCGGTTATATCCTGTATATACGCATCGTGCTTGTGCGTGTGCATTTTCTTCTATCACTTCTTGGTTGACTCGCATCGTCTCTGAATCAGCAAAGCACATTGCATGTTGTTCTCGAATACTACCGTCAAATGCTCTCGCTGGGGCTCGCCGCAAGCGTCTTTGAGGTGCCGAGGCGCTGAGGTGAGTGCTCTTATCGTTGCTCTTATTCTCCTCTATCCCTTCTTCCTTTTATTTCCATGAGAATTTCCTGATGCGAGCGACACTTGGAGATGTGCATTGCCCTACCTAGACTTTTTTCTCTTCTCTCTGTAGCTCCGCGTACCGTCGTCTTGCGCGTTCTAGCAGCGACCCACCACGCGACCCTCATACCAAGACACTCCTCTTTCGTCTTCAACGCGTCCGTTCTTCCCCTCTTGCCGCGCAACCTCTTTTTCCTCCTTGCAACTGGAGCCTCACCCTTCAAGTTCAAGTTGGTAGCATGAACGCAACAGTCTCAAGCTAGTACATTGCGACTTCCTTTTGAACTCCTTCCAGACATTCCTGGCGTTTATGCATTCATTCGCGGGTACATCTCGGCCACGTCTCCACCATCGTTGTGTCTATGACAGAAAACACTGTCCCTTTCCCCTTTCCCTCGTACGCATTTCTCCGGCCCATCGAACTTTTTTTACCACCGAAGCCTTGCAAAATCATGGCGAAATGCTTGCTTAACCATAAATTAATAGCATAATAAATTTGATTTGGATATTTCTTCTCCCCTTCTTTCCTCTATCGAGTTCACCGGTAGTGGTGGTATGTATGTCGAAGCGGAAGCAAATCAGATCGGGGTCTAGCCCGGACGATTACTACTTGCTTTCCTTCCATGTCCGAGCCCGACATCCCGACGCTGGATGACCTCCGCGTAAGTTGCACGGGCCTCAGGAGACCTAGGCTTATGTAGTCAGGCTAGGTCAAATCCTGCTTCATTTGCTTGGAGGAAGAAGAGCACGCGCCTGGTATGTCGCATTTCCGAGTGCTCCAAATCCGCGTCGCATACAATACTTTCAGCTTCGACGAAAGCGAACGTCTGGGTCCACCCATGTCCAAACTGTCCCCTGCTAGCACACGACAAGTGTCTCCTTCGGTGGATCAGCACGCTTCCATTGAAACGGCGCTTCAAGCGAAAGGATCCGAACCAAACTATATTTGCGCTCGACACGTTCAAGTGCCCGCGATGTAGCCGGCAGTATGAGCTCGCGAATCCAAAGCCGCCCCCTCTGCACAGGGTACTAATGGTCGGCGACACGGTCTTTGTGATTCTGTCGGCATTGGTCGACATTGCGTGCACGACGGCGGGCCTTCTTGCACTGCAAACCATCCCAGTCGCGCTGTCGCTGCAAAGCAGGGTTACGGTGCTTACAGGTTAGAGCGCTGGCGACACCTTGGAAAACTACTGAATGTTCCGCTGCAGGAATGTTCGTGTACGAAGTTGCATTTCTGGAATCATATCTGGGTCCACAGTACGTCTTTGAGCGCTCAATGGTACAAGGCGCTGACCTCCACACAGAATGTTTGGCCTCCTGCTAACGGACAGAGCAGAGCACCTCCTTCGGTCGCTCGCCATACTAGTCCCAACCATTCCGTTCCGTCTCCTCCTTCCTGGCGCTCTGCCCAAGTGGATAATACCGCTATACCTCGTCATCCCACCCCTCTTCGGATTGGCGGGGCTTTCGTCGTCTTCGCCATCAGAGGTCCTGCCGAACGACTCACCCATTACGTCCCGCCCCATCATCTCGTCGTGGCCGCCATCCCCAGCGCTGCTGGGTCTCGTCATCGTACCACTCATGATCCGCCCCGCGTACAACCGCCTCTTCTCCCTCTTCCGTGCGCGCGTTCTTGGATCCTCCCCACCTTCGCGCCAAAAACGCTACCTCAGCGACCGCGCCCGCGGCCTGTTCACATTTGGCGCGCGTGCTCGCGCAGCGCCTGACGCGCCACCGCCCCCCGCCATCGACGCCCTGCAAGACCAGGATCCCTTCGCCGAACCCGCGCCAGTCCTCATCGCGGACCAAATCGTGCAGAAGGACCAAACGTCCTTCACGCACGACGTGCTGCATGCGGTCGCGTCCGTCGTCGCGCCGCGCGTGTTCGGGAAGCTGCTGTGCGCGGCGGCGGAATACTCCGTGTGCCTACGGCGCTTCCTCGGCCTGCGGCCGTTCGGGAAGGTGCGCGCGTACCCGGCCTACTGCCCTGGGTGGGTAGGGTTAACACTACGCCAGCGGGCATTGGCTGCTTGCCGGACGGCGGGCGGACTGCTCCTGGGCGGCTCGTGGGTGTGGGGACACGTTGATCCTGTGTGGTATGCATACTAATCCCCATATTTTGCTTACTTTTTAAACGACGCATCTCACAGGTGGAGAAACTCCATTGGCTACGGGATATTTGTTCTTGTAGTTGGCTTTTTCTTCTCGTAGACCCAAAAGCTGACTTCAGACTTTCTGCGTAGGCGACGGACTGCTTTGAGCTCTACCGGTTATGGCTGCAAAAGCAGGAAGTACAGAGCAGGACTATAAAGAGTCGGGACTTTACGGGCGTGGATGTGGCAGAGCTCGACCTTATTGAGCCGGAGAGATTTGCCTGAAGAGCGGTACCTGTCGTGATATGTGTCCGTTACTTGGGCCGAATTGCGCCATCTTCGCGGTTCACAAACTTAACACCGACACTGACAACACAAATCTCTCTGGCATGAAGCGTCAGCGAAAGTAAATTGATAGCTAATGTGTAGTGTGGGCTAGAAACCTGAAATATTATAATTATTGGATCTTTGTATGGTGCACTTCACTTAGTCACCACTACTTTTGTACACTGGATAGTTCCGGCTCAGTTTTACCCTGATTTTTTATTTCTCTGGTGGCAGAAATGCTTCTTTTCACAAGGGGAGTGTTTTGGTCAGAGGGATTTCACATAAAGTCAAAACTGGGTGAGATAAATATTTCCTTCCGACCCAATTTGGCCACTGGCACTCCCTGCCAAATATACACTGTAGGGTCAAAAATCAGGTTGAAAGATGTGTGAAACATGTTTTTCCAGCACCCTGTACATGCCTGGTTGCTCTCAATCCACACCACACACCCAAATTTTTCGCTCAGCCAGATTGGCCGCTGTACAAAAGTAGTGGTGACTAAGTGAAGTGCACCATACAATTACTCTTCCACCTCCACAAACTCTTATTGCGCTGTTGCTCAACGTCATCCTTTCAATCTCCAAGTTCTTCGTTGGTTCGATGGTGTAGTTGGTTTATCACTTCTGTCTAACATTTTACGTAATCCACGTTACGTAGCGTGGAACACAGGCGGTCCTCAGTTCGAACCTGGGTCGAATCATGTTTTTACTCCCTATCTTCCGAGACTTAGGATCTTTTTAGTCTCTTTCCGCGACTGTTCTCTTCATTACCACATTACATGAACAGTCAGCTGCAACACGGCCCAGAGTTCGAACCCCAGTCCCGCCTTTTTTTCTTTCTGTCTATGTATTGGCAATGGTCAACGAATGGCTTGAGATCCAGGCTTCTCCAGTTCCAATTTTCAAGCCATGAATACCTGATAGGGAGTTGGTGTCATTATTTGCAAAGTTTGAACAGGTTTGAACAATCAATTGACACGTGCCAGCGGTTGATCTTGACTCCTTCCCTCATGGCATTTTCCTTACATCGGGCCCACCTTCTGTGCGCTAATGGAATCCCCCGAGTCGTGGCTGGGAAGCTCGGTGTCCTCTACCCATCCCCTTTCGCTTGAGGACTGAAATCTCGGGCGCTTCTGAAGCTTAACGTCCCAAAATACAACATCCCGAAAGTAGTTGTGAATCCTCGTCAGAACTTGGCTGTTCTTGCGGTGCTGCTCGCCGCTACCATGTGCGGAGCAGTCGGGGGTTATAGTATTGCGCTATCCACTGCTGTTGCGCAACCAACAACTTCAAAATTGGAGTATGGGACTCCGAAAGACTTCGAACAGGCGATCAAGGAGTTAAAGAGCATTTTCCCTCCTGCAGGACTTTCCACTGACAAAGGCGACCTCACTATCCACGGGGAATCACCTTATCACCAGCATGATGGTACCAGCCCTTGCTTTGGCCGTCTCTGAATTTTCATATCTGGCTACTGCAGGTGTCAAACATAGTGTCATCGTATATCCACAACACACCGAAGATATCGTCAAGGTTGTGAAAATCAACAAGTTCAAAATGCCCGTCGTTGTAGGTTTAATACTCTCTAGGATTTTTACCATGTTAACTTGAACGTGTGCTTACAGCCATATTCTGGAGCTACAAGCTTGGAGGGCCAAGTTGGCGGTGTTCGTCATTTTCTTCGGCGGAGGATCCTATTCTGAATTCATTTGCACTAGTATCCGGGAGGTGGTATTTGCGTCGACATATCAAACCCCTAATGAGGCATTCAGAGGCCGACACAGACCTCGTATGTCGACCCAGCGTGGGCTGGACAACAATCAACGAAACACTACGCAGTAAAGGTGAGTTACTCTAGGTTGAGTTCATCCCAAATTCATCTCGCCCAGGAATACCTCTATTCTTTCCTGTACAGTTGATTCCTTTGCGTCTGCGTGTGGTTGGTTCATTTCTTTTTCACAGATAGATCCTGGACCTTCGGCGACAATTGGCGGAATGATCAGCACTGGCTGTTCCGGAAGTGCGCTGACTGCTGCTTTTCTCTGAATATGATATCAACCAACCCTCCAGCAAACACTGTTCGGTATGGGACTGCTAAGGGTGAATGGTTTCTCAACATGGTATTTTTATATCATTCCTCTTTGGACGTATTTCAGTATCTCGCAGACTGTTGTTCTTCCTTCTGGTGAAGTGATCAAAACACGGTGTCGATCCCGAAAGTCGTCCGCCGGGTTCAACCTGACGAAATTATTCATTGGTGCTGAAGTACGCACGCATCTTCAACCTCTTACAGTTCCTTACTGTCTCCGTGTGCAGGGAACGCTAGGAATAATAACCAAAGGTAATCAATATCCTCAACCATAGGGCATAATTCACCGTATGTCAGTGACACTCCAATTGGCACCGGTTCTCCCTACTACGGTCACAACTGTGCAGTTCCCCAATGTCGCCGCCGCAGCAGAGGCAGTCTAACAATCGATAGATGTTGCAGGCGTCGCTGCCAGTATCCATAAGTCTGCTGTGTTGAATGAGGGCCTTGTACTCACTATTCTCAGAATGCGTTGAATTGGTGGACGACAACTTCATGGCCGCGTTGAATAAGTTTGGTACGGTACTTCATTTCTTAATGATTCATTCACTGTACTCCCTTTAGGCTCGTCAAAACGAAAATATCTGGAAAAAGATGGGCTGTTCTTCAAATTCCAGGGACATTCCGAAGCAGTGATGAAAGAAGTTGCTGAGATTGTAAAAGCTGTCCGTGAGAAAAACGGAGGCACCGGATTCAAACTTGCCAGTGGGCCAGGCGAGGCAGAGGCCATGTGGTCTGACCGAAAGAACACGCTCAACATCAGACTCTCTCTCGTCCCTGGCGCCAAGGGCTACTCAACCGACGTCTGGTACAATATCCTCTGTGTTCGAATATTATTTTTTAAGTATTGTTCCAGCGTACCTGTTTCGAGGCTCCCAGAACTCGTTTATGAAACCAAAAGGGATATTGCTGCGGCAGGAATTCCTTCGATTCTAGTCGGCCATGCAGGAGATGGGAATTTTCATGCTCTTTCCCTGTACACGACAAAAAAAGAATTGGAGGTTGCGGGAAAGATTGCCGACCGGCTTGTCGCACGAGCGCTAGGTTTGGATGGGACTTGTAAGCTTCCTTCCTTATCTCACTCCAACATCTGATGCGTCTTTCTCTAGGTACTGGAGAGCACGGTGTCGGGATCGGTAAGAAGTATCTCGTCGAGGAGCTAGGACCGGGTACTGTCGAATTAATGAAGAAAATAAAATGGGCGACCGATCCTCTTGGACTGTTCAATCCTGGCAAGGTGAATTCCAACTTCTTCTTCTTGATCGTGTGCTCACTCTTTGCACTAGCTCTATCCCGACTAATATAATCATATTTTATTCCTTCCCTTCCGTGTGTTATTCCAGCACCTACTGAAAAAGCTCGGTACTGGTTGCACGGCAGTGTGCAGTTTTATTTCTCTCTCTTCCAATTCCTTTTCACAACTGGAATAATCTCCCCAGAGTTGCCCTTTTTCAAACAGATGTTTTTCCAACAGAAATACTTCCTAGGATTTCAACTCGGCGGTCCGGAGCGGCGCGGTAGACCGGTTTGAGATCGGCACATCCGCAACATTGTGTTCATGCTTTTTTAGGCTACTTACAACGAGCATTCGATGCCCGCCACCGGGAAGCCTGTGACAATCAACGTTCTCTACTTGGACTTCAGCTCAATGCGTGTTCTTCAAACGACAACTCCAGCCTACTTTTGCCGTGTCTTGCCTGGTCCCTTCAAGTACCTCTCAGCCTGGAAATCTCTCCATCTCCGCCTATGTGTAGCAGGTGTTCCATCGTTGACCCAGAACCAGGGTAATCAATCAATGCCAGGGCTCGATTTCTGCCACGCAGTTTGGACCCAGCATTCCCCGCAAATCCACAACCAGCCTTGCCGGTCTGCTGCCGGTCCAAACCAATTCCGAGGCTCTCTGCTTCTCGCCTCGCCAAGTCCTGATTTCTCACCCAATTCCCCTCTGGGATTGCTGATGACGCCAACCATAGTACCCCTCGGACTGTCAGTTACGGGAGAATGTCTTGATCTGCACCTCAAACTGGAATAAATGTCTATTGGGCGGCCATTCTCCTAAAGTTCTCTCTGCTCCCCGTCGGGTTGTCTCGGGGAGTAATGACGGGACTCCGTGATAATCTCTGCCCGGCCTTTCCATATGAGATATAGCTCCACCTTGCGATGCATCTTGTGCTTGGCATGATTCTACATTGACTGTGGACGCTCAGAGGCTTGAATTCTCAGCAGGTTATACATCACACTGGTTCCATTTTTCGTGTTGAATAGCGGCTTTTTATAGGCGACGTATACACAAATCCCCGAGGATCTTCGAATGCAGTCTCTGATGTGTTAGTGCTCAAACGTAGTCTCGGACCAAACTCTCATGACATCCCAAAATGGGAACCCTGTCATGAGAGTCTGAGCTTATCCCAGGACAATAGCCGTACCATTGCGCTATCATTTTTGATCGTATATTCCCACGACCACAAATGTGTTCTACTGGACATTCTCACAGCATGGAACCATTGTTATCCTACAGGTGGGGTTCAAGACTCAATTAAATACATCCTGTGTGTTAAAAATTGTGGAAAGGGCCATAGATGAAACTGAACATTGATTTGTACTACCTTTGAGTTACCGGGTGCACTGCCACAGCACACATCGGTCGAAAATAATGTTGCAGTGGAAGCGGCACCGAATTTGCATGGGGTGATACTTAGGAAACACTTTGAATGTGTCCAATTATTGATTTGAGGGTATATCATGTCCGGGCTCCGAAGCAGATACGAGAATTTACCTACGCACACCGTGGGAATATACGATCAAAAATGATAGCGCAATGGTACAGCTATTGTCCTGGGATAAGCCCAGACTCTCATGACATCCCAAAATGGGAACCCTGTCATGAGAGTTTGGTCCGAGACTAGCTCAAACGTTAGAATATGTTGCCTCAAATTTAGCTTGCCTACGGGGAACCTGTGGGAGGAGGGATTCAATCCCCGGGTCAGTATTTCTTGAGATCTGTAAGCTTAATAATTTATAAGGGCCTGCACTTGCGTTTTCAGCCACCTACACATCTATAAGGATGGATAAATCAGAAGAGGACGTCCATGTAATCTCTGTGGACCCATCTCTGGACCGCATCCCTTCTTTAAATGCGGATTCTCTCCCCCCTGTCGTATGTCAGCATCGAAGTGTCGAAGACTACTCCTCAATAAATTCTAGGATCATGGATTCCATGCCCTTACTTATCTAGCGAGCGCTTGGGTTGTTGAGCTTCTCGTCTGGTTTGTTCCATTTGTTTCACGCTATTCTTCAGATGAAAATTACCTGTACAGGTCGTATCCTTTCTCATACGGCGTCTTCCTGGAATACTACAGGACTCATGTTATCCCGGATGCACCGACATCGATTCTCGCCCTCGTCGGATCCATGTTAACAGGAATTATTTACCTTTCTTCCTGGATGATCCTTCCGTTCATTTCTCGCTATCCCGCACTCAAAAAACCCATTATGACTGTGGGCGTCGTCTTCTGCGTCGCTGGTCTGATTGGCGCAGCGTTTGCAACCGAGCCGTGGCAACTCGTCCTTACACAAGGAGTTATTTACACTCTAGGGGGAAGTATGTTAACGTTGTTTTGATCCATGTATTCAATATCAGCTCACCACCTACCCAGGCTTTCTCTATTTCCCGGTCATGACTTATCTATTCAAATGGTTTTCCGCGAGGAAAGGACTGGTGAGTGAGTTTTATCTTTCTACAGGACAATTGAGGAACACAGTCCTTTAATCACAGGCGAACGGTATCATATTTTCCGGAACAGGTTAATGTTACAATCTCTAGTTCAAGTTTCTCTGTTAACCTTGTCCCTAGGAATCGGCGGGGTGGTCGTTCCCATAATTGTGGAGCTTCTTCTGCGCAAGTATGGCCACAGAACCACCTTATTGTCACTTGTGAGCATTTTAGTGAATTCATGTGTTCAACCTCATCTAACAAATTTCCAGGCGGTTGTGTTTGTGGTTCTGATCATGCCTGCTTTCCCGTATATGAAATCACGGCTCCCCGCCTCTAATGCAGCCGCACAAGCAATCAGCACCTCCTTCCTCCATTCTTCGTCCTTTTGGATCCTCTGCGTTGCCAATCTGATTCAAGGACTACCGACGTATATACCCACCCTCTATATACCCAGTGAGTACATTCATATTCCGTATGTTCTCACTAAAGCCCCCTGAACATTCGCAGCTTTCGCCGCAGATTTGGGACTGAGCAATGAAGCCGGCTCCTTGACGCTGTCTGTGATGAACGGTCGGCAATATTTTATTTCATCTGGCCGATTCTTACTTATTGCTCATTCACAGGGGCGTCTGTTCCAGGCCTCATCTTTCTAGGCTGGTTATCAGATCGCTTTGACCTGCGTATCTCCATGCTGGTTTCGTCCCTGGGATCCGCCCTTGCCGTATTCCTCCTCTGGGGTCTCTCCAAGAGCCTGGCACCCCTCATTGTATTTTCGTTCGTCTATGGATTCCTTGGACCAAGCTGGTCTGCTTTGTGGCCGAGGTTCATTGCCTCCATAGTCGGCGATGATCCCCGTATGTCCTCCATCATTTTAATTGTTTTTATCGGTGGTGAGTTGGATGCTTACGAGATCAAACCAACATTAAGGGGGCTGTATTATTGCAGGCCGCGGAGTCGGAAACATCGCATCTGGGCCGCTTTCTACTGTCCTTTTGCGTCGATCGGTGCTTACCAACCAATCTCCCTTTGCATATGGATTGAACGGCTATGGCCCACTGATTTTGTTCACGGGGTTGATGCTGATTATGAGCTTGGTCGGCATTGCTCATCGAGCAGTAGGGTGCCGAAATTAAACTCTTGCCGTTTCTTTGAGCCCCTCGTAATTTCTGTTCAACCTGTTTTTGTACTGCACTCCATACATCTTTGAACCAGATTATTAGTACATTTCCAGCCTTTTGAGGTGTATTTTACGATTCAAACAGGAGCGGGATGTGGAGCTGCCGACAAGTCGGCTACTCGCACCTGGCAATTTTTCGAGTTCCGCAGGTTACCCGAGTCAATCGGCCGACAGCATCCGAGAATCCCACGGTTGAAAACTACTTTCAACATAAGTAGCAGACCGCATACTGATTTAAAGACTAGATTGAGATTTTAAATGACACATCATACGGTAAGGGCGCATTGCTTGCAATTTTAGTCGCTTCAGCCCGACTCTATGCGGGTTTTCGTGCAAAAACCCGAGTTGCGTATGCATTATGTACAAGGGTCTCCAACCTTCCACAGGTCAAAATACAAGGAAAAACCGATTTTACAGTATACTAACTCTTCCAGATGATATGTTGAAAAAAGAGATTTGTCGAATGGATTTCAAGCAAAACTCGAGGGGCTGATGACCACATCAACATCAAATGATCGGCACCACGAACCCGGGTTCTTTTACTTACTTGTTTACCTCCCCGATAAGTACCAAAGGGCTCGAATAGAACTCCACAGGGAAGTTGGCCCCCTAATATTCACTCCAGTGATCGAAATCAGGACAGGCAGCTTAGAGGTGTCCGGCGTTCACCGAACAAAACTAACCTGGCAGCCCATGGCCATCAAGTGGCACAAAGGAAAGACCACTTCAGTGACGCATTCGCAAAAACGATCAGAGACATTCATGCCCGGCGGTCACTTTTAGGACTGCCTCGAGGAAGAATATGTGGCGTCAGGCGCATGCTGCTTTGTCCGTGGTTGATCACATTGCAAATTAGAACAATGTCCGACGCTTTGATGCCATGTCTATCGGTATAAGAATGGTGACTTCGCCATGGTCGAGTCCCCATCTCAACGGATGCAGCAATATTCACGCCCTCACGTCGGCTGGCCAATATACGGACCACCAGCTTCTTCGACGCATCGCCGTACACCACCTCCTGCTCCGCGTATGGGTCGGACTGTTCAGCTGCCTGCGTCTAGTGCAGGTGGAATAACATGTACCAGTTTTCTCAGTTACTTCCAAACTCACTGGACCAATATTTCCCTTCAGCTGAAAGCTTCCCTACGTCCTTTGTCCTCCGAGTACCTCCCATATCGAACATCGCCTACGACATCCGCTGTCCACCAGCGACCCTTCGCTCAGACCAATTCTCAACGTTTCATATCACAACATACTTCGACCTCGACATTCCTTTCGATACATCACGACCTGCATCGATCCGAATTATAAGCAACGAATTTCCTTGGACTTTCCATGTGCACGAGGGCATGCGAGGAGCTGGAGTGACTTGCCGAGAAGTTGTCTCGTCACTTTATGATGCGTTGCAGGCCCCTCTCTCAGATACCGATTGGGGATTCTCCTCGAATGAACAGCGAGGGAGAATGGCGCGAGCTTGGAAGCGGAGACATTCATTGGATGGCGGGAGATCAACATGTCTGAAGCGTGTCGATCTATTAGGCGGACGGTGTAGGCTCCAGGGATTCTACCGAGATGAGGATTTGGTGGCACAGAAATCCCTTCCCGGGATGCAGCCTGTATCAGATACTTGGATTGTCTGTTTTACACATTAAGCTATTCGGGTTCGAGTGGCGCTTTGAATCATTATTCTTTTGTAACACTAGCCACACACCTCATCACAGAATCCCTTTGCCGTTCTGCGATGTACTTGTGATTCCGGTGCCAGGTGATGTACAATCCGTAGCTCATTGCGCCGGATATTACGGACATCGGCGGTGATTTCCCTATATATATGCCGCGGGCCGCGACCGACGATGGTGGTTGAGACGAACGACTCATTTGTGTATTGATTATATTCATAAAGCTGGAGCAGATTGGATCCCAGATTCTTTGGATCCACACCCGCATAAGATCAAACTTCTCCGAGATCGCCGATCAATGAAAGTTGGGAAATGAAGCTAGACAACAGCAACACATGTAAATTCTAGGCTTGGAGATACTACTACTGGGAAAATGCATTGAACTTCTCTTCGTCCATATCGGTCGAACTCCAAATTCCCTCCGTGACTTCAACGTTTTCAGCGAGCAGCTGAATCTTGGCCCGTATTCTCTTGCCACAGTCTGGGCCGAGAAGGACTCGCACAAATTCTCGTCGATTGCCTTCAACAAAATTCTTCGCGAGCCCTGTCCCACTTACAACCTCGAACAGCCTGGCTGCGGCCTTGCTCAGATCTCCCACCTGCTTGGAAGCGATATGGTTGGCAGCATATTGGGACGGAGCTTTGGCTATATCCGGGTAGGCGCCTGTTGCGCGTTCGGACCGGACGCCATTTTCACCTGCCGTGTTCAGGAAGTTTGTGGGGAAGTATCCAGGCTCGATGATCAGGACTCGGATGTTGAAAGGAGCCAGTTCGACGCTCAGGGCCTCCGTTGCCGCTGTGAAATTTGTTAATTTGAAGACACAACGTTGGGGTAAATGAACTAACCTTCAAGCGCGGCTTTTGATGCGTTATACATGGAAAAAGGTGCACCTCCTGCAAGAGCAGCAACTGAAGAGAGGTTGAGAATATGACCAGATTTCTGTGCGCGAAATGTGGGAAGCAACGATTGAGTGAGCGAGATGGCGCCAAAAAAGTTCGTCTGGAATTGACTCTTGATGTCAGTGTCACTGTTAACATAAATGAATACTAGCTTGGGAAATTAAGATATGAACCTACTCAAGTTCTTCCGTGTATCCAGTCAAACAGTACCCTGCATTGTTTACCAGAACATCAATTCGCCCATAAATTTTCAGGGCTTCTGCTCCAGCGCGTTTGATTTCCGAATCAGAAGCGTTGAGATCGAGAAGTAGGGGTTTTGCGGCTTGGATAGTGTCCGGAATAGACGATAGTTTCCGCACCGCCGCGATAACCTGTACGTCAGCGAGAGTTTAAGGCCAGAATAAACAGAAGATACTGTTATCACGGGCCTTGTCTCCTTGAGAAAGAACATGTCCGGCCAAAGAAAGCCCCAGACCAGAATTGGCACCTGTGATAAGCCAGATACGAGACGACATTCTTTCAGTTTTCGAAGGAACACTAATGTACCAGGCTAACACCCGCGTATTATATACCACGGTCTACACGCGGCTCCGATAGGAATGAGTCGCATAGCATCGGTAAGCACGGTTGGCGATCCGAGACAAGCCTGGCTATCTTTAGAACGGCACAGAGTACGGCACGCATCCGCATTTGGAACGAAGCGGTTGTTTAGCCTGGACGGCGTTGATAAATATATCTGAATAGCAACCAACAGCAAACGCCTTCGTATCGCCACTTTCGTCTGGAAATATTGGAAGTAAAAGAATCGTCTCTGTCGGTTAAAACGGTGTTTTTCGCTCCCGTGCAAATCAGAGAACACGCTCGGCAGAGTAACAAGCCATCAGGCAGGTAGCACTTGAGTTTGACTTGAGTAGCGCCATTGCTATTGTTAAAAATCCCACATTCTCCTGCTTGCATAATGTCGGCGGACCCGGAGTTCAGCGGAGTTCTCTGAATAGTAATTGGAGCTATCGGCTTTCTATTGCGTGTACAAGTTTTACAGGTGATTAGTTACTATACAAAAGTATTACTTTTCGTACGACAGTTTATCTGGCCACTTTTTTTGGAACCAATCTCGCAGCATCGCGTCTCCTTGCGTCACATTGAGGGCATCATCATACAGGTCGTCGTTGACGCACAGCAGCGCAAGGTCGGCATGCAGCCAGCTGAAGTACACTCTGCCCTGCTCGGCAGTCTCCACCCCGAAGAAGGCGGAGGGCGTGGAGCCGATAGCGTACGCGTAACGGTGGATAAGTCTTACCGCGAACCCCCGCGGGTTCTCTGGCAGTGGTGGCGGACTCGATGGCATGACGAGAGGGAGCACTGCTGGGACTGGAACAGGCGCCGAGGACGTGTGGGGAGGTAGAAAGATGGAAAGACCATGTGAGGAGATGTCTGTTAGTGCCTGGATGACTGGATTCAAATGAGAATTCTTTTCGTATAAACCTTCGGTCATGGTTCTCACCTGAATCACCACAGGATGGTTTCTCGACGGCAAGTCTTCTGAAAACTGTCCAGGCGGCTTCCTTATTCTGGCCAATGCAGTCATCGCGCCATATCGCAGTATCTCGCGGCCGGGACTCGTGATTTGGCGTATAACCGTCGAGAGAAACTGAAGGAAAGTCAGAAACGAATACAAGCCTCAGGGAATCTTACCAAAAAGGTACGTGGTATTGGCCCGCTGCTCCGGAGTGTCCGATTGCGGTTGTTCAAGTCCTGCAGCTCGCATGTTGAGGGCGACGTCGGAATTGCTCGTCCGTAAGGTCAAGTTGTGGTGCAGCTCGTCTTGCTCATCCTCAGCACCGAGTTCTAGCCACATCGCACCCTTTAGCTCCTCGTAGATAATCCCATCTGCAACACCGCCCCACTTTGCTACCACCCATGACCATAACAGCGCCTCACGGTGCCGCTCCATCACGAAATGCGTCGCCGTAAAGATTGTGTTGACCTCGTATTCCTCACTGGTGTCATGCGATCCGCGGAATTGCGACATCGGGGTCAGCGCAAAGTTTTCCCCAAATGTGAGGGCGGTCTCGTGCATGAGTGGAAGCGACAATGAACGAGCGTTATGTCCGATGTAGGCACGTCCGCGGGTCCCGAAACGTTTATCTGCAGCCACGGAAATGGTAAACCAGGGGAATCAAGGGGGAGAAGGCGAGGTACTTAGGATGTGAGCACTCCAGCCTAGAGAACGCCATTCCCCTTCTCCTGGAGCCTCTCCAGAAGTATCGGCCTGGACCATGAAACCTGGCACCAGTTTCAATACAGGACCGTACAGCACCGAGTGGAAAGCTGATGGAGGCAATGGCAACACAAAGAATTGGTCGTCATTAAGATATATGCTGTGGATCGATAAGCGACATACAGTTTTCAGTCAGAAAACAGTGCGGACATGTTATCTGATACTATCTCAGGATCCAAGTGTACCAACTGCGATTCTATAGCCATACTGGAATGGGGTAAGCGAGGATTGTGTTTGAATAATGCATGAAGAGGCGGACCTATTGAAAGTAGGGAGAACCGATTTTCGCCATTTATCAACTTGTTCAATCGTAGCGTTGTGACCAGGCGCACTCGTGAGATGAAAAATTTCACTATCTGCATCAAGAATGAGAGGCTATTCAGGCGAGCGCGAGGTATTTAGACGCACCGTGATATAGATAAACTGGCGGTTCCCCAAGTTCCCCTCCGGCCCATGCACTGTCAAGGTCCAGCCACTGCGGCACCAAGCCCCATCTTTGATTTTCGTCAAATTCGTCGGGGTCGGGTACATCAGCGGTAACGATGTGCCAAACACTGTGTTTCCATGATCGGGTGTTCTTGAATGCAGACCGCAATGAATAACGAAGTTCATCATGCTGTCGAAAACGAGCGTTTCTGGTCGAATAACCTAATGACTCCAATAATTCGACTCGCGACTCTGAATGAAGCACGTCGCTGAAAACACAATCAGCTCATGCATCACACTGAAACGATGAATAACACGTACGAGCCGTTCACCCAGATATAAACGAGATCAATTGCTGATTCCTCAACAGGTACACGAACACAAGAACCCTGCCAGCGACCGGAAGCGACCCATTGATCGAGGCAAGCATCGGAAATTTGGAGGTGGGCTTTGATGGGCCGTATCGTTGTATCTGCTACAACGTCCGCCGCCGGTGGCCGAGTGAACGGGTCGTATATCGGTTTTATCCATTGATCCAGCTGGAATATTATACGACTCGAGGATGACGGGTGCCGCGTCAAAGCAACCAAAACAGAGCCCAGAGAGAGAGCGAAGGTGAAGAATAGAAGGATCGTGGTGCGGGAAAGCGGCAGCGACGAGAATAAGTTACGGAAGAAAGACCCCCGACCAGAGATTTTGTCGGTGTAAGTATAATACGAACGGCGAGCTCGCAGGGACAGGAAGGGCATGGCTCTACAATGGGAGTTCAGTGCCAAACAGTGCACAGAGGGTCTATCATACCGTTGCAAGATGGGGCAACAGCTTGAGAGCCTCAGCCGCGGGCGTCACTGTTGGTTGGATGCTGCGCATGAGAATATGCGAAACGCCTCCGGCAAAAAGCGGCACACGACCAATTGGCAGAAGCCGATACGGCGCATTCGGATAACGATGATAAAACTGACGAAACCTGCGCCAAGACCTAAGCTGACCTAAGTCGTCCCGCAACTATCAACAAGTACCCAGTTGCAATTCCCGTTCTCCTCCCTGATAAACATGATAAAATTTGTCGAATTTGGAATTCGACCATGCGCCGAGCTCGAGCCAGTTGTCAGTGTTGTTGAGTCTGTGGTCACTGGTCTAGGGATACATACCACACAAAATTTGATCCTTGAAAAGATCGGACTCAATTTATATTTAGAGACTTGAGAGCTTGAGAGCTCACTTTAACTAACGAGTATCAGGAAGGCGATTGGGCGACTCAGGGACTTCGCTCAAAGGGGCCAAGCCTCAAGAGGGTCGCGGGCCATCTATATGCCAGTGCCTTGGCGCCGTCCGTTTCAACGGCGACGGACATCGGGCTTTGTACATGTTACTTGTTGGGACTTGTACAAGCTTGTACAAGCCAAAAAAGCGTCCAAGCCGACAAGGGCGCAAGCTATGTCGTTTTTTCGACAAGTGCAGAAAAATAAAAAAAATCTGACCCTGCCCATATGCATCTAGGACTCGTTTCCGTGCCTTTTATTTTTTTGCTACAAGTCAAAAAAGTGCACAAGCTCACAAGTAAATTGTGATCTTACTGATGGAATGCTCGGAGGTTGAGCCGAGCTAAATCAGCACAGCACCTCACAGCACGTAAGATAACACAGCCATGTGATTTTTCTCATTTGCCTCCGCCAAAATGACCTCTGAAGACAGGTCAGAGTCATTTTGGCGAAGTAGTTCTCCCAACTTCCCCCGCCGCGTGGAACGACTTCAAGTTGTGGATTCCAAGAGAAAGTCCTGTCAAGCCTGGCAGCATCGCAATTCGATTTGCCGTTGGATGCTTTCTCATGCTCCACACTTTCCCACAAGTCTGTGCAGTGCGGCGTGCGGGATGTCAAGAGTATTGCGTCCTGTGCACAGTCAAGACTCAAGAACAACAGAAGACGGACATTCGAAAGATGGCGGACTACCCTGTCTCGGTAACCCAGCCGTTCGGTGTGATCCAGTGCCGGTTACTGGGATGCTACGCCAAGACGAATGCTGATCAGTACCCGCAGTGTACTACGTTCTGGAAAAGACTACGGCACCTGAGAAAGCACAGCACCCTTGAGCGCCTGAGAATGCATACACCTGCACTGCAGATGCGCTTGTTCGTTCGACCAATTTGATGGCTTAGGCTATTATGGATTTAAATAAGCGAGAGAGAAAGAGAGAGAGAACTGTTTAGTGACCTGGGAGTATGAGTACTTTCTGACTTGCATCGGACATACTGTAGTCGTCTCTCGGCGGGAATTGATAGTGTTCGTCCAGTGTCCCGAACATCATGCTTTTGTGCATGATACATCAGTGACCATTGACCATCGTGAGGAGTGGAAACTTACCACCGTCTTTTCATAATCCCGCTTGTTAGATCGATACAATACCTACTATCCGACAATCGCGTTCTCTGCAGCACTGGTCCCCATGATATTCGGGAAGCCGATCAAGATGAAATTCCTTGATCTCGCGAAGCATAACAGCCGCGGTTGCGTTCAACTGAAGGCACGTCGTCCTCAACACAAGCCTGGGAAATCGTGAGATTGGAATAGCATGTATGCCACAGAAATCGGCAATTACTTTGACCGGCAACGGCTTCAACAGGAACTGATATTAATGCGATTCAGTCGCAGCCTTAAACAGTGCCGTATACGGGAGATTGATGATGATGTGTACTTGAGCAGCCGACCGACTCGAGAGGATTTGCATGGAGGCAACTTTCAAAACGCGGTGGCTGTGCGGTGCATGCCACCCACGTGCGAAAACTCCAGAACCTCGAAAAGGAAATTGTCTTTTCGACTCAAATTGTCTCTCCAGACCCAGGTTTACCTTGTTCGCATGTAATTTCTCACAGACCTGGAGCTCAAATAGCTACCTTCAAATACCGCCATGCCCCGTTTGTGCATTCATTTTTGGGACGATGCTTTCTCAAAGAATCCGCGTTTTTCATTGATACGCTACTAAGCCGTACGCATATTCGTGCTCTTTCTCCAGAGTACATATAAGAACTACAAGATCCATTTCGACCCTTATCCCCATATTTATTTGCCCCTTCCCTTTGGATCTGGCGGAGATTAATGATTTGAATGGCCCCTGACCTGCGTCCAACTATTGAAGGGGGAATAGCCCGTCAAGTTTTGGATCCTAACCTCCATGAGCTTTCCATCTTCCGGTCCGGTCTATGCGCTTTCATGGCGTCCACGATTTGGTTGGCTTGAATATATAATAATCCTCCCGCGAACAGCAACGCGGTCCGGCGCTTCTCCCTCCTTATGCATTACTAGTATATTCAAATCCAGTGCCTGCGCTTAATCACACTAAACAAACTTGGCACCGATATTCGAGGAGTGATGGGGACGCGCCTCTCGATAAGAAGTCCCAGCAAGCTAAGAAGAGCGTTTAACATTAGTGTTGGGTGCCGACATGGAAGAACGTTCAGTGCCTACAAGCACAAAGTGAATGCTCGCGTAACGTTCAGTGCCCTTATAGCGATCCCCATCCGTCCAAATGGCAAAGGCCCCTGTTCACAATTTTGGGAATGGAGCCCGAGCCGCCCCAGCGACGCAGCCGTCGCCGTCGTGATCCCGTCCAGCCGCAAGGCATCCATCAACATCATCTGGTAAGCGCATGTACGCATCGATCCATTCCATGTAAGTATGATTTATCCTTGTTGGCGGGCACATTATACAATGCATACCATACTATACACCCGTTAGTTGATCATGATCTTTCTGGCCCATCCGTGTATTATTACCGCCCGGGGGGCTTGTACCATTTCCACCCGAAGCTAGAATCCCTTACCATATGCGCCCTTCTCATAGAAGGTCTCCATGCGCGCGACGATGGAGGACAGAGCCTCGAGCCACTTGTTGAGCTCCTCGTTAAGCTTCTCGTCCGATGCAGACGGTCCACCCGCCGGGTCCGCGGCCAGCTTCGCGTAGAAGTCGGCGCGGTACGGGCACGCCTTCATGGCCACCTGAAAACCATTCGGTCAACGCCGCGATTCGTACATTAAAGGGAATGTGACCAACGGAGAATATACCCTTGACGACAAAGTTGTGGAACTTCTTGAGTGTGCCCTCATAGGACTTTGTGAACGCGGCGGAGAGCTCCTCCGTCTTGTTCGCCTGCGCATTTTGGAGGGCCTTGCAGGTGAAGGAGAGGCCGCGGAGGAGCCACATGAGGCCCTCGGTAGCCGTGCGTTTCTTCTCGCCTTTCTCGTTCTCGACGAGTTTCTCTAGGGTGCCAGATAGCTCCGGGGCAGCATCATAGCGCGCACGGACTTTCTGTGATGTAATCAATTAAAGCGCACGCTGGCAAGGGGGCTAATGAGACGCACGGCGATGTTGCCCTTCAGATCGTTCTGTACGACCGAGAATGCAGCGGATCCGAGGATATCTTGCGGGATGGTTAGTCTATATCTCAATGAACAGAGTCTTGTGTACCGAAGAGTCCCACAAGGCCCTGCGATGCTTCGAGAAATTGGAGAGTGTCGACGCCAGCGTCGGTGATTGCGACGTCAGCGAATGACTAGAGCCGTTGAATGGCTGGGAAATGCAAACAAATTGAATCTTACTTTGACAGTCTCGAGGTAGGGGGCCATAGTGGTTTGTGGTTAAGGAGTGTCCTGACACGAAGACACAG
Organism: Mycena crocata; assembly: GCA_029281795.1. NCBI lineage: Eukaryota > Fungi > Basidiomycota > Agaricomycetes > Agaricales > Mycenaceae > Mycena > Mycena crocata. The sequence goes on along the minus strand of JARJCP010000112.1, from coordinate 308,813 downwards.
CGACGCCGGTGATCGATTGAATCACGTAAATCAAAATAGGCGTGATAAGATAAGATAACTTTTTTCCGTCCTGACCAAGACAGCGAGTCACCAACTTTTCCCCAATTTCCTCCACCATGCCCCACGCCGACTCTGCTCTCGTGCCCGAATCGTATGTCGTTTACAAGTTGGTTGATTCTATCATTCACCTGTTGAAAGGATTACCACCAAGGCCGAGTTCTGGGCCCACACCTATTCTCAGCTTGATATGTTACTCGACTCACATCAGCGAAACTGGGTGCGCTATACCATCTCAGGGACACGCAAGACTACCATTCAGCCCACCCTAGATAACAAACCTCTCCAATGCTTCATCTCTGATATACAACTCGCTCCTCGCCTTTCCTCCACATTTTGGAAACGGTCAACGCACAGTGAATTGGTGTGGTGCGTTCGCATCTCACTTCAACCTTGTTCAATTAAGATCCACCATCTTTTGCGGCCATATCCACATCATCTGCTCTCTCTCGTTAAGTTTTCCCGATCATCGCCAGATGCTCACAGCTCTATTTGTTTTTTTCAATCACTTAGGCTTCTACCTTGATTCGGAACTGTTCCCGCAGCCCCAAACGCGTCGCGTGGAAAACGGAACCCATGCTTCCAGCAGCGGGAAACTCTTGCTAGGGCCCTTCAACGGGAAACCGGCGTGCCAGTACATCAACACAGCTCCTGGCAAAGCCCGTGGCGTATGTGCGGACACTTTTCACCACCAACGAACCATCGTCGTGCCTGATGTTGAAAGCTATCCGGGCCACATAGCCTGCGATGGCGAGACGCGAAGCGAGATCGTGTGTCCGCTTATCCTGCGAACCTCAGAGGACACCGTGCGTGTGCTCGCGGTGCTCGATTTGGACTGTCTCGCCCCGGAAGCATTTGACGAACAGGACAAGGTACATTTCCTTTCAATCTCCGCCGTCTCCGTCTCAATTGTCATGTATTTCAGGCTGGGCTTGAAAAGATCGCGGAACTGCTTGTCAAAGCTTGTGATTGGTGATCGCCCGCGGCCGAAGAGCCCGTTCTATACCATACATTAACATAGAAATAATAGACTACATTCTGATTCATCTCGTTGTTTCCTTCTGCCATACCAGCCATTCATCATGCAACTTTTTTTGCACCGCCCACTCCTTGACAACGGCTTTTCCTTTGCTCTTACTCAGTTCCTTGCCTTCAGCATCTGTCAGTGGAAGTCCATCGTCGTTCCACGAGCCATACGTTCCCTCAGGAACGTTAGGTGGCTTGAACTTGTCTTGCGGCGCCACGCGTCCCTTCTCTAATTTTGCTGCCTGCCGAACACGCTCCGCCTCGGCGTTGGCGGCCTTTTTCAACGCCTTAGCTTCTGCCTGTGCCTTTTTCTCGTCTCGCGCGCGGATGAGTTCCGCCGGGGGGACGAGCTTGACAAGTGCTTTCCCATCTATACCCTCTTATTTGTCACATGGCCCATATACGGGCAAGGGGCAGTGACTCACCCTCCTGGTCGTCCAGCGCCACACCCAGAGGCACCAGGTCGATATCACGAAGATGATCGCACAGCGCCAGGATATCCTGCAAGGCGGTGTCACCCTTGCCCATGGCCAACCGGCGTACACCATCGCGGAAAGTGGAGAGGGAGCGGATGTAGGGCATCAGCGCCTCTTCGCGCTATTATCGGTCAATTAGGACTTGTTAAAAAATAAAAATAAAAGAATCAAAAAACAAACATTGATTTCGGCCCCTGACGCATCGTCCACGCCCCACCCAAGCTCTTCGTTGCGTCCCGTACCGAGGCCAAACATGCGCAACATCTGCCCGACCCAGCGGGCACTGTTTTCAAGCAGCTGGATATTCAGCGCCTTGCCCCGCGCCGTGATGTACACATTCGTCCTCGTAATTGAATCCCTAAGGACGCCGATGGCGACGGGAGTATTGAACGAATCGCACAGCGCAACGCGGAAGGCGTGCTGGCTTTCGTAGAGTCTATACGGTGGTCGTTGAGTATAATGGCGTGAACCGGAAATCACGGATCGGGAGGTAACTTACGCCGTACGCAGCTCACGCTCGGGCTCCTCGTAATGATGATATCCGTCTGATCTCGTCCCGTCTACAGTCGCTTGGCTAATGAGCGCGCTAACATTCGTGAAGAAATTCTAAAAAATGTCATTCCAGCGCCGCAGAAAGGAAGGAAAGAAGGGCGTCCACATTTATCGTCGTCTCCAAGCTGCGAACCTCTCCCGTCATGGAGGAGTCGGTGAAGTCTACTTTAGCGCTCCATAACTGCGTCAAGAAAGCGAGACGCAGCTGCCTCGCAGAATATTTTTGGAGGACTTCCTGTTTTGGGATTATCAGCATCCGGGGCGGGGGAAGAAAATTCACATACATCGATCGTGATGAAGTTCTTTAATGATTTGCTCATCTTGAGCCCCTCGATGTGCAGATGGCCGGTATGGATGAAATAGTTAACCCAGGCGCCACATCCATGGTAGGCCTTCAAAAATATCAGGCGTACACTACAGCGAAAAGCATCAAGAAGCGTACCTCAGATTGGGCCATCTCATTGTCGTGATGAGGGAATGCGAGATCGACTCCGCCGGAATGGATATCCATGTTATCCCCCAAAATAGCACTGGCCATCACAGAGCACTCAATATGCCATCCAGGACGACCCGGGCCCCATGGAGATGGCCAGGAGGGTTCCCCGGGTCTTGAAGCTTTCCACAAAGCAAAGTCTGACGCTCGACGGCCGTTCTTCTGTGACAACGCGCCTACCGGAACAGATGACTGTTAGTTATCATGGCCGTTTCAGTAAAGCATCCCATGCAGACTGACCTTCACCATCTTCGAGCAGCTCTCTGTTACCTTTGCTCCAAGGCTCCAGCTTGGCGTAATCATGGCCGGGACTGTTGTCGAATGCCTCGGTGTCGAAGTAGATGCTTCCTTCGGACTCATAGGCAAAACCATTCTTAACGATCCCCTGCACAAAGGCGACGATCTCTGGGACGTATTCCGTCACCCGAGTCACCGTGTCCGGCTCGCGCACCCTGAGCCGAGACATGTCGTCAAAGAATTGCCCCTCCCAGTAAGCTGCGAGTGATCGCGCGATGGTAGGATCTGTCACTGTTGATTTGTACTGCAAGAAAGCATGATATGATAAACGAATAAGTCCCCCGAGAAATTACGACGCAACACACCTGGTCATCCAATGCCTGCGAAAGAATGTCCTTGGAGTCGGAGATGAGCTTGTGAGCCGCTTCCTGCGAGTCGTTTCCGGCGCTTAACTGAGCACGGGCAACTTCAAGGGCTGCAAGCGTTTGGCTCTACGAAGAACGTACGTCAGTCATGCCAAAGTAAGAGTTTATTTAATCGTAGACGGTGATATGGTTGGACATACCGCGGAGGAGAAATGCATGTCAAACTTTTCATCCCTTCTCAAGCACTCTTGCTTCCAATCCTTGTTCTGGATTAGCTCGACAAGGCGAGGCCAGAATGTGTCTTCATCGCCCTCCTTCGGTGCGTCGCCCGCAAGTAGACCCTTTCGGAGCTGCTCCCGCACATGGGTCCGCCATGCAGCGTGGACTTGTGTGATTAACTCGAACGAAACTCCTTTGGTCTCTTCTCGAAATTTATCGAGGAGGTGATTTTGACGCGCCCGCTTGATGATCTGGGCAATAAAGTGAACACATGGTCGATAGTGTTGGGAACCTCAGACTACTAGGAGCCGTTACAAACCTTGTCATCGATATCCGTCACGTTCATCACAAAGTGCACGTCGTAGCCAAAGTAGTCCGACATTATGCGCCGGAGGATGTCCTGAGTGACATAGTTTCTGTATGCCGCACATGAACACTGGGGAACTTGTGGGGTTTTTTATAGGTATCGTATCACCTGGCATGTCCCATATGCGAAGCGTCATATACAGTTGGCCCGCAATTGTACCATTTGACGCGGCGTCCATCGCGGGCGACAAATTCGGTCTACTTGTAATCATAGCTGAGATTCTAACGCGATCTGGCAAACCAAGCAAGCACTGACTTTGGTCTTTGTCAGAGAATTGTAGACTTTGAGGACAGGATCCTCGCGCTGGCGCCGAGGTGGGGCCCATGGGGGTTGCTGGACAGACATTTGGGCAGATCGGTGAAAATTCCTTGACACAGAGGGATGTTGCAGACAAGTTATACCGCTGGCACGAAAGCGAGTCAAGAGCATTCACAGTCACGAGCAGAGATGTGGCTGTGAAATTATTACATAAGCCTTTCCAAATTCGTCCAAGCCAACATCCTGTCAAACTCTTCTCTCAAAAAATCCTTACAAAAAACATCAAATGCTGTGAAGTTCGTATGTTATTTTCGATTCGCGGTATCCTTGCTTTTCACGGCATCTATCAGAAACTTGGCGATCTTTCTCAGTCATTCCCATTGGTTGCCGGTCTTGCCACTGGGCCGTGCTGAAGGCGCTTTCTATGTTTTTCGGCGTGGAAGTCCAGCCAAGAGATCTGATCCTCTGATTCTCTGTCTTCTATCTGTGCTGCCTTTGGACGCTTCCCTAGCACCGACTCTGTCGGTTCCCTTCAACTTTGAAACACCGTGATTCGCATGATCATGCGAACAGCTCGAGATGGCGCACTAGCTTTTTGTCCGCTCCCTGGCGCGTTTGTGCGGCGTACCACCTCTTCGCCTCCTCTGGCGCGGAGACTAACTTGAACCGTCTTCAATTACGCGATTCCGATTTTTTCTTGGGCTAACCTCCACTGCACTTTTCCAACACTCATTGTTCATTTTCCAAGCCGGAGGATCCGGGTCAATGACTTCCAATGATTAAATCTGTCGAATACTGCACCATACATCGGCATCATGCATAAATCACTCGCAGATCGCCAGGTTATACTCTAGGTTTCCCCTAGCACGGTACGTTTGGATTCGCATGAACGTTGTTACTGTCAACGCCGGATACACCAAATTTGCGATGGAACTCCTATTCGAACCTTCATCTGGAAGTAGCTGTTCCAACCTGAAGTCTACTGTCTGTTCGCCTGTCTCGAATAGTTCCGAATTCCGATCGTAAAAATTCGAACTCGTATCCCCTTCTGGGACTTCCTTCTCGCAAAAGCGCTGAGATGAGAAGAACGACTATTATCATGCTTACCATCGCGCGCTTTTCGGTTCGGAATTCCCAATGCGCTGCAAAGCCTGTGCTATGTAGCGCCTGAAATAGACTATCACGCGGCGAAAGCTGTAGTCTGGCGTCCCGCTCTCTACGGGTTTCTGTCAACGAAGGTGTGAAGCTACACACGGGGCGACCTCATGGATTCTGTAACTGCTTGGTTTTTCAATATTTGTCTTTGGAACAGAGCATTTTCGATCCAAAAATGGCCCCGCGAGAACTGGATTGGTCTGGACGATCCGGACATAGCTCCCGTTTGCGGATAGATCTTCCCAATCCTGGTCGCCGCCGGGCCGTTGGATTAACGACGCTAAAACTCTATCGGTTCTTTCAAACAGAATACTTTAATCAAGCCGTGACAGAACCAGATTAATCCGGTAGAGTGATCAGCTTTTCATCAAAATGCACCGGAGATGATTTGGACCTTTACGGCACAGTCCCACATGCCGCTTGGACGATATATACTCGCTCATTAAGGTTGGAAGCCGCAGTCACCGCCCTTCCACCTATCATCTCTACTTATAAGGAGCCATCCATCTACGCCTGCTCCCTCGTCCGCCCATGCCGCTGCAAAGCCCCACCTGCACAGGAATACGCGTCAGGTCGCCAGCCGACGCCCATACCATATTTCACGCCGTCTCGCTAGGAATCCTGCCTATGATTACTCGCCGCCTGGACACGGAAGAACGAAGGGCTATAAGATCCGGTTGTGTGTTCGTATGGGAGGAACGAGGCGGCCCCAACACGGAGCCGATGCAGGTTAGACTCCCCTCTTCCTCAGACTGCAGTTCTTGCTAACTGGCATTTTACCTCGGTGTCATCAATAGCTCGGTATAGAACGCTGGACAGATTCCATTCGATGGGGGCCGAGTCGCGTGCGAGAGGTAAGGCACCATCACCGCCCACTGCGTCGGCTTGAGGGTTACTTAATTCCGCTTTTTTCCGAAGGAATTCCTAGTAAGCTGTGAATATGTTTTAGTTTTTTCATCTACTTGATGATTTCTTTGATAGTTCTACGCCGAGTAAGGACGTTGTAATTTCAACGGGCGAAGACGTCTGAAATATTTTTAGGAAGGACCCTGACCCCATTGACATTGATTTGAGCTACGATTCGGATGCCGCGTAGGTCCCATGTCATTTTGCCCCTCCATGGATGCAACCTGAGGCTGTGACCTTAGTTCGCCGCTGGGATACGGACCGTCACACGTACTCCTCCGCGAAAACCTCATCAAGCAGACATATTCAGTGTTCGTCGAGACCCCTAACGGAAGACGGAAATGGCACCTCAGTATGTATCTATTCAACATTTCTACGATCAGCTTAACTGAGCTGGATCACCGTCCCGTAGTCGCCTATTTTACACAGGACTCGGTCGACTACCTGCGGACCGTCGAGGACATCCCATACCTCGCCTGCATTATTGTCCCCCCGGGAATTTACAAAAGCGCGCGCTCTGCAAACCGCACTGGGCGAGCGAGGTTTACAGAGCAGTCTTTTGCGCCCTATCTTTCGCCCACGACCAACACGCGCCCACAATACGCACTCAGGGTTGGGATAGTCTACCCTGGCGGTCCAGGGCCCGTGTCCCCTCAACTGAAAATCCTGGCACCCCTGGAATATCTGGAGAACATTCCACCCCCCCGTCGACACCCCGAGGACGAGAAGGCGTTAATGTCCTTTTTCCCCGGACTAGCTTAAACTGTGCACTGTGCGCTTTGTTCGGGCTGCGCGCAGACTTCTAAACACCTACGTACTCGGCCCGGCTTTCAGTTCTCGTCGCTCTGCTTTGCTCATCACAACTCATCTACGGAAATGCTCCCCTCGCTTTCCTCGCTTTTTTTAGGACGGACACCGCTGTAAGACCTTGTATACCAATCTAGTATGTATGAGTAGATAGACACCGGAGGATGGACAAAAATCATTGATATTTTATTTGTCTGCGCAGAAATTATTAAACGCAAACTTCAGAATTGGAAGCAGCTCGGGCAAAGCTCGGGAACGGTGCCTTCGCCCTTCGAGTTCTCTGGAGCACGCCAACCGCCCGTCAAGCACAATAAGGAATGGGGTTCCGCATGACGCCGCCACAAGGCGAATGATCCCGGCTTTCCCCTGGCGTTCAGAACAGGGAATTAATGGTTAACAGCAAGACGGGCCGTTACTGCGAGTATTCAAGTGCCAGGTATGAATGCTGGCCTTTGGCTAGCCCCGATGGAGGTTTTGCACGCGGCCGTCTATAACAAGTTGCCGCGGCTAGGCTTTGGCGCGGCGGGAACCGGCTCGGTGCGCTGTCAGGATCCACTGCTCACGATTCAAAACAAGGCCTCTTCCGGACCGGATAGCATGAGGAAAACGTGGTCGAAGCACTGAGACACAAGGCTGCATAAACGCCACTGACAGCTGGCATACAAGGTTTGAACTGCGTGATAGAGATACTGGGGTGCAACCTTTTTTACAACTGTTCTGTGGGTCCGTCGCGTGCATTTTCCGGTGAAATCCGGGAAATCTACACCTCAAATGAACAGAACGAGGAGAACACGGACCCACCACGTAAATTAATGCGCCTTTGAGCGTCGCTGAATTGCCTTCGGCGAATCAAGGCGCTTGCAATTGGAAGTAAGCGCAAGCGCAACACGGTGATAATATTTGCGCTGTCACCGCTTAAACGAAATTTCAAAGATCGCAAACTAGCGGCTGCTAACGGTCCAGCGGACGCCGGAGAATGTCCAAATTGTCTTGTTCTTCCGTTGAGACGTAGTAGCAAGCCGGCAAAGAACGATGGAAAGGGAAGTTCCATCAGAGGCGTATGATGTCCAATCTTGCGCGTTAACCTGACTAGCGCATTCTTGAATCGAAGATTGATGCGATGCGCACGGGGAGAGAGGTGAGTCCAGAAAATAGCATGCCAGAGGTACTAAAGCGGGAATGGACCTCAAAACGACGGTCATCCGCACATCAATCACAAAAAATTGGGTTGTTAAGGTTTACGAACGTGAGAGTCCACATCGCGATTTTCAGGGTCGTGGCGCTGTATCGGGTATACAGGTGCGCCCTAATTTATAGGCACAGCGCTTGGTGGGTCTCTTGCATGTGAGCCACTTGCCACCCCCCGCAAGATATGCCCCCAGCCCTCCAGCAGCCCTGGCAGTCAGCTATGCAGCAACCTACCTGTACCAACGTCCGGATCAGGTCCGTGGAGGATTGCCACAAGATCTTCTATGCAGTCCGCAAGGGTCTGTTGCGGATGGTAACGAGACGCCTGGATTCCGACGAGAGGGCAGCATTGCGCACTGGTTGTGTCTATGCTTGGGAGGAACGAAGCCCAAACACCGAGATTACTGGCCTGGGTATGGAAAGATTCACCGAAGGGAGGCGTTGGAGTCCTTCGCGCGTACGGGATGTGAGTGCATTGTTTCATTCGAGTTCTCAAAGGTTTCCGCCTGTCCACGGCTGCCTCAGAGAAACTATCGAGCCTTTAAGGTGGCCATCTCAGCTGTCTCGCGGCAGCAGTTCATTGGGACCACCGCGGTTAAACTCCTCATTTACTTTTTCTTTCTTACCGCGTCGTTGTCCTATATTAACTTGAAAACCTACCAGATGTTCCTCTTTTACTGTTAAATCTTCCAGTCCCATTGCATACCTGTCGTGCTTAAACCCTCACAGATGAAAAAGCCGGTGGCCGCGAGGACTCCCGGTGCGCTTCCACTCTCTTGTGCTCAGTTCTTTTTCATTCCTGACGACCTTTGTCGAACTCTTCAGCGGCGACCTCGCAGGTTGGGAACAACTAGTGAAACAAACGTATTCGGTCTGGGTGGTTACGGACAGAGGAAGGAGAAAATGGCACCTGAGTAAGTAACAAAAAAATGATTCACCCGTACTAAAAATGCACTTTGGCGTATAGCCGCGTACTTCACGCAGAGCACAGTTGACCATTTGGGCACGATCGACAACATGGAAAATGTTCGAAACCTCACAGTACCTTCCGGCATGTTCACAAGTACACGCACTGGCAAACGACAGAACCCCGCCGAGGGTGCCTCTCACTCCGCAGTGACCCGCGTCTACGCGCCGTTTCCCTCGCCCTTGGCACCGCTGGCTCCTCGTCCAGAGCAATCAGGTTCTGCGACTTCTGTCGCTGGCCGAGCCACCTCTCCGTCAGTTCGGATGTATGAGCCGTATTCTCGGCCCCATTCGCAGATGCAACAACCAGAATTACCGCCTGCATACTACCCCTCGGGCGAGTCCCGGACGTATTCCCCCTCTCCGTCCACTTCCCAACTACCGCCACTTCACTACTCATATCGCTCAAATATTTCCATGTCCCCACCGGTCCCGTCACCGCATTCTTACACACGACAGGATGACGGCAATTATCAGCGCCCCAGCTCTCCGATCCCCGAGCATCCTTATGCGTCCGCTTCCACGCCCTACAGCGAGTACACCTCTAGCGATCGTGTGCGTCAACGTACCCCTCTTGCGTCTGCAAATCCCTACCAGGGTCACCAGCACCACCAGCGGGAGCCCCAGCAATCCTCGGGCGGTTGGTACACCTCCCCGATGGTGTCCTACCCGCCCCCTCAAGGATCCCCCACTTCCGAGTACAGCTCGTCCTCGTCGTCCTCGTCCTCATCATATGGCTCGTCGCCCACTTCATACCCCCCACCCCCGATCCATTCGTACTCCCTCGAGCCCACGATGTACGCCCCGCCGACGAGTGGACACACCCGGTCCCTGCCGCGGCTGTCGATACTTGACCCGTACCCTGATGGTCTCGTCTCTCCCACCGACATCGAAGAACGCAGCGCGGAGTTCGGCCCGCGTCGCGCTCTGCCCCCACTCGTCATGCGACCGCAAAAGTATCCGCGCGACCCGACTGATGACAACGCGCTACGGCGCCTTCCGCTCCCGTCCCCTTGATCCGATTGACTGTGAACGTTATGTTTCTTGGACTGCACAAATTACTCTGTATGACGGATGCGGACGGATGCCTTTGCTAAATGCTCTTTGCTATTGAATGTCCTAGCTAACTTAACCAGCGTCGTCGTATTGTTGTATCAATAGCCTGCCTTGTTTAACTCATTTACTACCATTCGAGGTTACTCATACTGTCATTTAAGGGTAGACTTTGAATCAATCTAATGTCCGGGACTTTATATATCCTATTGTCACCGTCGGTTCAGAAAACCTTAAACTTTAAAAAAGTCGGAAAACTCGGTCCTAAGAAGTCCGAAGCCGCGATTCGCGGTCATGTGACCGTTCTTGGGACGATCTTGCCTTCTTGGTGCGACGGACTTAAAGCGCGGAAAACAGGTTGAGAATCACATGCATTAATGGGCCGCGGGAAGCATAAATTTGTCAGATATTACATTTTCTTCCGCGGAAGAGATTAATGATTCCGCGAGTAGAGTATCTAGATGAATATCATTTGTGCGTCCACACCCTACGCGTTGAGAGGGGACGTACCTTGAGCTACAACCACCATATTCGGCTGCTTTATCCTGTTTCGATTATGCCCTTGAACAAATTTTGCAATTCTCCGATCAATATGTCTTTCTTCTTAGTCCACTTCCGCTTTCTGAGCTCGATGCAGCTAAAGCAGTACCCCTCGGCGGCCCAGAGCTCATCCATGGAGATAAGGTGCTCCAGCCCTCCAATTGGGTCGAATAAGTGGGTATCCAGAACACATGAGGTGTGAACCAGTCTCGAATGAATATCTTGGACACTGTCTGCCGATTGGGAAATACACCGGCCATCATCATGGCCAGAGAGCGGGCAGGTAACAAAGGAATTCTCAGGCTTTGCGGCTAAAAATATCCACTCCTCATAGAGCTTGGTTCGAGCGAGGTCCAACTCCTTCCGGGGCATGGAGAGGTGTTGGGTGTGGTCCAGTTCTTTGGGCCGAAGTACTTCATAGAGCGCGCGCGTTGTTATCTTGTGAGGCAGATTGTATTTGCGAGCGACAATGAAGCACTCAAGAGCGTCGGGAATCGGTTTTAGGAAGGTGTGCGACGTCCAGATTTGTTCAGTGCCTCTGACGGCCCATGACAAGATCTCAGGGCAGCATAGGGTTGTTGCACCCCGGATCGCAGATGCTAGTATATACATAGGGACCGGTTTGCCGCCGTATGCTCTGCAAAACAACGGTCAGCACACAAAACAGATGTTTTGAAAAGACGACTACAGACACGCCGTTGTCCATAATTTTGAGGATAACTTCAAAATCTTGCAAGCGAAGCCCAATATTGTCCAAAATATACACGCTGAACCCTGAATGGTCCTCGACCCGCACAGAAACAGTTACCGAATCCCCTGTGTCTATGGGTATATTCATCCACTCCCACTCCCACCGAGAGCCTCTCTTTTTAAAAAGATCGCTGAAAAATAGACTAACGCGGTCTAGACGGCTGTGGTGCAGTTTAAAGCGAATTCCGTCAAGCTGTACAAAAACAAAAAGATCGGAAAAATAGAAGATGTCGTGTTGGCGAAACGTAACGGAATTTTTTCGGGCCTCAATTTTTTCGACCGCAGCAGCAACCGGGTTTGCTGCGGGCAGCTGCGCAACCGCCGCATGGTCTTTAGAGGTGTCGCAAGAAATCGGGGCGGGTTGAGTGGGGACGGCAAGTGACGTAGGGATATAATCAAGGTCTCTTTTTCTTTTGCAGGTTAATGGACCAGCGGCTGTAGCGATCTGTGGCGAGGTTGAAGCCCTGGGAGTAATCTCGTTTTCCTCATGGTGCTCCGGTCTGGGGCTGTTACTCGTTTCCACCTCGGAAGTAGTCGGTAGGCCATGCTTTTCAGCAAACTGGAGCCATGTTACCATATCGCCCTGGTAGTTGAGTCAGTGTCAACGGTGTCACTTGCAAACTGCGGAGAATAAAATATCACTTTTAGTGCTTATTATAATGAGTTAATACAACTGCTTGAATTTTTCTGAATGAACTGTTTAGTCTCCAGCTATTTGAGCTGCTATTCGAGTAGGGATTCGCCTGCGGTTAGTTTTGGTGGAAGTTGAACATTGAACTTGACATGTATTTGTTCTGAACTTTTGATCTCAATACAGCCAGACAGTCGACACAGCCACCAACTGCCACCAACCAACCTGCTCAGCCTGCTGTAATAACCTCTCAGCAGCGCCCAGAGCCTCAGCTTGACGACCTTGCTCTGCTGAAAATCGGCGAATTCCCGATGCCGCCCTGCCCTGAACGATAACGGCATTATTGACTCGACGAATGCCTCGAGTTCAAATTTTGTAACAATGTCGAAACGAAATGAAGGATCTGTGAGTGGATGTATATGTCAAGTCCCACAACTTGGCTCACATTTTTGCACTGGAAGGAGCACGCGGAAACGCCTGGCAAAAGAGCTCGTTTGATGCCTCCCCCGGACGGTTTCTCCAAGCCCAAGACGAGACCGGTTTCCAAAGCTTCTGCCCCGAAATTCACTTCTGGCTTCGATGCTCCCCCCGTAACTGCTAAGCGGCCATCGAAAGTTATTGAAGTGCAAAGAGTCTCCAAGTTTGCAGATTCCGATGCTCCGGATGCTGTGAGGCCTAAGCCTCAAATGCGAGCCCTAAAGCCTCCGATACCTCTGCTGGATTCTGGATCTAGGCCTGTGGCCACCTCCTCACCTCAGCCTGCTCCACGTATTCCTCCTCTACCAATATTCCCCCTTCCTGCCTCAAAGAACGCCGCTTTACGCCAGCTTGCTCCTCTCCCGGCACCGCCGGTGCCTGTCGCGTCCTCCTTTAAATTAACTACCACCTTCAAACCACTGGCACCACCTCCCCTCCCTCCCTCTACCGCGTCTTCCGATCGGAACCTGCGTACTATCTCCACGACGCTGATCGCTCGCGCCACTGATCTATTCACTGATAATGGAGCATCTGAGCTTGCGTCTATACTTCTTCATGACCAGCATCCCGATATTCAATTCTCCAGTACCCCAGATGACGTTGACGAGCGTCGTGGAATCCAAATGAGTCCCGAGAAGAGTGGAAGAGGGAAGGAAAAGTTTGTTCGGTGCGTCTCCCCACATCTCATCCAAAGCGGAGTTGACCACGTTTCGCATGTCTAGAAATGGGCTAGCAGCGCGGGCAGCCGCTTTATACGACCGCTCGCATGCCTCCCTTGCACTCTGGGAGGCCGAGACGAACCATACTCTATCGTCATCGGCGGCGTCGTCGCGGCGCGGTCTTAATCCTGACATGCGTCTCCGAATCGTACATATTCTGCATATTCCATCGCCCGTGTCTCATCCATCATCCAAATTGTCCATCCCTGGCGTAGCACTGTGCCATATTCTCGCAGCGCCAGCCTCTGACCCGTTGCTTCATCCGAGGTCAAAAGACACCCTGAACGCTGTTCTCTTTTCATTTTCCTCATTCTCGCCGCCTGCTTATTTCCAGGGCCAGACGCAGCTGAACCTTCGTAACCCAGAGGATTTTGTCGAAGGCAAGGAGGTGTATGTATGGAAACCTTGGCAATGGGTCGACATCGAGCCGTCCGCGCTTGAACCGGATGCTGAATCTGATGCCGATATGGATCTGGATGGAGGCGCAGATGCAAAAGTCTTTGACCTTTTTGAATCTGGAGCGACTGGGACGCGGCGTCGGGGGTAATATCTCGGACAAGGCGCTGGTGTGTGAACGATTCGTTGTGCTAAAATGATTGATACCCGATCTTTTCTGGAGATGCTGATACCTTTGTATTATCTGCTAGTTGTGTCTCTGTATTGGGTAGGACATTTGTAGCATCTGGAACACGAGCTGAGATCCGTCCGCGAATGCAGTTATGATACACATGGTTGGCTGCCTACTGCTGTATGTCGGCAGCAGCCGGCTTGCCTTACTTGGTGCGTGTCCCTTCTGCTTTCTCTATATTATTTTCACACCGCTTCGCACTGCAAGCACAACCCAGTTTTCGGAGTCTATTGCTGTACGAGCTGTAGAAAGAAGCTCGTCCGCAAAGGAAGTTCGCGCGTCTGACGCTGATAAACACCTCGAACCCGTTTTGCACGGCATATTAACATTATTGGTCTTCATTATAGCGCCAAACTTTTACATCGACCTCAAGTCGTGCGGCGTTCCTGACGGAAGCGGTCCAGGCCAGAGAAGCCCAACAATGCGTTTGGGCCCAAAGGTGCATATATACATTGTCTTTGCAGGGATCGAACCCCGGGGCGTCAAAATCCCGTCTTGCGGCTCACAGCGTGCGGATTCGTTTGATCAACGGCCCTAGTACGTGCCAAACCACCCACTAATCCCACAGAACAAGTTGTACGGATTTCCCTTGGCGTGTAAGCATGTCGTTTTGCGCGATTTCAGCGGAGCACCGACTGTGGAGCGCGAGATGCCTAGTGGGACGCGCCTAATAAATTTCCGTTGCCGCCGCGATGGCGTGGCGACAACATTGTCTCCCCAAACACTTAGGCACGGACCAGGCTCAACAACGTGTTCGTTTTTCGATTTTGAGACTCGCATTGTTACATTTTCACATGGGTGATCTCCAGTACATCTTTCAGTACATTCTCCACTAGACGGCGCGGATATTCGGTGAAGTCGCGGGGAACACCTTGGTCGTCACGCCGTTTCCAGTACTATATCGAATTTCGTACTCGACTGCGAGATTCTGGATGATGCATTCAACATTAGCCAGTTGCTGATTGAATAGTAGCGCACCCTTTCAGCGACCGTCAGGACCGCAAGTACAAGTCCGACTATCCATGGAGAGTTCGCGTTCAGTCGGATTTCAACAGACTGGTTCTATGATTCCATGAAGGGATTTCAAGCAAGTGGAAGGCGCAACATCAACTAACTGCGGCGAGGTTAACCTACAACATATCAGTTAATACGATCCTTCGGACACGAGTGTTCTCGACAGACAAAAATTTGCATAGATCTTCCTGCTCTTTGAGGGCCTGTTGTCATTGCTGGGCTATATCGCGGCGGGCCACCCATACCGTTTCCGCTGGGGGGTTGGTAAAAGGACATTTAAATTTGGCGCAGGGAATTGGGTCAAGGGAATTAAACCACTAGGAATCTTGCGGCCCAGTTATTTATGTCGGGGTGGTAAGTGATTACGGGAAGATCCTGCGACCCTGACGTCCAAATATTTGATAGACCTTCTCGAATTATATACACCTTACTCAACTGAGTTGAGTGTCGATCGGACCTTTCCGGCGCCGCCGCACCCATGGCGAGATATACAAAGGCGCGACCAAAGTTGCTACGGGATTTAAACCGCTGGCACGTTTGTCCTCACGGTTGAGGATGACATCCGAGATGCCCGAGTTCACCGTTGGTGAAGCCGTCACTTACTTGAGAACTGGCTGTCTGAAGTTTATTTTACCAAAACTGCGCAGCTAACGTTGATCCGTAAAAATATGGGAGGGATCGCGAGGAGAATGCGGACGACGGAGAGGTGGCAAGATTTCTGTCCTCCAGCTGTTCAGTAACTGTGAAGAGATCGAGATTTACTTCGATAACGGCAACCCGAAACCCTTTTTGGTGCATCGTCGTACGGCAGCCGAGCCGCGATGGGGTAGATATTTTCAACATAGATCAAACCGTCGCGGGCTACTCACCACCCGTGCAGCTGGGATAGCGCACTGGCATTCCAGAGCACCGCACATAAACTGAAATCACAACAGTCCTTAGACGTTTATCTGACTGCCAGTGTGAGCGTCTATCTATTCCGATTCCCTCCCATTCTCCTGGAGGCTAATATGGGCACGAGGGACATCAGGCGATGTCCACCTTTTTTAGTTTTGTCGCCAAGGAACCGTCTTCCACAGTGTCCGAAATTTCTCATGTCGTTGTCTGGACGCTGCCAAATAAGCGTTTGGATTCGGCCGCAAGTAGTTATCACCTTTGATATGCAGCAGGTTTGAGTAAGAAGTCTGGAGATGCCGGAGGAGTCCCGATTAATTAGGCGAGTGCCACTCAAACGCCAGCATGTCACATCGTTTGCTCTGCAGGCTGCAGGTGAGCGCGTTTCAATCCAACGTAATAAAAGATCTTTTGGCAATAAAACTTTCGCACCGCAGAGCAGGAGAAACTGATCATTGAGCAAAAAGCAAACGGATCCGAGGCTACCGCGGGGAAACAACCCCGATGCGTTCCCAAGTCTAACATTAAACATAGACGCTGAAATCAGAAAAGGTACCGGGTACCGTCTGACGGAAGGATCATGCCATTTCACGCGATGGGGGTATACTCTGAATCATGACCGGCGCCTGGGATATTGCTCATTGAGTGCACTAAAAAGGAGATCAAGATCAAACTCGCTCGTCTACGAGAAATAAATTCACTGCGGTCTGTCTCATGAAGACACATGGTGGCCTTTCCATTTCCTATACAATCCACCAACCAGGACAACTAAACCGGCAGCTATAGCCACGAGAGCAGCACATACGCCGACTGCGGGAGCGAAAGGGGGGCTTGTAGAAAGCACAACTGCTTCCGCCGCAAGAGGTGGTGCTGTGGAGAGACCGATCAGGAAAGCAGCAGGCTGAGGATAGTCAGAGTAGATACCTGGGAAAATGCCCGACAAACTGATCGAGGATAACGCGAGGCATGGTACCAGGATAGCGACAGAAAGTCCGAGCACATCTTCGACGGTCAATGGAGCCATGTCCTCGAGCGTCTCGCCTATTATTGTAGTTGAGTGAATAAGGCGAAACTTGTGCGTATGTAATCTGTTTCGCACCCAATGGGACGGGATACAGAGACATGTCGAGCTGGTTAACGAAGGTGTGCATTGAGCACGCCTTCAGGGGTACGGGTGCTAAGGAAGCGAAAGAAACGTCCAGTATGTAATCAAGGACCTTTAAAGAGCGCTAGAGCATGACATCAGGGCAGCCTATAAATGGGCAGCTCTGTCGGTGAGCTTCAGCCGCCAGAGCAGCTTTATCGAGTCGATTGAGGAGCATTCTCCCGGGCGTCTTATTAGTTGCTTCCTTCATCCAAGTTGAAGCAAGTTCGAGGCTGCGAACTTCGAGCTACCGCCGGAAGAGATGGCCTTTAATAAAAAAAGACCGAAGGTGGCCGCGATGCAAATAGGTATGTCCCTCAGTTCCGATCCGACGGAACGTTTGAATCAGTACAGGTCTATGGTGCAGAAGAGACTTCTGAAGAGTGAAAACGAAATGAGACGAGAGTGACCAAAGACTCGCAAAGAGTGACACTACGTACAGTGACAAGTTGGTGTCAAGACAGGCAGGAAGAAGTTCCCACGCATGCGGCCCGGCATGACCGGGTCATCCAAAAAAAAGCCTGCATACTCCTTGCATATTCCGCCGAATTTATCTTGACCTTTGGAACAAGGATCTCCAACGCACTCCGAGAAGCTATGGTCACTATAAATACCACGTACTTGGATGCACATACGAATGCGGGCTGAGTACAGAAAGTGGACGGAAGGTCTTGGTTCGAGTCGTATCTTACGCCAAGTCACTTTTTTCTTTCAAACTCCTACAGTTCGCCCATTTGAAGAATCGACTGTCTGAGTGTTGGCGAACACGTCGGTGGCACAAACGGGTCCTAAGATTTACTCCGATCGCTTCGCTGTCGAAACTGGCCCTAGCGAGGACAGTATAATAACTGGCCTTCAATGGCGGGTACACGTCGGTACAGTTGCCTACAGATGTGACCATTATCCTCGGTCGTTCCTCTCGTCCGTCGAGTTTCAGGTCGTTGCCTCGGAGACAAAGTCCGTCCCTCGGGTCGCTCTAGGGAGTGACTGAACAACTTTCGACACCGTCTTATTTCGAACGGATGTAGGAACGTCCTCTTACCCTAGAAGGACAATCTATGCCACATGAAGCTCAAGTATCTATACACGACAACGATAAATCAGAAAGATCACGAGCCATAGACATACCATCGCTGGGCTTGTTCGGCAAAGCTTGTTAGGTAGGATAGGGGTACACAAGATAACTCTTTAGCCTTGTGCAGCGACTCGATTAGCGTTCCAAAGATCAAAGCTTGTGTTTTAGTCGACACTACAAGCTAACTAAGACGGCGATGAGGATAAAAGCACTGCGTATCCATCGGGCCAGCACGCACCTCTATCAGCTCTAAATGGCTTCTAAATCCACCGTTCTCGCTCCCGGCACCCCTCCCCGCCGCAGCTGCGCATCCATTTCCTGTAGCGAAAAGGACTAATGGCATTTCGGCAGACGACAAGGCAAGACTCAGGCCTCAGGCCTGACGCGCCATCAACAGCACAGGAAGCCAGAAAGACAGTTTAAATCCACACTGGCTCAAAGAACTCGCACGCCGATCAGGCCAAACTTCCACCTCTCATGGCTCGAAATCCACCGTTTCCCCCTCCCCCTCGCCGTTCCCTAGCCCCAGCAGATCAAAGTCCCCATTTAGATGCTCGTTCGGCCGCGTCTTGCGGCGCAGCGAAGCGAAGGGCAGCTCCATGACGGGCGAAGGTTCAAGCTGAACGGTCCGCAGGGGGCCAGCCCGGCGATACTGCGCGCCCCCGCCGCCGTATGCCGAAGACGCTGATGCAGTGCGCGCGTGCGAGTGCGCTGGGGACGGCATTGGCCCTCTGGACTTGGCCTTTGGCGTGGCCTGCTCAGAGACGAAGATCGAGTCGAGAGACGCACCGCGGCGAACGTCGTCGAGCTCGTGGCCCTCGTCATGGTCCGAATGGCTAGAGCTACCCGTGCTGTCGTAGGAAAGGCGCGCAATGATGGTATCGCGGGTAGAAGGCTGGATGGGGAGGGCAGTAAGAATGGAGGCGAGTGAGGGTGAGCTTGCGGTGCCCGGCACCGGGGAGGAAGAGCTGGGCGTTGTGGCATAACGCACATGGCGTGAGTGTGGATGCTTCGTACGAGGCGGTAATTGGGCCGGCGGTGATGGCGGATCCGCAGGCTCCTGGGTTCTCGCATGGGGAGGGAAAAAAGAAAGTTGGGACGCAGGTATGCGCCGTATCGTGGACATGGAATCTAGCTTAGTCGGCGAGGGTGAGGGTGGTTCCTCCTCGGTAGAAACGAGGAGCGGCGTGCGGGCCAGCTCCTTCGCTCGGGTGGTTTTGTCGAGCGGTATATAGAGCACTTTGCGTAAATGTATTGGATCGGACGACCAGAGATGGTTCGCCCGCCTCAGCTCTGCCATGCTAATTCCGTACTTCAACGCGACGCCGGCCAAGGAATCTTGCCAAGTTATCTACCTCCAGGTCAGATTTTTTTGGAATTGAAGATTATGAGCTGAAGCTCTCTCACCTCGTGAACTAAAACGACCTTCTCGTCACCCTCGGGTTCCGCGACTATCATCTCCCCTCCTGGCACAGGCGGAGCATCGACCAACGGAGGAATATTCAGGATACGCGTCAACTGAGGCCGCGTGACCCCAGCGCCATTGCGGAACCCAGAGGACAAGTCCGCGCTCCGCAGCGGATGATGGTCGCCACTCGCCACCACCCCGCCCATAGCACTGTCAGTACTGATACGCATATGCCGGGGTGTGTTTGTGAATATGCTGAGCCCACTGCTTGAACTGGCCGAGCTCTCAGTTGTACAGTCGGAGCCAGAACCCCTCCGCCTCATAGCTGGGCGATGGTTGGTGTCCGACAAGTATGGTACATCGATAGCTGTGGTCGTCTGGCGCTCTTCCGCGAACGGGTTGTAGTAAATCGATTCTGGAGTGACCGGCTTGTTCGACATGGCAATCCAGTGTGAGCTCCAACTGAACGGGAGCCGAGAAGTGGAAGGTGGACGCTGTAAGCTTAAGCCAGAGGTCTTGTAGCTTGGTTTGGTTTGGAATGGTCTGTGTTGATCTGATGATTCTGATCACGTACTACGACCGGAATAGCAATAAATGAGGTTTTAGAGCCTTTCCTCTACCTACCTACCTACCTGACGACGACAAGATGAATAAGACGAATTTTCTTGTCCTGCGTAGAAAATTCCGAAATATCTCTTTGCGATCATTTTTTTTGTGAAAGCGTTCTCCAGTCATTCTGCACCATCGCATCACACGAGATGTGCTTCAGCAATTAAGCCGATTCCTTCGTTAGCTTCTGAGTCATCGGGAATTCAAAGACCACTCTATTTGATTCGGGCCCAGGTATAAGTACGGATTTCGGCAACTTGGTATAACGGATTTAGCAAAATACATACACTTGATATTCGACACTTCGTACATGCCACACCTCTAGGAAACACGGAGCAGACAGACCGATAAGTCGTGCGCATACATACCCACACAGCACATGTGTCGCAGAATCCTGGCAAGCCGGGCGACGCCAACAACCGCCCAGCAGGGGGCGCCAGCCACGAGCCACTCTGACAGACACACACTACCACCCCACACGCGACGCCGCACCCGACCCCAGGCGACGCCACCAAAATTCCCCATTCTGCCCCAGCAAATCTGGGGGCTCGCTACTGCGGTGCAGGCACATGCACGTCCTCTACAGGCTTCAGCGCATCCGCCTCGCTCTGCGTGCGCTGCATCTTCTCCTCCGTCGTCTCGTGTTGTGCCTCGTGCCGCGTCGCCACCGCGACTCCTGCGACCGCGACCATCGCCATCACCGCGGGGGCAACGCCCATGCCTCCCGCCGCGTCCAGCTCCGCGCGCTCGGCACGCCGGATGACGTCGAGCTCGCCCTGCACGACAATGCCCTCGAGCCAGTTGTGGTGCACCAGGTCGCTCGCCTTCGCGCGCTTTTCTGGGTGCAACCTCAGCATCGGCGTCAGGAACGACGCGAGCGAGTCTGCGTCCGGCTTCGGGAAGAGGTACTTGTCGTGCAGCACAAGGTCGAGCGGCCAGAAACGCAGCTTGGAGATGTGCCGCAACTCGCCTGGGGCGCGTGTCAGAGCTTTAGCAGGTGGATATGATATACAACACTCACCTCGTCGGTTAAAGAACTCGGAGCTGTACTTGCCGCCGAGCGAGATATTCTTCGGGACTTCGCCCATGAGCTCCATTATCTGGGCCATGTGGTCGTCATCCTTGGTGTACCGCGAGCCCTTTGCAGGGTCGAAGAGGTAGTCCCCTCCTGTTATTAACTCGAAAATCTTAATAAGAAAGGATTAGTGTCCATGTATGGTGAGCTAAAATAGATGCAGACGCACCACACAGGCAACACTCCATATATCCGCGCTCGTCCCCCATTTGGCACCGACAATGACCTCCGGAGACCGGTATTGTCGCGTCTGGATGTCATCCGTGAAATGGTGATGTGTCCACGTCGCTGCGAGCCAATGAACAACGAGAAACAAGCGCGCGGATATCCATAAAAGGCGCACCGTTTCCGAGATCCGCGATCTTCACCGTTATTCTATCCGCAAGCCCGTTCGCGTACCGCTCGTCCGAGTCTACGTCCATCGAGTGCGGTGACGGCACAGACACGGGCATGGGCCGCGACCCGCTGCCCGACGGGGCCTGCTGCGAAAGTAGCGACGGGCCGTTTTGCACTGGATGCACGGATTTCGGCGATATCGAGAGCGACACGAGGTCGAGCTCCGAGCTCGGGCTCGATGTCATGGGGCTCTTGGATTCTATCCGCGTCATGCCGAGCCCCCAGCGGTCGGTGCTCCCAGATGCGGCGGCGTAGCTGGCACTCAGGCTGCCGCTGCTCTTAGGCGAGGGCAGTGGCTGCGACACGAAGATGGAGGACTGTGTGCGCGGTGTCTGGTTCCCCCCGCGGCCCTGGGATGGTGGGACGCCAATTATCTTGGGTTTCGGGGCGGAGCTTGACGGGGACGCGGAGGCGAGAGCGAGCTCTGCCTGAATAATCGATTCCACGTCGTCTATGTGTATTAAACGTTTTCAGGCTTGATATCTGCATGCAAAGTCAGATAAAAAAACGGGTGGGGCAAGCAGTCGTGGACGCTGACCAGTGTGAATGACGCCGCAACACCGGTGCATATAGTCCAAGCCCAATAACACCTGCTTGGCTATTTGCTTGACTATTGGCATCGGGACGCCTTTATTCTGCAAGAGAGAAAATTTAGCTGCGCGTATCAACACGAAAAACCAAACCCGCCTGATGCCGTTTAACGAGACCCAGCAAGTTTTCACCGAGGACCTCGAAGACCATGCAAACGTGCGTGCCATTAGGACCCGTATGACGAAAATGGTCAAGGAACGAAATGACATGGGACCTCCCGGGGTGGTTAGAGGCACCATTCGGCGTGCTCGACGTGATGAGTCGTTGCAGCAGCTTGATTTCGTCCAACGCCGTCTCGGTATAACGCGCCGCCGACTTGACAACCTTCAACGCAACATGGCGTTTCATCCTGTTTGCGCCATCAACAGGGCTTTAAAAATTGTCGGAATGAATGCGCACTTGCTGTCCCATGCGAGCCACACGGTCGAGAAGTGACCCCAGCCCAGCTTGCGGACTACAACGTAACGGTTATCGGAAAATGGATCACCGATCTTGACCGGATGGTAGCCCCCAGGCTTGTAGTCCTCCCAGTCCTCCTCGTCCTCTGCGTCGGACATTTCTGAGGAGGGGGAGTCCGGGGAGCCCTGATTATCGGGGGGATAGCTGGCAGCGGTGGGGTCCCCGGTGTGATGAGACATGGAAGGAAGGGGTCAAAAGGCTGCTGCAAAACAAGTACAAGTAGAGTCGGTCCGGAAAGCAAATGGCGGCCGCCAGATTAGCCGACGCTGGTCTGCGGTGGTCCGGTGGTGCAGTGGTGCGTTGCAGGCAACGATGCGCAGCGATGGCGCAGGTGAGAAAGCGGAAGGATCATGGTTGATTAACGGCTGGGGATAATAAATAGGTGCGATGTCAGAATGGTATACAATAAACGACAGCTGTAATCGGAATAGCTGTGCCAGTGTGCAACTCAATTCCCGCGGAGGAGGAAAAGCGAGGGAATATGAAGGGGTACATGAAAATACAAGACGGCGGAAGGCGCGCATGCCGACCCATGGCAAATGCGCAGTGGGAGAGTGCGGGTCGTGTGTGGGATGCATGCTTTCAAAGGGAGGGTTGTGCGTGGAAGCAGGCTCATAAATAAATCCCTCATGGCAGCCCATGGCTTATCCTCCGAATCGGGAATCTACTGAGCCGGTGAAGAAGAACGTGAATAGAAGGGAAGTACACGGAGACTGGAAGAATGGGGATCAAGAAGTCTTCCGAATCCTGGAGCTTCGAAGTCTGGATCTTGTTTGGGAACCGGGATTTCTAGGCGGCTTCAGGTAAAGACTCCGGGATAGCCATCGATGTCTTGATTTGACTTGAAGCCTGAATCTTGAAGCTTACAATTGTAAGGAAAGGGGTAAGCTGGGTTGAAGAGATGTTGAGCGTTGCGGTTACATTGTCGTCTGCAAATTTCGCGTAAGGTATCCGGGTCAACGAACCGCGCGTGAGATGTCGGAGTGAGCGGTTTCCCTGAAGCCAGAGCCGGTGGTGAGGGTTTTGAACATTTGGATTGGACACGACCACAGATACATGAATTTGGATCGCATGCAGCGGAGGGTGACAGTAGAGTTCTGCTAGACGATGAAAAAGCTCCCTTCATATGTTTCTGGCTCTACAGAAAGGATTCAAGACTGGTTAGAATTCTTGTAAATTAGACCCTGCTTACCCACCTCCAGCTTCGCTGAATTTCATTCCAGGCATCCACTCATCCACCCTGAAGCTCGGGAGTGTACTGACCTTCACTCAACGTTGAATCGCTACTACCAGCAGCAGCCTTTGCATTCGGAAGCATACAACAGAGAGCCAAGAATTTTAGTCCTTTTGGTGTTTGAAAATTTTGGAATTGCTTTGGAACTTCGAAAGACTTTTCAGAGTCGCAGATAACTGTAGTAAATGGTTGTGGTCAAACGGCAAACGACGTTGTTTGCCTAGATTTAGCAAACTCCTTGCTTGTCAGGGCTTGGCTGCAGCCTCTCCGCGCTGCTACCTTGCTTCGACCATGACCACAATTACGCGCAACCTACCATGGTTTATTCGCGACCTCGGCGTGTCAATAGTCGGGAAGGTTTGGCGTGGTGGCTTCGCTCTTGACCACTGAGACTAACGAGGATTTTCAGGAATGTTACACGTCACTCATTGAAAATCTAGATTTTGGCGATGTAAAATGCATCAAATACTCCGTATCCAAAGTGCTCGGAGTCGGAATTGTCGTCGGGGGCTCTATAATGAAGGTTCCGCAGATTCTACTCAGTCTGTTTTGTGCCAAATAGGCGAATTATCGACTAACTTGCCGCATAGTTGTAAGAGCAAAATCAGCGCGAGGACTCTCACTCCCGGCGTACATTCTGGAGACGCTTTCGTACGCAATAACACTAGAGTACGCATACCGGAACGAGTTCCCCTTCTCGACTTATGGCGAGAACCTCTTCCTCACCATCCAAAATATCTTCATCACCCTCCTAATAATTCTCTACGCGCCCCGGTCGACGGACAAGACCGCCAATGCCGTCATCGCATCCTTAGGAATGCTCGTATTCGGCCTCACCATCTCTCTCATCTCCCTTCCCCTCCTCGCCATCCTCCAGCTCACCACCCTCCCGCTCTCCCTCTTCTCCAAATTCCCTCAAATCCGCCAGAACCACCGCGCGCAATCGACGGGCCAGCTTTCCGCCTTTGCCGTCATTTCCCAGGTCGCAGGCTGCTCCGCGCGCCTGTTCACCACTGCGACCGAAGTTGGCGACGCCATCGTCGCCGCAGGCTTCGCGCTCGCGCTTGTGCTGAACGTCATCCTTGGGGCACAGTTGTGGATGTATTGGGGCCGCGATGACGTCCGGGACAAGAAGATTGCCCTCGCAGAGAAGGCCAAGGCGCGCTCCTCGCCCGCCCCCAGCCCCGTTGCTGTTCCCGCCTACGAACCCACCCCGGGGCCGTGGCAGCAGCGCGCCGCAACGCCCCCGCCGCAGGCGAGCGGCCGCAAGTGGGCTAGAAAGGTGGATTAACTGCTCTCCCCGTTGCGTTAGAGCGTTTCTGCTTTTGTTGTTATGTATCACCCCCTGCTTAATCAATCGTTAATCTATCCCTCCCTTCGTTCGAAGACCCTAACCGTGAATCATCTGGTGCAGGTTGGCTACTCCGCTGCACGCTGAACACTTTGGAAGTGTTCTGGCCGGAGGAAGGAACGAGTGCAGGCATGAGTGCCTCACCCACGCTGAGGTGCATACATGTTTCCTTGAAATCTTATTTGACACACGAACCTCGGTATTTATATCATACATATACGTTTGAAGTAGTAGTATCTGGTGTACGGTATTACCATGAAAAGGGGATACGTATGTAGCATAAGTAGTTGACGTCCGGACGGTCTAAAACCGTGCGGATCGTCTTCAGCTCTTAAATAAGGCAGCCGGAATGTAAAATGACCATGCAATACCGTCCGATAATTAATGTCAACCCCAGACCTGAATACAAAAAAAAAAAAGAGGTCGCAGTTGATGTGCCTACGCCGCCCGTAAGTCGAAATGTCCCCAGAAAGCGAGACTACACAGCTATGTCAAATCAATGACCTCGCCCTGGACAAACGGACGCTCCCTCTTCACCCGCTTGCTCGGTCGGTCCTCCGTCAAGTCGATAATGGGCCCAGACGATGACGACAACTCGCGCTTCACTCGTGGAGGCTTCTTTCCCTTCTCCTTCTTTATCCGCTTCGCCTCGAGGGCCGCCAGCTTCTCCTATTGAGTGGTTGTGAGCTGCAAACTTTTACGAAGCAGAGGAGACGCACACGCAGAATCCGTGCCTCCTCAGCGTCGGCAAGATCATCGGGAGTTGATGCGGGCTCAAGCTCGGGCTCAGCAGAACCCTTCCGCTCGTCGCGTGCGAGCGGCGGCGCAATTCCGTTCGCCCGAAGCACGTCTATACAGAGGTCAGCCGGGAATGCGGGCCACAAAAGGTAGATATCGCACCCATCGGTCGATATTTGAAGAGGAATTTGACCAGGTCAGGGCCAATTCGCTGAGAACGTACAAACGTTTCACGCTGGGGGAGCAATTCGGCGTTCCCTAGCCTACAGAATGGTCACCTGTTGTTCTGAGTGGAAATAAGCCTCAAACGTTATTTGTTGAGTAACCGCTTTTTTAGACCGTTCGTGGACCTTGAGTTCTGACAGTGAAAGAATCGTCGCAGACACATCTCTGCTTTCGATTCTACTTGGATAGATGTGAAGCTCAATTACTCCAAGTTCTTGATGTGAGGACCCTCCAAGAAAGGCATCGTCATCTGAGAAAGGGTCAGAATACAGACTGGGCACAAAGGGGGGAAGAAATACCAGTGATTGACAAAGATGAAAATATGAAAGGTCTAATCGCAGTACCGTCCGAAACTCCCGTCAGGTGGGCAAGAACTGGAGCCGCAGACCTATACATCAACAACCCTCCGCAGGCAACTCCGTCCATTTTGACGTGGCCAGATGTATCCGAATCGTAATACGACGAGTTTTTCCAATGAACGGTGAATTTCTGGAAAGAGGTCTTGAGTACCAGGGTTTCGGTATGAAATATGTGATATAGACCTTGCCAAGCTCGGACCCAATCCAGCAGGTAACCATTTTCTCGTTCTCTGATACTTGAATGTCATATTCCGGGGTTTCAGCTTCTCTTCCGTCGATCGTGATCCAGGCAGAAAAGTCTTTATACTTCGGCATTTCCAACAGTTGATACCAGGAGCAGAGACCGGTTGTCCGATTTGTGGTTTTCAGAGGCTTGCAGAGTGGCAGAGGAGGAAGAAGACACGACCAGTCACGGGTGACAGATCACGCTCACTGATTAAGCGACGCGACGCGTTGATACAATAGTACATAGTCGCGATTATAAGGAAATGAAATAAGACAACTTTTGGCGGCAAGAAAGATGATGATTGGTTCCACAAATATGAATAGAAAATGGTGCAGAGGCTAAACTCGCCCTAGCCTGCTTTCACGTCAAATCGATTATTTCTCCTGGTATGAAAGGCTGAATTGTCTCTGTCTTCACCCTCTTGCTTGGCCTGTCCTCCGTGAGATCGATGACAGGTCCACCCGCTTCACGCTTTATGCGTGGTTTCTTCTCCTTGAGTTCAGGCGGCGTCTGATAATCAAGCGTGAGGATACGCGTCTACATACACTTCAAGGCGATAAAGAAGACGCACATGTAGCAGGCTTGCCTTTTGAGGCGTCGGCGCGCGTTCGGGCTCCACAGAAGCCTTTCTTTCCTTGCTAGACTGTGGAGGGGCAATCCCGTTTGCTCGGAGGATATCTGGGTGGGAAGGTACATTTTGCAAGCAAGCCAATGGAAGCACACGTACCTAACGGTCTGTATTTGAAGAGAAATTTGGCCAGGTCTGGCCCAGAGCGAGGGGCAGAAACAAAGACAAAAGGAACTTCAAGTTTCTTCGGTTGTGCCAGGCTAGAAATGAGTAAGGATGTGACACTGCATCGGACAGGCAGCCAACGTTATCTGCTGGGTAACGGCCTTTTTCGACCGTTCATGGACCTTGAGGGCGGAAAGGTCCTTTCCAGTGCTGGTTGCACCGCGACTATTTGAGACTTTGACGGGGTATATAACAAGTTCGATAACACCGAGATCTTGATGAGAACTACCCCCCAGATATGTATCATCATCTGAGAAAAGCCTAAGATGGGAAGAAAGGAATAGAGTATCAAGTCGTACCGGTGAGCGTTAAAGATGAGAACATGAATGGTTTGATCGAAGATCCGTGGGCGACCGTGACACCACTTTTGACTGCACTCCTAGGCAGAGTCCGCCCATAGATTATCTGTCCTCCGCAAGAATTACCGTCCATCTTGACAATACCAGAGGTGTCATGATGATAGGAGGAGTTTCTCCAGTGGATAGAGAAGGTCTGAAAAATTGAAAATAAAGGAGCTCAGCAGCGTTGAAGACATTCTGCCTCGCGTAGAAAATTCTGACCTTTCCAAGTTCTGACGCAATCCAGCAAGTGACGGTCTTCTTGTCTTCCGACATTTCAATATCGTATTCCGGCGTTTCTGTCCCGTCGATGCTGATCCAGGCAGAGAAATCTTTCCAGTGCAGCATACTTTGGTCAATCTCACGGTGGCAGTGGGTGGGGTTTCGGCAGTGTATGGATCAGGTGAGCTGAGTCGTAAGGGCGTATGCGCTCGCCGGAAAGAGTGGGAGTTGGGGGGACAAGGGAGGGAGCAAGAAGAGGGGACACGATCAGTCACATTGTGACAGGTTTGATTTAACGCGTCGCGTGAAGTTGGCAGCGTACCGTACTTAGATACAATCTGGTAAATGAGTAGACTATAAGCGTAGTACCCTTGAAATATAATGCAGTATGTAGGGACAGCCATAAGAAAAATGGGCGGTGATTTCACCACAAGTTTCACCATCAGGATTCTCGAAAGGACGATCCACCTTGGATCCACCTCAAGTCATGATCAGGTCAATGATCTCTCCTAGTGTTAACCGTTGTTTAGCCTCCGACTTCACCCTCTTACTTGGCCGGTCATGCGTCAGATCGATAATGTGCGGTTTCTCTTCCTTCTTGATCGACTTGGCTTCTGGTGCATTCAGTTTCTCCTAAAATCAAGTAGATCGTGAGTAGTCGGGACTACGCCTTAAAATGGTGGACTCTATGCACGCGTAGGGACCTCGCCTCTTCTTCCATAGCTATACAATCGTCCTCGGGAGTTGGCGCGCGCTCCATTTCAGCAGAAACTTTCCTTTTGTTGCAAGGGAGTGGGGGTGCAATTACATCAGCACGAAGAACGCCTACATTGGTATGGAGGTTATATCATCAAGGGTGAGACCGAGAGTATACATGCCAATTGGCCGATATTTGAAGAAGAATTTGACTAGGTCGGGACCAGTCCGGTTGCAGTCACTGGAAATGGTGGGCGTCGCGAGGTTTTCAGATTGTTCCAACCTGAAAACGTGTGAGAGCACTTTTGTGGAGGGAAAAAGTAGCCAAAACGTGATTTGTTGAGTAACCGCTTTCTTGGTACGCTCGTGGACCTTGAGTTCAGACAAGAAAGAAGCCGTTGGGACCTGATTTTCTTCTATAATTTTAATTGGGAGTATGAGAAGCTCTATAGCGCCAAGCCCTTGAAGAGACCACCCTTCCATACATAAAGGCATCATCAGGCGAGGCACGAGCAAGTGTTGATACTACAGTGTCTGTCTTAGAGAGACTAAATACACTCTAATGCGACTTTTTTTTTTTTTTTTTTTTTTGCAAACTGGATATTCAGTAGTGTTACCCCAAAGTAAATTTTGGCCCTCCCTCTATAAACAGGCTTGCCGAAAATTGCCTGACAGTGAGGGCGCTACAACAAGAGCCAACCTCGTTTCAAGTTTCAACTTGAAGCGCCAACTGGATCTTTAAAAAAGTAAGCGATACCGAAGAACAAAGCCAAATTTTTGGTTCTCTTCATTTCACAACTTTGAAGGACCTCCTTCCCTAACCGAGTTCAAACTTGTTAAATTACAGCTTAGGCCCGGGATCGACTTTTGGTTGTTTCAATCACCACTCTGCATACCTGCTGCGGACCTTTCCGCCACTAGGTGAGAGTCAGAGCAAGCTACCATGTTTCTACTATATAATGGCTCAGCCTCTCCACTGACCATGGTTTCGTTGACAAGTAGCCAGCAAAACTGAGGATGTCCGACTTAGATTCGTAAGTACGGTACATACGTAACTTAAAGTTCGCAACATTCGAACCTTTCCTGCAAGGCAGGGCTGAGCACTTTATACCCTTTAATAAGTATGGAATTACCGAAAGGAAAAACCGTACATCTCCTGCCCTTCAAATTCGGCCGGGTTTTCATTTTTCGGCCATCTCGGGGATGTTCAAAGTCGCTCAACTCCTCGTGCTGAGCCATTATTGCCAAATCTCTCCGACTCTGGATGCAATGCAACAAGTGCTTTTTGCTCCTCGGATATCTGGGTAGTGCATTCCGGAGTCGCCATGTTCGGTGGTAATCCAAGCAGGAAATTCCTTGAAGTGAGGCGTGGGCGGTGCCGGTGCCCGGTCGATACTGGTGGGTACAGTCGAAAGCTGGCGGGAATATACTCAAAAATATACTTAGGTGTTGGTGGTGGTGGTTGCACATTGCATGCTAGGTGCTAGAGATGTTTCCAATTTGAGTTGATTCCGAGGGATCTGTATACATAACTGTCGATTATAGCGAAGTATCGATTAAAGCCAGAAGGGAGTCGGCTAAGAAAAATGATCGGGACTGCATGTACTGTACATTATACGTGTCGTTGTGCTGTTGGAATTTATCCTACGATGAGGAGTGCGAGTATCAAACATTAGGAAAGAGGCGAGAGCAAATACGGAATTTGAGAAAGCAATACGAAGGATTATTTCTGCAGAGCAATCGGTCAGTCTCGAACAGAGATTTCGATCTAGTGAACTACCAGATCAATCGATCTTCGCACCGAAGCGCCCAACATCCAGCCTCGTCTTCTTCCTACTTGCGCCAATGATGGGAGGAATATTTTCTTCCTCCTTGACTCGGACTTCCTTTCCTTTCTTCTTTGCACGCCTGGCTTCCAGCGCATTCAGTTTCTCCTATACCAACATGATCAATTCAAAGTTACTTCACTTTCAAACGGTATTCACTCACACGAAGAGCCCGGATTTCTTCAGTATCAGATGCATCCGACACGTCGCTATCTGGAGTCGACTCACGCTGGAGTTCGACCGAAGGCTTTCTCTTGAGCTGAGGCGGCGGTGGGGGTTGGATCGGCACAGGTCTAGGTACGATTCCGAGCGCTTGGAGTATCTCTGCGCGCGATTTTTATAACCTGGGCGAAAATCACTGAAGATTGCTGAGCGCACCTAGCTGACGGTATTTGAAGGAAAAAATGACGAGCGGCGGACCAACAAAACGGGATGCGAGTGCGGTCTGGGTTATAAAAGTCTGTGGTTCAGCTAGTCTGGGTGTTCGCAGCTGTTAGCACTGTCGCTGGGTAAGAAGAACGATACGTACTTGATTTGCTGAGTGACCGACGACTTCATTCGCTCATGGACTTTGATGTCGGCAAGAGTCTTGGCGGCAATTGCCATTGGAATAAAGCCCAAGACTTGTACAGGATAGATAGCAAGCTCCACGAGCCCTAATTTTGGGTGCCGCGACGACTGGTCTCCCAGAAAAGCATCGTCGTCTATGCACACGTTGAGTCAAAGAAAAAGGAAGGAGCCATGGCATTACCTGTGACTGTTAAGGGTGAGAACATGAAGGGTCTGATTGATGTGGAATCCTGTAGTCCATGCAGTCTCGCACAAGCACCTGACGGTGCTTGAAGAACACGTCCGCCACATTCGTTTCCATCCATGAACACATGGCCAGCGGTAGAGGCTTGGAAAGACGTATTTCTCCAGCCCACAGAAAAAGACTGTACTCTGTCAGCACTTCGAAACTCCGAGTTGGTAAAAAGCCCGCTTAGACGTACCTTCCCAGCTTCCGATGTAATCCAGCAAGTGACGATTGTGGTGCGATTATGGTCTTGAAAAGTGTCGATAACATACTCTCCGGGCGCATGGCCTTCAATTTCGATCCAGGCAGAAAATCCACCCCACTGAAGCATGATGGTGGAAGAAAGAGAAAGAGAAACGATGATGAAATGTCGCGTTGGGTCACATGTCACGTGGGTGTTACGTCAATTGTGCTGAAATCTCGAGTCTTTCGCGATCGATGCACGAACCGGGAACGGAGAAGCAACTAGGTACACCCTACCTCTCCCAAACTAGTGGAAGTCAACGGTGCATTCAGATACCAGCCCCGGTAGCAGCCCCATCCGAAGCTCAATCATTCTTTGCCGGTGCGTTGTTCTCCGAGAAATGGAACTTCTTTGCAACCCTTGCGTACATAGCGTACTATTTTTTGTTGCACCTTTTGAATATCCCTCCTGAAAAAATGCTAAAAACGCTTATCGCAGGGTTTTATCTTTTTTGTCAATGGTTTCAAGTTGCACGCCAGTCTTCTAGAGAGAGGCCTTGCCACACAGGCTTTGCCGGATTTCAACCTTCCGAGTCAAAGCGGTCGGCATCGCTCAGGCTATAAGATGGGAGTATCTCTCAATTTAAAGTCGATTTGAAGGGAAAAACTGGTTCAAGAATTTATGCCATCTACGCCGAAGTCATGCTCAGTTTTCGAACCGTGGGAATTTTCACATCTTTAGTCAAGAGGGTTGCTGGTTCGCTCTTACCAACGAGCTATATCGGGCTAGTTAATATTTGATTGCACAGGTCCATCGCGTTACAAATGTATCGACGCTTCAAGTCCCTCCTTCCAGCTGAATCAAGCGGAAGACGATATTCATTCTTGATTCGTTCCTTTCTTTCTCGTCATCATCACTCTGATGAGTTGCCACAACAAAGTTGTATCTCAATAGTTATCACGAAACTGATTCCCCTCGTTCTAAACTGCTCATGAAGGTGTAAATGAAGAGGTCTCACGATGCAGCCGAACGGATCCGTGTGAAACTCTCAATGAGCTTGTTAGAAGAACAAGCTCAGTTGGGCACGTATGGTGAACAACTATGTATTGTATACCTGTTAGAAGAACAAGCTATGTACAATATGTAAGTAAATGGTAAGAAACAAGAGTAGAAGAGACGAACCTCAGTTGGGCACGTATGGTGAACAACTGAGGAACGTCCCGGTCGTATGTGAGATATAAGTAGGATCAGTAGAGTAACTAAGGCGATGAAATAATGAAGGACCCGTGATGGTACATATTAGGGAGGTAGGTCATACACGGTCGAGCACGAGACACTCGACCGTCGGCGCTATGGCTTGCCGCCACTACTTCGACACTCCCCCTGGCGAGCAAGACATAGTGAGTATCATAAGAATAATCAAAAGAATTGACCGTGGTATGAGCGATACGGGGGAACAGAAACTCCCCCTCACATGGAAAACCGCCCGCTCCTGGGCCCTCCTACTCCGTAAGGCCAAGCGCGCGAACAAGCGAGAGGTGTGCATCGCGGGGAAGGGATTTGGTGAATATGTCAGCGACATTGCTGGTAGAGGGGACGTGTGTGATTTCGATGTCGCCGGCCGCTACGCGTTCGCGAATGTAGTGCTCGCGTATGTCGATGTGTTTGACGCGTGCATGGCCCTTCGCGTCGCGCGCAAGCGACGCAGCTCCCATGTTATCCCCGCGCAGCTCGGCAGGCCGCTCCTGAGGCATGCACAACTCCTCCAAGAAGCTGTACATCCACATAGCTTGCTTTGCGCTCCGCGTCAACGCCACGTACTCCGCCTCCGTCGTCGACAGCGCCACTGTGGCTTGTTTCTTCGAGGACCACGACACAGGACCACCCGACATCATGAAAACCTCCCCAGACGTCGAGCGCCGTGTGTCCAAATCGCCGGCGTAGTCCGCATCCACCCAACCGATTGGCTTGATGCCGCTGCCGCCGCCTCGCCGGTACGTGATTTTGTAATCGAGCGTGCCCTTGATATACGCGAGGATGTGCACGACAGCTTTCCAGTGCGCAGAACCGGGATTCTGAAGAAAGGCGGCGACACAATTCGCGCTAAACGCAATATCCGGGCGCGGGTGGTATTGGCAGCGTGCTGGATGGATCCCACGGCTTCGCGGTATGGCTTATCTGCCATAAACGCGGTGTCAGCAGGCGTTGAGGGGCTCTGGGATGCAGAGAGGTCGATGCCAGCGGGAAGTGGAGTTGCTTTAGGGTTGCAGTCCGTCATCCCATAGCGCTCAAGAACACGCTCGAGGTACGGACGCGACGAGATGCTGATGGAGCCGGCAGCTTCGTCGTACTCGATGGTCATGCCCAATGACGTTGCGGTGCGGGGGACGTCGGTAACTGCATAAGTAGCATGAATGCCATCTTGTGCCTCAGTCGCAGCTGCCGTGGAGGACGAGATCCCGTCAATGTCATCGGTGTAGACGCCGGCAATGGAAGTACCAACGGGAGACGATCTGATGTGAATAGATGGGTCAGCGCGCGAACGGGTCCAGCCTAAGCTGGCGAATGACTTCTCGAGATGGTCAGCCCAATTGCGCCCCGACTGCATCATCCCGTACAACGACAACTTCATCAGGCACACTTTCTCCTCCGCACCCTCCACCACAAAGCCCTCCGGCTGGCGCATATACACCACCTCATTCATGGGGCTATTCAGGTACGCGCTCACAACGTCCATCGACCACATCACCCATCCCGGCTGGTCAACACATATCGCCCACAGCATTCGAAGCGACTCGTAGCGGACAACTCCCGCATAAGTCTCGAAAAAGTCGACACCAGCGATTTGCTGGAAGCCCTTCGCAACCAACCGCGCCTTCCACTTGATGATAGCTCCCGCGACATCGTACTTGACCGCAAATACCCACTTGCAATCAATTACATTCGCGCCAGTGGGAAGATCTACCCGCTCCCATACACCCCGGTCCAGTAAGTTCCCGTATTCTTTTGTCATAGGGCCCATCCATAATTCCGGGTGCTGCATAGCATCACGAAACGACTTAGGGACCCCAGAAGGAACGGTGGAGACGGCAAGCGCCCGGGAACGAGGATTCGGGGTCTTGGAAGCAGTGGCCCAATCGTCACGCAAGGCCTTAGCAGCAGCCTCGATCGCCGTCGACTCGCGTGAATCCAGGATTGCCTGCGACGGGACAACCTGGCGAGTAGAACGGCGAGGAGGGGCGGGCGCAGGTGCAGGCTCAGGTGCAGGCGCAATCTCGGAGACAATGGGTGCAGAATTATCTGCAGGCAGCGAAATGGGATCAGCGGCAAGCTCGGGCGCAATGATAGGTACGTGCACATCGTCTTCTCCAACAACATCTACATCTCCCCCTGCTGGAGGAAGCGAATGATGTCCCCAGCCCTCCTCAAAAATGACGTCGCGCGAGTTGAATATTGAACGAGTCGCGGGGTTCCAGAGCTTGTAGCCGGCTGTTTTGTTGTAGCCAACCATAACGGCCTTCACAGAGCGCGCGTTCAACTTGCCGCCAGCGGCCTCGATGGGAACGATTTTGGCATATGCGATTGCGCCAAATACACGCAGGTGAGAAATATTGGGCTTGGTGCGATGATAGCGTTCCCATGGAGTTTTCCCACGAGCACGGCGTTTAGGGTGGAACCACTGGACGTACGCTGCTGTCTCAAATGCCAGTGGCCACATACTCTTTGCAAGCCCTGAGTCCGCCAACAAGCACCGTCCCAGCTCAACTGTTGTTCTGATACCACGCTCCCCCGGGCCATTCTGCGATGACGAATGCGGCGTTGTAACCTCGATGACAATGCCTGCCTCGCCACAGAAATCCCACCACAGGTGATTCATCCACTCACGCCCACCATCCACTCGCACTTTCCTGATCTTCCGCCCAGACTGCGTCTCAAGCTCGGCCTTGTAGAGCTTGAATGATTCCAAGGTATTCTCGCCAGTCTTGTGAGCAAGAAAGTAAACCTGAGGCCCTCCGCAGTGGCCATCGACGAGATGATACAGCCAATGGACGCCCCCAATCCCTGTCACCTGCGCTGGACCCCACAAGTCCATGTATACGCAATCACCGACAGCCTTCTCCGGCTCGTGAACCCCATCGAACGGACGCCGCGCGTGCTTCCCGAAAATGCAGTCTTCGCATAAGCCGTCCATGTCTCCTCCGAGCACATGGAGGCCGTTGACGTACATCCCCGACATCAGCGTCTCCAGACCAGTGTTGCCGATATGAACGAGACGACGGTGCCACGTCTCTTTACTGGCTGGGAGATCCCGAGATCTGGCGACCTAGGCAGCAGTCATATCGGCATCATCAACATCCAGCTGGTACATGCCCCCGACAAGGACACCCACCATAAAAGCTGACCCATCAGGTTTCTTAAAGGTAGCTTTGCCGCGTCCAAACTCAACGGAATATCCGTTCGTGTCGAGCTTGGAGATGGAGATGAGATTGATGGTGATATCGGGGGTATGAATGGCGTTCAAGGCGAGTTCCTTCTTCTGGCCTTGGTACGTGATTGTCTTACGCACCACTCCAGTCGCTAGGATGCGAAATTTTGAGCCCTCAGCTGCTTTGCCCTCGCGTTCCACAGGGTAGTATTCCGAAAAATCTTCGCGGCGCCAGAAACAATGATCAGTGGCGGCGGAATCAGCAACCACACGGTACTCGTGTGGCTGTGGTGTGTCGGTCATGAATGCGAGAACGTTATCGGGGAAACCAAGCGCAGCGAGACGCCGGTGAGTATACCATTGCGCGAGGTCAAACACCAGATCCTGGAGCAAAACGGTGCGTATAAGCACATCCTCGCCTGTCTGATTGTCCATAATGATGTGCTCTTCACCAGATGTCGCATAGACTAGGAAACGACGATCATCTGCAACTTCCACGTCCCCAGGATACGGCTGCGCGCCATGCAGCAGAGCTTCAGCGTGTGCGGTGATATCGACATGGAGGCCCTCCTCGTCTTGGCGGAAACCCTGTGCAACGAAACGCGACGTGCTGCCATCAGGAGCGAGCACAAAACCGGTGTTGACGAGCGGTGCACGGACGTCCAAATCCTCGTAACTATCAATGTCTGTCAATTCCGGCATGTCGTCCTCAGTCTCGTCTGTGAAAATGTTGCTGACGAGGTCGAAATCAGATGACAGACTTGATTCCAGGGACGTCTCCAACATCTCGAAGCTAGATCCCACGGAATAGCTGTTGACAACAGGCTCCTGCAGCATGCTGGGCACTGTTGCCTCAGCAGCCTCCTCCCACGCCATGAACATCTCTGGCGAAGCGAGCACTTCCTCGCCGCGGAACTGGACTGCTTGGATGCCGCTGGTGTCGTAAACATTAACAACAGCTTCCAGGATGGTCCACACGGAGAATGCGAAAGTCTCGACAGTGTTGGCAGCGGGAGTATCTGATCCTCGCTTCCCCTTCCACCACGCAGGCCACTGTCCTGGTTTACCGCCACCGGGCCAGAAGCAGTTCTCAATGGTATGCCCCTTCTTTCCCTCGGCGCCGCACTGCGGGTTTGTGCACACGAGGTTTTTGCGGGCTGCGCGGCGGGCCTCGCGCGAAGCGAAATTGGTGTTCGCCGCAAGAGCTTGGGGTGCAACATTACTGGATGGAGGTACGCCAGTCCTGTTCAAGCGTTCGGCATGCATGGTAACGAAGGCGATGACCTCAGCCGATGTCTTGTAGGTATGAAGAACGGGAACAACATTGTCCCATTCCTCCCCGAGTAGCGATATGAAGATGCTGCGAAATTGAGCATCATCGATCTCCGCACCCATGTCGTTGGCCTGGCTCCACAGAGTGCGAGCGCGAGCAACGTGTTCAGCCATCAGCGTACCGGGAACGAGGTAGGCAGTGTGAAGGTCGCGGCGGGCATTGACTAAACCCATATTGGTAACCTGATTGTAGGTGTCGTTCAGCGACTTCATTGCCTCGTATGCTGACCCATCGAGCTTCAGTCCCAATCCAATTGGGTTCTTGACTTTAAGGACGACCAGTGCGTACGCCATTGAGTCTCGGTACGTCCACTCCTCGCGGGAAGGAGTCATCGAATAGAAGGGGGTCGGATCAGGAGGCAAACTAGCTGTCTGGGGTGTGGTTCCCGTTGCATCGGGGACGGGGGGCGCAGGCAAAGTGCCGTCGAGGTACGATCCTAGGCCACGGGCTTTGGCCATCGTATTAATCTTGGTCTTCCAGCCAGTGAATCCTGTGCCTACAAACTTCTCCGCATCTGGGAGAGTCAACGGCACACCGGCAGAGTTCGACGACATGATAGGGGTTCAGCGACGACAACAAAATATATGCTGGGGGTTTCGCGAGGTAGACGGTGAGTTTCAGCAGCAGTGTGCCCGAGTATATTCTTTCTGAAGCAAGCTAGACACGGGGCCCATAACCTGTTAGAAGAACAAGCTCAGTTGGGCACGTATGGTGAACAACTATGCATTGTATACCTGTTAGAAGAACAAGCTATGTACAATATGTAAGTAAATGGTAAGAAACAAGAGTAGAAGAGACGAACCTCAGTTGGGCACGTATGGTGAACAACTGAGGAACGTCCCGGTCGTATGTGAGATATAAGTAGGATCAGTAGAGTAACTAAGGCGATGAAATAATGAAGGACCCGTGATGGTACATATTAGGGAGGTAGGTCATACACGGTCGAGCACGAGATGCTCGACCGTCGGCGCTATGGCTTGCCGAGCCACTACTTCGACAGAGCTGAATCCCAACCACATCAGTCAAACCAAAGGAAACCCACCCGAATTAACAAAGGAATTTCTGTACTGCCTAAGATAGGATTGGGACATCGTTTCGGAAACGTGTTTAAAGTCGCAGACTGATGACATCATATAATCTGGCAGTTTTTCTAACCATGTTCCCCTCTATTATGTTCCCCCCTAAGCTGACCGCCTGGAACTTTCTTTCGACCAGCAGTCATCGACTCGCCCATCCCATGAGAGAATTGGATGTGATCAAGATAGTTCCAATACAGCCTTCATTGGGGGAGCTTGCGACCCCGATTCTCTGACCGATCCCGAAAAACCGATGGCTGTGCAAAGGCACTTTGATGGTATCAGAGGCACTTTGATCGGAATATTTCGGATCGCCGTCGGTAACTCTCGGTCAACAACTCAGCGTCTGAAATCCTATCGCTGGCCTTCACGTAGAACATTCTCTGAGCTCATCGTAACATTTACATCCTGTTGGTTTTGATTACCCTTGGCACTTGCTAATTTCGGACCTGCCTCTGGTTGGCCTCTGGAGTCTGAAGTTGCCTAGAATGGCTTCTTGTGAGAGTTGACTTGGCAGTACTAGTGCTGCAAGACTGCCACACATCTCACCAGAAAAAATTAAGAAGTCAATTTCCTATAATTAGAAAATGAGGTGTTGCCTTGAAGATCTACTGAAATTTGGATTTGGTGGTTGATTGCAAGTAGCTGGCCACAGCGGAGTCTTTGCGGGGGAAGGGAGAGGATCAAAATTGATTGTGCATGCTAGTACTGGAATGCAGCTGAGATTGGGCAAGCTCCCCCTTTACTGTAGCCGGGAACCGGCATACAAAACATGCTTTTATGCAATCTGACATCTGCCGTTTCTTCATGATATGCAGCTCTTCGGGCAAATAGTGTTTTTTCCCCCCGCGAAGATACCTTCCATCCCAGTTCTTCCTCTGTATTATTTGAATGCTTCAAGACGAGCGATGAGCTCTTTACCTTGCCATTTTCCAACCTTGGCCGCGCGCGGTTTCAAGCAATCATTCGTTGACCCCTAGCCATTCTTGGTACTCGTATTATCTACGACACCTGTGTGAGCTATATGGTCGCGTAGCTGGATAACAAGTAGTAGGATATGGTTTTCGAACCGTGGGAGTTTGTGTCAGGGTTGCTATTGTTTTACCTCGAACGAACTGACAGTTCGACGACTTGTATCACTGAACAGTGCTCATCGTAGAATTTTGGTCGAGTGGAAGCTGGACGGTAATCGTTTGCACGCGGCCAGTCGTATTCACCTCATTTCTCGAATTGTCTCCAGTATTTCATTTCGAGTCGACGAGTTCAAGGTCTTCAGCATAAGTACTGTTGGCGGGGCGCCTTTTGATTTTGTTGATCTTGTCACGATGATGTACCAGAACAGCGAGCATCCTTTACACCCAGCTGGACAAAAAAATCAAAAAAAAGAAACCCGCCCAAGTTAACGGTTGAATTTATCGCGGAGGGAGGTCCAAGCAGATCTAGCGTCTCCGCGTCTTCGACGCTCTTCCGCTCTCCTCATCATTCCGAGATTTTCTCTTCCTCCCGCCATTGCCCGTCCGTTGCGCCTTGATTTTTTGTAACGCAGCTTGTAGAATTCGTTTCTCCCCGATTCTGACAATCAGTGCATGTCTTTTATTTAAAGGAAGAGTGTCGTTTGCAACCAGAGCAACGTCGTCCTATCGTTCATAAGCACAGAAAATTTGGGATGGTGACATGGACGGCATCAGAACTCACCGTTAGCGTGGTCGGATATTCGTTCAGCCGTCGTTCAAAAACGGTGCCGACAACGTCGAGGATGTCGCTATCCAGTTTCGGTTTGGGCACTTTATCTTTAGCGACCGCCTTCTCCCACTCGTCGTTGCTCAGCTGTAGTAGCCGGATAAGCGATATGAGGGCCAGGGGAATGTCGAGATCAGATTCGAGTACGACAACACTTGAAATGTTCGTCAGCAAAATCCACGAAAGCGAAACCAACGCTCACTCATCACCACCCTGTTCCAGCCACCAATCAATGCGCGCCTTCGTGGTGGCCGCGTCTGGTGCGAGGGCGGCGACGGCGAGGTCCGCGGGGATCTCTACGACGTCGCCTGGGTTGCCGAGCTCGCCGGTGGGCAGGGGTAGCAGGTCAACGTGGCCATACCGGCGAAGGAGTTCTGCATTGGGTAGGTCGAGGTAGGTGTTCCAGATCTGTTCGCTAGACGCGATCGGCTTGGTGGACACCATGCGAAGGTCGTCTTTTTCGTAGAACAGCTTGGCCTTATGTGTGGTTCGATTTCGCACAGAAAATGGAGAGGAAAAACACGAACGTTTTCTGAGCCATATCGGGCATTGAGCATGTCGGCGATCGGGACCATGGACACGCCTGAGGGCTCTTCGTCGTCGTCTTCGGCGCCTTCTTCTTCTGTATCGGAGTCGCCGTGCGCTGATTCTGCTTCATGTCCCGGCGCATCGACGTCCATTGCACTGCCGAGACTGGTGTTGGCCGGGCCCTCCTCTTCTGCGTCATCCTCACCTTCCTCCTCGCCCTCTTTCTTCACGTCAAAGCTCCGAGAAAGGATGCGGCTCCCCATGACGTGATAGATTTCCAGCGTGTAATAAACCGGTATCGTTTCTGGAGGGAAAAGATCAGGCCGGCTCTGTAGACAAATAAATCCGAGGAAAATGGGTCAAACAACGGCTGCGCGCACCTGAACCATGGGAAGAAGTTTCTCCGTGAAATCTCGCTCGGCATCTGCTTTCCCTAGTTTCCCTGGGATGTCATTGAACGAGCTGAACAAAAGAAACATCTATAGAGGGGACGGACCTACCACAGACGTCCCGCTGAGTTCCTCCAACTCGCAGTCGCTCCAGAACATCGGCGTATCGAATGTTGCAGGAAGGGATTCTGAGTTTACATTAGGGTATACTCAGAAAGCGAGATACAACTAACCCAGATATTTTGACCATCGTGAGCGGGACCCCTCCGCTGTCTCCCACATCATGCAAAGGATGAGCCCGACCCAGCCTATATGCATCTTCGCCTCCTTCCACCGATCGAGCCCAATGCGTCCGGGGAGGTCAGACGTATCCGTCGACAGAAGGAGGCCACGAGGTATTTTGAACAGCACATGCCCTTCCTTTATTATTTCTGGTGACTTCCGAGTCCGACACAGACAAGTCGTGTACATACCGGAATATCTTTGAGAGCTACCGCGCCTCTTCCACATCCAGGAAACGCGGTGAATCCAACAGAAGAGGAATCGAGAGTCCCCCCACCCAGCTGAAACCATCTCAGAAGCTCGGAACTGTCAGAGCTGGCATTCATGGATTTTTTCGTGAAGAAGAGGGATGTTTGCAGATGTATCTTTTCGGCGTCGATGATCTTTGTGATTGGGGCGCTTAAACCGCTTCGGAGCTTCCTGTCCTCAGCCATGCCACAGTCCGCAGAGTTCTCTGCTTGGGTAACTATCGAAGGCGTCGTGGCGCCGGAGTACAATGTCGAAGCCTCAGAGGATCTGAAAGACTTGACGTGTTGGATTCCCTCTGAAGTCGGCCAGGTACGTGCACTGTATAAGGCTTTTGTTTATGTCTCAGAAAGTTGTTGCCCAGAAATTCGCGGTTCATTGGACAAATGTTGCAGCACCCGGCCTGACGGGTGGTGGAGTCCAAGTCGACGGCCACAAGTGTGGCTTCGAGGCAATAGCCGCCGACATCAGGCCCTTCAGTGCTTTCATGGACGGAATTGCAGAAACCAGCACGAAAACCAGACCGTTCGTTTTTTCGCCGTTGGAGCTCACAGGTCGCCCCTACAGCGTTCCCTTCTCAGAATAAAAGGTATGCTAACATGCTTGCTTAGATGACGACGCGTATCTGGAATCTGCATCGCATCCCCATCTTGGATTAATAAAACTCGAAATATGGAGAGTCGACGTGGGTGGTGGGATTGCGCCATCCGCAGTTGCGGTTCCCTCGTCGCAGAAAGTCCATGAGCGGTCTAAAAAGGGCATGAACCACCAAATCACGTACGTACGATGGTCCCGTATTTCTTGGTTGCTGAAGAAATGTTAGCTTTGGTGCTGCGGTCGAGCATTCCCAAGTGCAGAGTGCCCAGATCCGTCGCATTGGGAGTGGTCCACTGGTCACGTTCTCTTTCAGATATCGTTCACTAGGTACGTGTTTTTTTACAAAAAAAAAACCGAACTGTCACGCGTCTTCAGATCTTTTAAAAGCCAATGGAATAGCCCCTGCGTCTGAACGACCCGAAAAGCGAAAGGCATCCGCCAGTCCAGAGCCCGAAGGAGAGGCCAACGATGCAGAGGAGGCTGCAAGGATAAGGGTACGAACCTTATACTTCCAAATGGTCCAGATCTGATTCAGCGTCAGGAACGACTGGAGATTCTCACCGCGAAGCGGGCAAAGAAAATCAAAAAAGAATCCTCCACCACTGAGGCGCTTCCCCAGAGAATCAAACTGGAACCATCCGAGTAGGTTGGATTGACGACGGTTATCCTATTTTCATTCTAAATACTGTACTCTTTGACTCTGTCTAGTTGTACATTACACTATCTCGCCGATAGCGATGTCCTGACATTGATACTAATAGCGCTCAAAAGAGGGTGAATTTTTGGAGGCGCCCCTATGTGAGATTCTCACACGCACGTGCACTGTGACCATCAGAGTCCGTATCACGTACTGTGACTTGACGCGCGCCCACCTTCCTCCTATTCTGTGGACAAGGGGGTCCACTTCTTCTGTATTTTGAAACCCGTCCTAACTTGATGTAATTTTTGCCGCTGAACACGAATATGCTTGTCCCGTGGTTTTTGGTGCAGCCGTCGTGAAGTTGCAACATGAAAGATTATTCCCATATCAGGCCTTATCAGAGATTTGATGCGTCCAAAAGAAGCAATTTATCATGTGATGTCCAAAATGGTCTGGACTTTTGTGAAAGTCTTTTCCTTCAACATGGCACAAACTTCCAGTTTAACACTTGGAATAGATGCCGACATGCACTCTGACAGCCTCTGGCCAGAAAGAAATCTGCTCTCG
Source organism: Mycena crocata (assembly GCA_029281795.1). NCBI lineage: Eukaryota > Fungi > Basidiomycota > Agaricomycetes > Agaricales > Mycenaceae > Mycena > Mycena crocata. The sequence goes on along the minus strand of JARJCP010000112.1, from coordinate 265,466 downwards.
GCGAAATTGAGGCTTATATAAGCGAAATTCCCACGGTAGTTAGTTAGTTGAGGTCCGATTCCGCTGAAAAAATAAATTTGTAGGTGATATCATTTTTTCTTATCGTTGGATCCCCTTGTCTGTGGACCTCTATTTTCTCGTCCTTTCCGGCTTCTCATGCCACAAAGTGAAGGTTTCTCGGCATGGGTTGCAATTGACGATGTCAAAGCGTCAGAGTTTGAGGTCCAAGCCTCGCAGAGGACGGTGACATGCTGGATCCCTTCTGAGCTTGGAGAGGTACGGAGTGGTTCAAACATCCAGGTTTTCTACCAGGAAAGCGCTACTAAGATGTGAAGTAGAAATTTTCGGTCCATTGGTCAAATCTTTCTGTGCCAGGCCTGACTGGCGGACGAGTGCTGGTCGATGGCAATAACTGCGACGGACAGATACTCGCCCGAGCGCGACGTCCCACAAGCACGTCGATGGACGGATTCAATGAGACAACTACCTCTGTAAGACCATTCGTGTTTGGATCTATGAATGTGACAGGTGCGCCGTCTCCGTTCGACAGCAACGTCTTTACTGAGGGTACTAGACGACGACCAACTTTTAGAATCAAATCCAGAAGGACGATTTGGGACAATTGACCTGGAGATTTGGAGGGTCGAGAGGAATGAGGCCGGGCCGTCGACATGGTCTGGCATAGCTGCTCCACCGCCAAAGAAAATCCACGAGCAGCGCTCAAAGAAAGCTGCCACTCAGCAGATCACGTTTGTAGCTCGTTATTTTCTCCATGGTGGGCCTAACTTGCAACAGATTTAGCGATCCTGTTGCCAGACAACCTGCTAAGGTCGTTCCTTGTCGATGGATGGAGCGAATAGTCACCTTCTCATTCAAGTATCGGCCGCTCGGTTCGTCATCCGCGGCATTCACTTCTTCAAGTTGAACTAACGGTTTCCAGATTTTCTTCGAGCCAGCGGAATAGCACCACCGCTACGAGATAAGGGGAAAAGGAAGGCGTCCGCTAGTCCCGAATGTACGATAAGCGATGCCGATGACTCTGACGCCGAAGAGGCTCGAATATTGGAGGTAAGCCACTCATGTTTCCTGTTCCGAGTCTTCACCGGCGATGCTAAAAATCACCTTTTAGACCAGGTTGAGTGAAATACGTGCGAAACGCGCTCAGAAAAATCCGAAGAAGCGGAAGATCAAGGACGAGGACGAGGGCGAGGACGGGTCAGATATTATCGACTTGACGCGGCCTAAGAAGCGTATCAAGATCGAAAAGAGGACTCCGGTCAGGGTTAATCATGGAGACATCGAAGTCATAGACCTGACTTGACGTGATATTGTTCAATACTTTATGTTTTTGACCACGATATCGATTCAGGTTATATTACTAGCTTTCCAGCCGGTTTCGAGACTTTTTAGACGGCATTCATACTCTTTCCCAACTTGTACCGATGTTGGAAGGAATTGTTTTATTCCATTGACATGTATAGGCAATTGTGCTGGAAACCAACCACACTGTTGTCGGTCGAATGAATGGTGTCACGGCCAAAGCATGTCTCGATTCTCCGGGAGCTAACGAAGTAGGGTCGCTCAAAACTGTGTAAAAAATGCAAGGCTTCAATCAAAACCAACCTTCGGCCGTTGGTGAGCTCACCTTCGAGAGTGTAACAACCAATATCAAAATATTACAGAATACATATTTTCAAGAGAAAGAAGAGCACGCTATGTCAAATCGATGATCTCGGAGTCCGTAGATGGCTTAGAACTCGTAGGAGTTTCTTCCCTGGTCAGGTCGATAACCACAGACGGGCCAGGCTCTGTTTTGATGCGCTTGGGGTCCTTTGTACGCGTCGGTTAGACTTGGATACCTTCTTCTCGCCAACAGCGGCTTGCCTTTGAATCGTGCGACCCGCCACCTTCCTTGCGTTTAACTCGTTTTGGTGCGATGTCATGAGCCCTGAGGATGTCTGCGCACGGAGACGTCAGTGCTTTTCAGAAGCTCGCCGTCGGAACAAACCGATAGATCTGTATTTGAAGGTAAATGTAACGAGAGGAATAAGCTCGAGATATTCGATGATAGCGGCTGCGCGCGGGGCTTGTACCTCCGGCTGGCCAAACCTGTATTAAACGTATCTGGGGTTAGCAGGCAATAATCCCAGCATGAAAACTAACTTTATATGATGAGCGACCGCCTTTTTATCGCGCTCGTGGACTTTCGTCTCTGCTGCTGGCGCCAAGTTCTTGTACGGTTCCGTCCCCGTCATATTGATCGTCCATATCTCGAGTCGGATGAGGCCGACGTCCATATCCGCCGCGGACCCAAGAAAAGCATCGTCATCTGAAAACCTTGTAGCCAAGGGTTTGTGTGTGGCTCTCGTGATACCCTACCTGTAAGCTGCAGTGGCGAAAAGACAAACGGAGAGACAGTCGAGGACGAGGTTCTCCTGCCCGACACTGACGCTGCGAAATTTGGACCGCGTAAGATCTCGCCAGAGCACTCGATGCCGTCAACCCAAATGCGGGCGACGGTTTGGCAGAACACATCCGTGTTTTTCCAGTGGATCGAGAACCCCTTGAGGATTGGTAAGCGAGGGTGAACCATGGCCACTTTGGAGTCGGGGAGCAGTACTTTGTTCAGCTCAGAGGCAATCCAGCATGTCTGACCGGTCGGAGCCTCAACAGCCTCAGGTTGAAAGAGCGTCGCGTCGTGGCGGTCGACTTGTATCCAGGCCTCGATCCCGTTGGCCCTCAATGGCATCCTCTGTTGTGGTTGAAGGAAAAAGCAAAGCAGTAACGTAAGCTGATGGCATCAATCAAGCGGCATGTGCCGAGTATTTTGTGCCTATTCCAGTCAAGTTTGAATGGGAAGTTCAAATGGCTTCGACGGATGCATGTTGAACCAGTTGACGAGAACACAACTCTGACCTTCAAGGAATGATCACGTTCAAACTTCGATTCAGGAATACAAATTTGAAACGGCCCGAAAATTTGATGAGGGAATCAGTCGAGATCAGAGGGATTCCTGTCAGGCAGCAGGCTTTCAGTGTTTTCGCACAGACATGGCGCATTTGTGCATGCTTCTAATATAGATTCGGGGGCACCTCAGTTTATTGCTGCAGCTCATAACGAGGAATTCACGCCGCTGCCGCAGTTCAAACGGCACCAAATTGTTCATGTGAATTAATTGCCTTCGCATTCGATTCAGTTCGCATTCAAGGGTTCTGACTCTGGGTTCGCATTCGAGGGCACGGCAGCTTCCCAAGCATGTCCCGAAAGGCAGGCAATTTCCCCGCTGAAGAGACGGGGACCTGACGTAACTGAGCGCCGTTTCGAGCTGAGGTCGGAAGTTCGCAACGACCCAGGGAACTGCGGGCCGGTCTTGGGAGATCTCGTGCGCCTATCGGTGCCTTCCCTCGCGGCGGGAGTGCATACGACCAGCGAGGATGAGATGGTGGCGCGGCGAGAACCGCGCAAGGCGCGCAAATGGCCGGACGCCGTGTCGTGTGGACGGCTATTCATCTGCGGCTGGGTAGCACAGGATCTTCAGCGTTGAAACAAGCTTTCAAGGGTCCCAGCGACTGTCACCCTGCGCGGTCCAGAGCAGGCCGGATGGCGGTTGTAGACCGCGCGCTGTCTTTCGGCGAGCAGCTGTCAGCAGCGAATGGAAAAGTAGAGCCCGAGGGGGAAGTAGAACGGCACGGCGCTGTTTTAGCACTATATACCACAGTCAGAGTCGGGATGCCAGCCACAGGTAGAGCTCGGCAAAATGTGAACCCACCCGGGGTAAGGCTTGGAAATTAATTGAATATTGATAGACAGAGTGTATGGATCTGTTCGCCAGGGTCCCGATTCTGAGCCGTTTTTGCGGTGGGTAGCGTTCTTCCACTCACCAACAGAAAAGTTACGGAGCAAACCGGCTTTCACGCTTCAAGTTTCCGCATTAGGAATAAAAACACGTGCGCGCCAACATTCCTTCCTCTCACCGTGACGGTCCATACGAGGTTTGTGCAGAATTCTCCGTGGCTGGCGGGGGGAAGCCCATGGACCTTCTCTTGAAAGCTAACTGCGAAAAATTGCTTGCGCAATACGCCGAAAATCAAGAAGCGGTACTAGCCTTGCAAAGTACCTTGCTTCAGGACATTTTGCCGTCTGTGACGGATGAACTTGAACTTGACGCAGATTCCATAGAGTGGGCTACAGAATGGCTGAAGGATACATGTAGGCGCGCGCTTGACCCATGCGGCCTCTCCCGCTGACTCTCCACTTTCTCGAAGGCTCCCTGTTTCAAATCCTACGAGTACGTTATCCATAATAGGTCTCTTGTCTGCCGAATTAATTTTCCCTGCCAGCGTAATAAATTTACTAGGTCATTCGCAATGGAATCCATCCGCAAAACTCTCGTGTGGAGATTTAGCCATCTGTGGCCACCAAGCCCACCGTTGTCCACGCCAATAGTGCATTGTTTGCCGCCTCCTGCCAGAGATCCTTTCGGCCGGCCAATCCTCGTGGTCAAAGTTGTCTCCTTTAACGACAGCTCGGACGCCTATAAGCCTCTGATAATTCGAGGGCTCGAAAGCCTTCGACTGCATCTCAAGCGCCTTAATGCCTCGCATCAATCTTCTGCACATCCTACTTTACAATACGTCATCTTGCTCGACCTCAAAAATTTATCGACGCAGAGCCTTGTATGGCTCAAGTTTCTCCATTCCAACATGAGCGCTGATCGCCGTGCCTAGAATATTGATCTGGTTACTTGGACACTTCGAGAGGTCATCCCTCAGTTTCCCGGGCTACTGGCGGCGGGTAATTACGCACTGTCAGCGAAGATAACGGCCCTCATTGTCGTCTCACAGCTTTCATGATCAATTACTCCTGGGCACACGCGGGGATCTGGAGCATCGCAAAACGCGTTCTCCCCGCCCCGGCATTGTCCCGAGTCTTTTTCCCGACGCAGGAAGAACTGGCCAATTATTTTTCGCCGTCGATGCTACCGAAAGGTTGCCAGCCGAGCTCATTAATCATGCATCGCCTAATGAAAGCTTGACAGATTATGGCGGAACTCTAGCTTCTCTGACAGAGTTACAGGATCCTTTAAGGACTGACCCGCCGTCGCCTCCACTTGCTGCCAACGGTCAAGCGCATTCATCTGCACCCTCAATCGTCACGGTAGCAGCCCAGGCACCACCCTCGATCACCCCAATTCCACCGACGTCTCTTCTAAACCCTTTTTTCGGGTATCCCGTTTCCTCCTCTGGCGGTTCGCCGTCGCTCTATCACGGACGTCGTCGCAAACGAGATCTAGCGCGTACGCTTCTTATTCTGGCCTGGCGCCGCTGGGGAAGACACATCATGGCCTGCGTCTGGACACTTGTGTTTATGCTTACTGTCAGAGGAAGGCGAGCGTGGTTTGTTCGGAACTCTACCGGAGCATCCATATGGAGGACCATGCGTGGTTCAACCTTTATTTTATAATATACTGCTTTATTCGGTCTCAAGTTATAAGTAGGTTTGTGAAGCCTCGGTCCTAATTAGATTTCGAAGCAGTTGCTTCGCACAGGTAAGTACACATGTAAAGCCGATTATCCTCGCGCAAATCGTCCCGAGACGCCGTGAAACATCGCAGTTCTGTGTTATAAAAAGTACTCAGGGAGCTGGTAGTCATAAAATGTGAGAGCAGGTCTTCTGGGAAGGCAGTCGAACTTGCCTTTCCACTCATACTTTGAGCGGCCTGTTGGCTGGGACCGTCTCTTTCATTCTCCGGCGCAGCTTCGAATACATTAAAATACATGCTTTGTCCGGGACCAACTTCCAGAATGCTGGCCGAGTTGCCGCAGCGGTAACCTGCGGGCCGCGAGTCACACACAGTCAAGATTGAACGAGTGCAAGGAAACCAACAGTAATTGGGAGCACTCCAGACTGTTGAAAGATGTCCGTCAAACAACGAGGCATATCCTTCCATACACAACTGATGAGCGCGCAAGATGTGAGACATGTTGTTTATCTCGAGAAATTTGTGAACGACACCTGAGCCGAAAGTGTATCCGGCTCCTCTGGCATTTTTGTCAGAATACGTTAGAAGGCCAAGGAATTTGCGGACCGAGGTGAAATCGCAAAATCTTCCTTCTCGGGATCAGGATCCGACCTGGGGAGGGTTAGATCTGTTCAAGTCCCGGAGAGACAACAGAATCTAACCAGACAAGATCCGCCATAGGTCCGTCATGGGGCACCTCTGGATGGGGATTCAAAACACCGAACAAACAGGTCGCACAGAACGTAAAATACCTCGGAACCTATCCATAACCTTGATTTGGTCTATTGAGTGAATAGAAGGCGAGAGCCCTGTGCTGGGTGTAAGAAGGTGGGGGCGCAGATCTCGGCGAGTCTTACCGCCGTGCACACAAAATATCCGATCGTCGATCACAACGGACAACGTGAGGAAGTCGAACATGTCCGTAAAATACGTCCACACATGGGACGAGCCGTATTTTCGCATGCATTCCGTGTAAAAACCTTGTTCGAGTTAGATCCGAGGAGTCTGGCAAGAGGCTGATAAAAACCATAATTCTGGTGCAGTTAGGATTTTTGCCCAAGAACTGGAATCAAGCCGATGTCGTACCTGTGTTACAGCCCTTGACTCGTGGTTTCCTCTGATAAGCTGCACTCTGTCGGGATAACGTAGCTTGAGACACATGAGGAGGGAAATGGTTTCCACGCTGAATAATCCCCGATCAACGTAGTCGCCTGTGAATGCGTCAGGGCGTTATTTATATGTACCGTGATCGCAACTCGCCAAGAAATAGATAGTTTGTATGGGGTGCGTATCCGCCTATGCGAAAAATCTCGATCAGGTCGTAGAACTGGCTTGATACTTTGGATTAGCGGTGATTCAAGAAGACTGGGAAGAATTCTGGCAAACCCGTGAATATCACCAACCTCGACGACGCGTCAGTACAACGAAATGTAAGTGTAGCAACGCGTACCACCGTCACTGGCGCGGTGACATGGACAACGTTGGACTCGCGCATGAGCACTTCCCGGGTCTTGGCGGCAATTTCGCGCAGTACAGTCTCATGTAGGAGCTGCTTTCGCAGTAGTTGTTGAATGCAAGCATCAAGGTCGAAGGGCGCCATTTTCAAAATTTGGTTCTCCGAGTTTTGTTGTTGCATACTGTTTGCCGTCGTCGTGTTTGCCATCGGCCTTGAAAGATTCTCGCGGAATTCTTACTCCCCCTCATCTCGCTGGAATCTTTTGCGCTTGTCTTCCCCGTCTTATGCATCCTCTTTCACTTTTGTGATACTTGTATGGGTATTTGCTCCGCCACTGCTCAAAACATCCCAGATATGGGAACAGCGAGTGTGACAGTGATGAACTTGTCGAGGTTACTTTCCATCGCGAATACTACAAGCAGCTGCAAGATTTTTTTTTCCTGTGTGCTGTCTGGTTTTATCTCGTCTGACTTGGCTGCGACACTTTGGCGACGTTTCATTTGCCGTGTCCTCAGGGTCTCGTAGTTACACAACGCCGTTATTCTGCACCTCGAGGCCAGAGCCTGACTTGAATACATACACTCCCTTGGAGATAGGCCTAGGAAAACACTCAGCTGCTCCGTTGCGTTAATGCTGTTTATGACTACCGTTAGCCCTAATTGGCATCTTTGCACACCATTCAACTGCCTGAAATGGACAAGGTCTCCGAAAACACCATTCGGCTCCGGACTCGATGTCTTACAAATTGCTCCTGGGAGGCTCGCGTCGTCTTTAGACTGCCCGCAAAACGCGGAAGAGGCTCCCTTCGCTTGCGACTTAGGCATGATCGTCAATAGTTCGGAATGGATGAAAGAGCTATATGATATGCTCAAAGCTTCCTCAGGTGCGTTCGGCCCTCTTTTCTCTTCACCGTCATATACATATTTAAATTTCGCGTCAATATCAAAGCGTTCACCGACTCGATCCGAACACTGGCAGCAGCCGACGGGCTTAATGCCCATGGAAATCGGACTCCGCTAGCATACGATGACGACTCGGGATGAGCAGAGACAACATATGTCTGACTTGACACTGTCTGTCACTGATGGCTAGTCGTGCGAAACCTTTCTTTCCACCAATGTCGGTTTCGGGGAAGCGATATTCTTTCCGTCGGAGATTCGTGGGTTTTGATGCATTCACACATGGCACATGTCTTGTTTGAGCTCCACCTTCACATTCCGAGAGCATTTCAGTCTTGGTCGCAAATATATCTCATATGACCTAACTCGGCATCCGGCGTTCTGGCTGGCGGGTCCGCCTTCCTGGGCCACATCTTATCCATGGAGTTTCAGTGACCACTGCACCCAAAAAGCCAGTTGGTCGTGCTTTCCATTATCCTCTGAAGCCCGTCGGACGTTCCTGCAATATGTCACACCCTTGCCTTATTCGGATGCCATCTGCCACGTCCGAATGGGAAGGCACTGCATCGAGATTGCCCAGTTTGACCATGAAATTACTAAGGAAGAAGGTCCAAAAGTAGGTATTACACCAGGGATTTTCCGGCGAAGCTTGTGTCCGGGTCCTATTCGACAGCGCCTCTGAGCTATATTCGAATCTGATGTGATTCGTAGTCTTCTCATGCTACCTCCTCCGCCCTTTCATTTAACGTGTCTTTGTAGGTTCGAAACGGGTGACAAAAACAGCCGTCTTTTGGCACAAATACCCCGTCTCACTCCATGGATCTCGGGCAATTATTTGGTAAACTACTTAATTCGATGCGGCCATGCAAACTTATGTACTGACCGTTCGGACTTCAGCACTATTAAAGCACGACGCTATGGCGATTTCATCATATCGTCTAAACGCATCCTCCTACGCCTCCGCCACCGATTCTTCGTTTTCTGCGTCGGACATGTCTCGCAACTACCCCTACCCTCCCACAGGTTATTCTGGCAGTAATGCCTCGCCGCCACCTGGGAGCAGCTATTCACCATCGTACGAGCAGTCTGTTGGGGGCAGACCGTACTATCCTTCAACATCGAGTGGTACGTCGCGTTCCCAAAAATGTTTGCATTTTCCTTCATAAGCATCCAAGCTCGTGTCGGTCACCATTCTGGGCAGTACTATCCACCGATAGCTCCAGCGCCGCCTGCTTCCGATCGATATTCTAGCAGCAGCAACTATCGGCCCTCTAGGGGTTCTCAAGAATATTCCAGCCCTTCCTCATATCCCTACAACGCTAATAACCGAGGATATCCGTCCAATCCACCCGCATCTGGCTCGTACCCGTATAATCCTCGGACGATCAGTCCTTTGGACGGTGCTCCTGCGCCTTACCGTTCTTCAAATCAACCCCCACCGCGGGGGTTTATTCCTACCCCGTCAGAAGCCGCCTACGCCAATCCCACCCGCCCCCCTCGCCCGTCGTCAGCCATGCATCACACCAGTCGTGGCAGCGGCGGTTATGTTGTCCCGCCACCTTCTTCAAGACCGTCTCATACTTCACGTCCTGGGAGGAGCATCTCCCCGACGCACACCTCCAACGCGTCCGGCGAACGATTCGCCTGCGAGGTTTGCGGCAAGGATTTCTCGCGTGCCCACGACAGAAAACGTCATCACGAAACGCAGCACGCGGCGACGCCGGTTACACACAAATGCATCTACTGTGAGAAGGATTTCAGTCGGTGCGTTGCGCACTCTGTCTTGTCACTTGCTACGTGCTAACAGCAATTACCAGGGCGGACTCTTTGAAGAGACATATCCAAAACGGGTGTGACGAAGCCCCGCAGTAGCTGGTTGATGAACACAAAAGTAAGGCAGCCCGCAAGGCACTCATCGAGTTGCTGACAATCCGCCAGACACTGTACATATCGCTCTGCATGCAATCTTGGTTATTCTTGTCCTCGGACGTTGTACAAAACATGGGCTATGCTTCAGTTTGTTGCGTAAATCAATGCATTGTCCTTGGATACGGGTACGCTACGCGTGGCATGAGGCCGGAGCTCCAACGAATTTACGCGCCTAGTTCTCATGCTCTGTCCCATGCCCTCTTAGCGCTTAACACTGACACTCATCTATCACGCAGCATACTATGAGACCAATACAAGACTTAACATCCAGCGCCTTGACTCTGGATAGCCCAAACCATGTAGGGGAATATTACATACATTCAACGGCCACTTTCTACTTGCCTGAACAGCCGTCCGCCCGATTTTTCTTTGGCGATTGGTAGAATCAGATCATAGGCATTGGCGTGTTATCGTCCCTACGCATATGTGTGAAAAGAGAAAGTCCAATCAGTGCGCTTCTGTGTTCTTGACTCGGAGTACGCGCAGATTCGAGAAATGATCGCCGATACACGTCAATGTTCTCCTAAAAAATTCAAACGCAAAGAATCCGTTCTCTAAATTTTATCGCCGCCTTACTAGAGCGACACGTTCCATCTCCAGCGACCTATTCGGATAAGCGAACACGAGGAAGGCGATTCCACCCACGAGGATTTGCTTCTTCCCCTCGCGGGTTGTCGCGCCAAGAACAGTAATTGAGCACGCAATAAATTCAAGGTGGACCAGAACGATATTGCAGTCATAATTGCATGTAATGAACTCTTCAGAGGACAGTAGCCAGACGCTATACTTAATTCGGAGACGTCCCAATTAACCATGGAAGGAGCTGGACTCGGAGCGGCTAGCACAACAACAGTAGGAGCGAGTGCAAGGTCCCCGTGTTGAGATCAATGCCCATTAGATCCCTCTTGAACCTTACATGTGTGTTGCACCAGCGGCCGAGAAAGAACGCGACTATCCACACAATGACAGTCGCCGCGCCTATATGAATGCGCGGTGAGCTTGATTCGGTACATTGTTTCAGTAACAACGGTGCATTACCACGGTCCTGAAATATCACAACTCGCTCAATCGTCGTCAGACTCGTCCTCGGAGGCGCTGTCGCCCTTCCTCGTCTCTAAACCCTCGATTTCAACGGAGGGACTAGCGTCCTCCTCCTTCGCTGCCTTCTTGTCTTCCCTATCCTGCTTCTTCTTATTTATTTTCTCCAATATTTTGTCCGCCCGATTGAATATACCGCCTGTTGGAGCACCACATGCGATGCACTTTGGCGTTTTGGCGAAGCGTTTGATAGCGCAAGCGGAACAGAAATAATGCCCGCAGCGGGTCACAATGGGGTCCGTGTAGTGCTTCCGACAGATAAGGCATGCGAAAGGCACGTCTTCGTCCGAGTCGGAGTCGGAGTCGTCGCCAACTTGTTTTTGGGGGTTCTCTGCTAATTTATCGAGCTGCCAACCAGCGAGATCTGCCATTGATGGAATTTAGTGCCAGGTTAGGCAGGATGAATGAGTGCACTTACATGTTCCCCGGTCGTGAAGAAACTTGCAAGTGTCTCCGAATCCGCAATAACCGGTCTCTGCGATGCAGTGTCAGTAACGTGGCTCGGGTTCGGAAAACAACGGAACATACCCTTGTAGTCTTTGCAGACATCGGGCTGATAGTCGACAATAGTGACAGTGCGAATCGTGGTGGTGCTTCTCTGAGGGCCGACCCGCATGGCTTTCGGTACTTCCGAGCTCTTTTTCAAATGCGAGTGGTACGCACTTTGGCCACGATATTGACCGTCGTGGGGAATCTCCTCATCCTCCTCTCCTGCATCTGCCCTTTCCTTCCGCCGACGCTTCGCGAGCAGCTCTTCCGCCTCGTCTCCGGCCAAGATGTCTAGAGCTGCATTAACATGAGAGCCCTCGGCCGTCCATTTGACGTCCGGCCCGTCCTTTTCGGGGGCGTCTGGGTCATCGTATCCGTCTCGCTGAGAGATGGTGCGTTTCGTGCCAGCGCTAAGGAGATTGGCAGGTGCTTTTCGGAAAGGAAGAACGACCTCCGACTTCGAGGACGATGCCACGGACTGTGCCTCGTTTCCCGGGGGGGACTGGGACCGTTTGCGGGTGGTTGTAGGGCGCGACTTCCCTTTCTTGAAGAAAGGAACTTTCACTTCGGTAGACGCCATGGCGGTTTAGGACAAGATGTTGCTCAGCGAGTCGCCCAAAATGGACAGCAGAGGCTGAGTCAGCCGCCTCGGCCTTCAACCAAACAATCACCCGAGACACGATCCTTCATGAATTTTCGACATCGAAGTCTATCTGCTCTTCTATGGATTCCTCGTGTCGTTTCCGACTTGTTCGGGATTTTCACTTGGTCCCAAAAGCGATTACTCGGAGCAACTCCCAACGCTGGCCAATGCTGGCCGCCTGGCACGACTTGCATCAGTAAAACTGCAAATTGTCTTTGGCGTCTTAGGAAAGACGCCAAAGACGAATTTTGGCCCAAGACGGCATGTCTTGCCAAAGTAGATTCAATTGTCTTGCTCAAGATGCAGAGCTTGCGCAAGACGTCAAAGACGGACATTATCTTTCACAATGCCAGGCACAAGACACTCAAATCTCGGTCGAAGATACACAAAAGACGAATTATATTGATAGATTAATATGCAGGTATGTACATGCAAACTATGCAGCTATGAATCCGCACCCAATTCTACGTCGACTTTGCGCCAGACTAGTCTGTGTGTTGCAATCCACTTGCCATGCCAGTACCGAAGGGTAGAACGGACGAGGTCTGATGCACGATGTCGAAGACCTGAGGAAGAAGTCAGTGAATGCAAGGGGGAGCGACATAATGGGACATAGCGAGAATGTGCTTGGGGTACATGAATATCAATATCTGCTTGTGCAACAGTTGGCAAAGTTGGCAACGGTTGGTGCAGTCAGAGCGGGGGGGGGGGGGACGAGCGACGTGAAATAGAAGGGAAAGGTCGACATATCACAGTTGAAGGAATCGGTAGAACGGTATCGTTTGAGGGATTGCTCGACGTTGAGGGATTGCTCGATGTTGAGGGTACAGAGCTTGACACCGACTTGATAGCTTGACACCGAGAGCGCTTTGTCCTTGAGGTCCGGGTCAACGACGCATGGATTGAATATTGAATGCTTGATGGCTAGATACTTGATGACCTCGAAACAGGATGGAAAAGAGCGCTCAAGTGGGACGGGCGACGGAGGCCATTAAGTGGGTGCAGGAGAGGTGAAGGACGGGGGGATGATGGGAGTCGGAAAGAAACGAACGATTCGTCACCAACCACCGACTGATCGCATCACGCGCACGGACCGCAGGGTCGGAGTTTGAAATGACTTCGTGATATTTCGCGGTTGTCAAGGCACTGTTTCAGAATTGATTCTGATCCATGGCTGTATCATCCGAGTCTTGCGTGGAACAAGGTGGCATTCAGGACTCTCATCGGATGCATGTTCAATTCATAATCCTAGTAGGAATTCAATTCCAGTGTCCCTTCAATTCGAATTTCGCTCACAGAAGTCAACTAGAACCACAACTGAATTATAGAGACTCGCAGTGCAAAAGAAGAGTGGTTCGTCAAGGCTTGAAGGTCGGATAACGGGATATGGTGCGTCGGCCTCAGATTTCAACAGAATGAATTTAAGTTGGCTGTTTATGAACGACTCATCAAGACAACATCAACAAGACTTGAGATGGATTGCAAAGACCAAAGAAGGTATATTCAAGACTCAAGACGTCTCCGAAAAGACGAAAGATGTCTCTCAAAGAATCAAGATTCCCAAAGATCAACTTCAAAGATGCAAGACCTGAAAGACTTTTTTGCACTTTTACTGATGAAGTTGGTACTTAGACTGTCAATGTCATGGTGCTGCTGTAGATCCCAAAATTCCCGAGCTTTCTGAGGCATTTTTGGTTTATCCTATTCTGCTGGACGGTTTCGATTCGATACTGGCACATCAAGACAGCTCGAATTGTCCGCATATGATGGACTGTCGACAAACCCGCCGTGACAAGAACATGCAAAGCACGTACCCGTTCAAGCCGAGCAGAAACACTGTCGAGGCCTCATGAACGGTCACTCGCATTGTTATATTTGTGCACCAAGTGAGGCTTGTTATCATTCGCGACGAATTGATAACAGAACTACATAACACACACAAAACTGCTGGCTTGATCTATCATACCTCCGTGCCTCGTCTTTGTGGACATTTATTCTCCGATCCCGCCCAGCGGTCCCTGAAAATAACTGAGGTGCATGTCTCCGAGATCGACGGCGATGTCACAAGGATTCTTCCCGGAAAGTGGTTGTATCATTTGTATCTGACGGATTTAACCCACCGAACATCCCGCTCCGACACTGCCTTACCTCGTTCCGTGACACCTGGCAGCCCACTCGTGCTGTTGTGATGCAACGTAATTTCTCCTCAAGGAAACGCATCATGTTTTCTTCTGCCGTTGTCTCTTACGGTATGTATTAGTATGTATTCTGTGCCTAAAGGAAGGTTTAAAGTCGTGTGCCTGTGCCTACCCAATGAACTCTTTGTTTTAAAATAACTGTCGCGAGCGTTGCTAACATTTATCTAGACGCCCACCTGCATGTATCTCTCTCCCCCACTACGAGACTCGTCGCGATTGCATCCGAGGCCATCTAGCGGAACATGTTTTCGGTCCATTTCCTTACAATCGTTTCAAGCTTAGGAGATATGAAAGCGTGTACCATCGGTTAGTCCAAGTGCGGAAAGTGAATGCTGACACTCCACCATTAATTCTAATTGCCCTGCATCCGGGAGCAGTCATCAAACCCAACCCGCCAAGGTAAGGCAGGAATGCAGGTCGGTCGAGCAACTCTACTACCAAGCACCCAGCTTTTGTGGCCATATTTGATATTTTCGAGTGCGCCCGCATCTCACCTCCAGCCGAGTATTACAAGATGTGGGGCCGTATGACTCCAGAAAAAGCAAGTGGGACACTTAGTACGCCGCGGGGAGGGAACACGCGAATCTTGAACAATGCAATGCACACTTGTTTCTGTATCGCCCGGCTATGGCTAGATAGGTTACCTCGGAGTACTGACATTATTTATTCCCGAGGCGCGATTCCACCCCGAGATCGGGTATTCAGCCCGCAAATGAAGCTTAGTTATCCCCAAATAATATTAATGCGATGCGAATGAGAACAAGCACCTGAACTCTAGATAGCGAATATAGCGGATGTGTTGTGAGGCGCCTATTCCGAAGAGCTACAATTGGCCTCTTCCATTTTTTTGGACCTTCTTTTCTGGAAGCAGCTCATGAAATTCGTAGAAGAGGTTTCTTCGGATAAGATTGCCGACGGTCAGACGCTGAAGGTCCGATGAACAAGTTCAACGCAACACTGACACCCGTGCGGCCGGCGTCACGGTTGCCTTTGAGCAAAGCATGACCATAGACTCCCAAGACGCAGCGAGAGTGTAAAGTGACACGAGTACTATGCATGCGCAAAAATTAAAGCACTTCAAGTCAAAAAGTGCCCCGACCTTCCGAAAAGTTGACGACTACGCGGCGTTGACCGAGTCGAGGAGAGAAGGAGGAAAAGGAAGGCGGAAGGAAAGTGGCTGTACGGTGGCTGTGCTCGGAGTTGTCCGAGTCCAGTCGGCGACTCGGTCTTTCATGTTGCTCAACGACTCCTTCTCCTTGACCAGATCTATGTAGAACAAAACCAGCGTTTTCAACACCTCATGCCCAAATTTTACCCGACAAAACGGAACGTTACCCGAGTCGCAATACCATCAGCTTCTTTCTTTTGTCTTGTACTCTTTTTGTCCGACCTTGTTCAATCTTGTACTCTGACCACCATGTCGTGCAGCATTTGCCTACTTCCCTTCATCCCAGATCTTAACCGGGCTACTTCGCCACTACCTCAACACAGTCCGCCCAAGAGCATCGTCCCAAAGGATCAAGCTGCCTATTTCCTGTCTGGTGTCGGTATTGGGTCAGTGGTTGTAAACGCCACTGAATATGGCTTCAAGCTAAAATAGATCCAGAACAAAGACACTGGGCTGTGTGCAGCGATTCCGCTACTACAGTAGGTTCTCCCACCATTCGTTGCTTTCTACTGAGCACTGCAACTGCCAGGTTGTAATATGTTTGGGTCAGTGACGGGCTTTGAAGTGACAACCTGGGAGTTTGATGGCAATAGCACGGTTGGTTCCCTCGTCCATGTTCGTAAACGACTCCCGACCTTTTTTTAGCTGTTCATGGCCCACCACGTCTGCTTGGCTCTTCTCCGCCATACGTTGAAGGTCGAAGACGAAAGTCTTTCATCAATTACGGCACTTTGCGCCCACGAACTCATTTTAGGCCGGCCCCAGGGTGGCGCAATCGCTGGAAGATTCAAGAACATCAATTACGAGCATGTCGGTGAAAACGTCGACTTGTCGCCCTTCTGGCAACGCGGTCGGGATCTCGGCTGTAATGTGTTCAATTGGGAAAAGCTGAACAAAGATGGCCAATTGAACTGGCTTATCCAGCGACCCGATATGTGCGCCATTTTGTCCTGTATCACATTCAAGACCCTGATAAGATATCAGCTTTCCGCGTTTCAGTCGTGTTGTGTCCCCAGAGAAGCTTGCAACGCTCGCTTTCGAGTCAGAGCGAACAGACCTGATAACAACGATGCCCCTGGAGCTCGTCCTACACCTCTTGCCGTACCTCTCTCTCAGATCCTACGTCGCCCTCGTGGCCACCTGCCGATTTCTCCGCTACCACGCCCTCACGACATTCCAGTCGCATGCACGCTCTCTGGTACTACAGCTCCCATGGGCCCTCCCCACGCGCTGTGAGCTGGAGAAAATAAAGCCGCAGTTTCGCACGGGGATGGCAGGGGAAGGAGACGAGCTGCGCAGTGGTGACTGGTTTCTATACCTCAACCACATTCATTGGACCAAGAGCATGCGCGTTCGCCGATGGATCTGGGCGCTTTGCGAGGAATTCCTGCGTGTTTGGACCGCGAAGCTGCCGGCGAGCGAATATATCGATCTAAGCGACGGCATAAAGAGCCCAGCCAGGATACAATTAGAGAAGAAAATCCAGGCCAGTATCAAAGAGGCGGAAAACCTTAGGGCGTTGAATGAAGGGGCCAGGGCGGCGAAGAAGTAGCATCGGATGTATATTTTAGTTCTTGAGCGGATGAGATTACCCCTAATTCGTTGATTTCATCGCCGACAAGTTTGCGTCTAGGAAATGTACGTTGAAAAAATGGGCCTCTGCGTGAACATATTCCCACGGTTGGTTGCGCACAGTGGGGAAGGAGCAGATCGGAGCAGATCTAGGGTATGGGATGCCCGGTCGCATCGTCTGGGTCCTGTGTGTACATACACTTCAGTCTCTGGGGGCATCTATAATGAAGTGCGGTTGGGGATCATAAGTACGTGTACAAGAAAGTCAACAGGTTAGAGTCATTTACCTGAGCGATGTCGTCCAAAAACTTCGTTAACTTGAAATTCACTCAACTTGCAATTAACCTGCCCAAAACCCCAAAATTGGCTAGCGGCGGCGCGGCCTTCGCTGAGCCCAAAAAATAAGGACTATATACTCGTGGAAAGACTTCCGTGCCACATCATTCTTGACCTTGTTCTAGGACATCCACGCAGCCATGTCACGATATACAATTCAGAAGACGACACAACAGCATCAAGACCCAATCAGCCTGTGCAATTGATTCATGTTTCCGCGACAAGATTGTCCTCCTCGTGGTGAAACTGGTCCGGGAAACGGATAATGGACTCGAGATGCTCGAGTGTTGCCTGTACCAAGTTC
Organism: Mycena crocata; assembly: GCA_029281795.1. Lineage (NCBI taxonomy): Eukaryota > Fungi > Basidiomycota > Agaricomycetes > Agaricales > Mycenaceae > Mycena > Mycena crocata. The sequence continues at coordinate 247,853 of JARJCP010000112.1, read as the reverse complement.
TAGTACGGCGCATATCGATTATCATTGATGAAGTCGCTGCGCACCCTCCCAGCTTGACTGAGCTCCTGATCACCCTCGCCAGTGAATGGCTCAAAACCATCACCATTCGTGTCAATGAAAGCGTCGTCCATTTCATCGTCCGAAGACGTTGCCTTATCCGGGTGAAGAGCCGCACAAGAGGAAAGAGCTTCGAATATCGGTTCAACTAGAGCATAAACGTGATTGTTATTCAAGGCAGCAACTAAACAAAAATGAAACGCACGAGATTCGATATTTTGTGGCACGATGGAGAGTTCTCGCATGTCACTTGTTTCATCATCTGAGGTCACAGTAGGCTCCGGATCCCAGCTGCTCTCGTCGAGTTGGCAATAGATCGATGGGCCAGACGCAGCACGGGACACAGCATGAAGGGTTATTGACGGATATTCGATCTGGAATCCTCGTCCTGTGGTTGACATAAATGCCAGTACGCTGATATGCAGCATGATTCCGGAAGAAATCAGGATTCCGAATAGCAGACGAACCTTTGGATGATAAGAATGGTGCCTCGGGCACCATCCTCCGAGGAAAAACCGTCTAATGGAGGATCGAAGATCACGGTGACATTGTCCTCTTTGAGTTGAAGCACTGGAGGGATATCGGAAAAGGATGGTGGAGTTTGACCCACAATTGAGGTGTATTCTTCCGGGGAGACGAAGGCTGGAACGTCGCTGATCAATGCCACAGCTGGCATTGTGGTGGTTTGGGTTAGGAAAACTGGCCACGTGACATGATCTCATTCTCGGATCAAGTCGTTCCAGCCATCCCGGCAAAGCGTGAAGGTTGTTGGAAGGTTGCGCCAAGGTACTGTACTGAAATTCACTCCGTCTTCTTTGTGGCAATGCTCGCGTTGGAATGTTGAAACCACGAATCCATGTACCGATCATGATGTACACAAGTAATTGATATTGATGGTTGAATGATATATATACTACATAGCGGGCTGGTCCAGTGCATGAACGAGTTCGTCCACGCTGGTAATGTTTCCCCACTCATCCCATCTAAAAGTGACAATCAATGTCTCGTTTTTTGGACAGGGTGAGCAACATACTGATAATTCGCCGGTATTCCTGCAGCATCAACTGGGTCAGAATTTGAACCTTCAATGAATCAATATGTGAATGGTCGGATACAGCTCAGAGCTTTACTTTGGGTGGATGGCGCTTGATACTCGGCCGGAAATATGCCATGCTGTGAGTCCTTCATCCATCGGAAAGGCTCGTACACCGGCAAACTCCCAAGATCCGCCGTATAGGTCGGCAGCGTAAAGAGGGGATCAATGTCAGTGATTGGCCAACCAGTGGTTATATCAGGATGAGTTAATGGCACTCGGACAGAACTGGCGGATTGTATACTTTCATCGACCAATCCTGAGTCATGATCTTCGCACGGTTCTAAGGCTCGCTTCAGATGATTTGGGGAAAACTCCCATTCCATCTTTGTCGCGCGCATGAGCTCAGTAAGAATGTCGCTGGAATCTTGAATGAGCGACGCCGAAAAGAAAAAGGAACGACGCACTGTTGACGGCCCGCAACCTGCCATCTAAATGCCGACGGAAGAATGAAAATATGTAAACAATGAGTTGCATCACTCTTACCTCTTCTCGTACATGCTGAGCACCCGCAAGCACGTCTCCACATCTTGAAGACACTTTTGCGGATCAGTGGAGACGCCTCCTGTTCGTCCTCCCCAGACGTTGAGCAGAAGCACAACACCAGAGTCACAGATCGCGTTCTAGTAGGAAAATCTTTGAGCTTCGACCGACACGGACATCACGACGTAAAACCAACCAAAACATGAGGTGTGTATACGAGGCCTCGCCGGGACGCGACGTCCATGATGTGGCCGCATGCGCGAGCACTGCTGGCACAGATGGCTAGCGCCGGATAAGTCTGAAGCATCATCAGTGGAAGCTCCGCCCAAAACATAATATGTACACTTTTAAGCGGGCACGAGGGTGTCTTGTAATTAGGGGAAGTCAGGAAAATTCGGTGAACGTGGATCTGCACTAGAAGGGAATCAAACGCGCTGCAAGTGATGCGGAGAATACACAAACCGTGGTAATAACTTGCATACAGTGCTGCATGGAATATTGAATGGGGTAGAATATCAAGAAACAATATAACAAACAGGCTGATTGGGCGGCAAATCTCGGATCTTCCATGTGTGGATCCCATCGTACTAAAAAGGTTCGTCAGTCTGTTAAGCTGCTGTGGGTTATTGCTTACGATGTTCAGGAATGGCGTCAACCCACGCGTTGAGAGCAGCGCTGGAGGAAAATTATCAGTATGGCCAACTTTATGTGTCTACAATCTTGCAAAACGGACTCGAGTTCTGCCACAACTCTTTGCATCCATCCTTCGGGCTTGCTCCCCGTTCTGACAGCATACTGAGGCAAAGTAAACGAGGAACACGACAAAATAGAGTGGCAGTTCACTGACGATGGTTTTTTGGGACAGCCCGATTATCTCCATCAATTTCACGTACGCCACAGTATATGAGACAAGGCTGGGTTTTCCGGCGGGCTGCTTGAAAGCCATGTTGGGATCGGGGTGAATCCAATATTCGTCATCGACACAAAGTGCGTAGTCCAGATCGTAGCTGCACTCCCCGTTTATCTTCACAGATATCTTAATAGCGGGATCGGACGTACTCGCTGTCTGTGGTGGCACGCGGCCGCCCACAAAATGTGCTCGCAAGTGTGTCTATACATGTCAACACCCCTGTAGTTTTCAAATGGAACTATGAATTTCGGGTAAGACGAGAAGTGAATGCTCACAGAAAACTCGTTTCCATTGTTCATTTAGGACCTTGTCATCGTGACGATGACGGCGGTGAACGCCGACATCCTGAGCATAACGTACTCCAGCCCCACCCAGGACCCAGCATCCTTCGGGCGCAGACGACCCTGGTTTGTCAAACTGTTACTGGAGATGATTTTTTGTCTATTCGCGGGCAGACGAACCTTGGAGATAAATGACACACAACTTGTAGGATGTCAGAAACACACAAAAAAGAAGGTACATAAAAAACTTGCACATATCATCTGCGCCTCGCAGAGCGTAATAGTGTCGATCAGACAAGTTCGAATAGGCTGCAGTTGCCGGAAGTATTTCCAGCCCGAGCTTAATTGGCTGTTTGTCCCCTCTAGCATAACCCGAGAATCGTCAGAATATTTTGCAGCGACAGCACAGACACTCAAGACGGTCGCTCCAAATTTACGATCTATGAGATGAAGCCCGGCGGCCAGGCTCTTTTCGAAGGTGGGGCGATGTAAAAGACACAAAAAAATCTCGACGCGTGCGAAGTATAGCGAAACCAAGTTTCGCAAGAGGTCCGGCTCCGGGAATATGAGCGGTGGAAGCACCTCTTTAGGCGTGAGATCGGCGTGTTCCCACTAGAGAATTCAAGTCTTTATGTTTGAAAAGAAAGAAAGAAAAGCATACGGGGCTTCGCCAAAATTGCGGTCGTCTGGTAGGGGGGAGGATCTGTTTGCCAAGCTCATCTTCCACATCTTTCTTGACATCTATTGCTGTCTTGATAAGTTCAATGTGGCTCGACCGTCCGAAGAAACGATTTCGGTAAGAGTCCAGGACGAAGTGTTCGAATCGTTCAGCAAGTGCGCCATTGATGAACATATCGTCATCGTCGCTCGGGAGTTCGTCCTTGACGATAGAAGGAGAGGGAGACTCTTTAGAGCGATCTGAAGCAGGCAGCGAAAGGGATCGTCGAGAGGACGTCAATTCCTCCTCTAACCGTCGAGCATATGAAGCAATATCCGAGAGAACTTCTCGAAGATTGGAGTCCAAAATGTACGCGGTGGATTGTGAAACGATGGCAGCGACATGGACTTTCGCCACGATGTTAGCTTCGAAGTTATCGGGAAACGTGTTCTTCAAGATGGTAGTTAGCTTACGTCGTACTCCACCGAACGGACTTTACCGGAGGAGGAGTGCTGGAAGATTCGGCCTTCTGAAGAGGTGGTTAGCGACCGGCCTGTTTAGCAATGGAAACCTCCTGCTTTGGTTGTAGTCTGGGTGGTATGTGTGCATTCCGCATTAAACGCGATGCAGCTTGAGCAGCGACCCCCGGGCATCTGGGAGCTGTCACCTGAATTCCAATTGGCCTCAAATTCCAATTAGCATCTGAAAAAGAGCTTACATCGAGCTAGTACACAAGTCAGCAATGAGCATCAAGCGGGGATAATGCAGTAGCAAATGCCTGCGTACTTTTCCTTTGCTTGCACTTGTCGCAAGACCCCTTCATCCGTCGTCTTTTCGATCCTTGCACAGGATGGTATTCCGTCATCTTGCCAATGGTGGTAAGAAGACAGGGTGCTACTGCGCCCGGCAATTTCACTGTAATGACAAATTGGTAACTCGGCAGACACCGAATGCTGCACGTGGGCGGCGCCATCCTGGCGCTCGACATCATAGCGCAGACTCTCCGCCATAACCTCACCCAAATACCGCAGGACCGGTTCCACCTCGGGCCCTCCCCCGATTGTGCCATCCGATGTCTTCATAGACCGGTAACCGATCTCTCTATGAAGTGGCGAAACGTTCATAGAGAGACCGGTCGATCTGAGTTTAAACTCAGAGGAGGAGAGCAACTAATGTGTAGAGGACCCGGAAACGGCGGATCCGCCGGATCCGCCGGATCCGGCTATCCTTCACGACCCCGCCAGTCCTTCAAGACTCATCCATTCCTTCATGATACCCCTCTACCTACACGACCCTAGGCATCTTGAAGGTTAGTTTGGTATCGTGAAGGATTTGTACAGTCGTGTAGGGTCAACCTCCGTCCTTCAAGATTGTATTTCTTTCCTCCACGACTTCATATGGTGCTTCACGGTCTCCCAATATCCTTCACGATCTTTTCTTTCCTTCACGATTTTTTCTATCTTTCACGACCTCTTGTCTTTCACGAGTTCCGTCGAACCTTCACGACCTCCCAGCCCACTGGTCCATCCCGCTGCGCGCATGATCTTTGTAATCATTTACGACATCATCTATCCTTCACGAGTTTCCCAAACCTTCATGAGAATCCTCGACCCTCACGACCTCGGACGTGCCTCACAACAGTTCGCAACAAAAGGTGGGAGATTCCATATTTGTTGATGTTTGGGATCCACGTGCTTTCGTTTCTCTCCTCCCAGTCCTCCCATCCGTTGTCCCTCTCGCCCTCCTCTGGTCTCGCGCACAACTCTAGGGGACACAATCCACAAGCAAGCCGGCATGTCACATGTCGTTGGAGGGTCGGGATAATACAGGAGGGCTGAAAGCGGCAAATTATTCATTCCGTATGTATGTCATCAAAGTATCTCGTACTGCTTTCCGACCCTACTAAGTTGTGTTTCCCCACGCACTATCTCTATCTGTGAACGGCGAAGACCCGCGTATTCTCCCTGGACTCCTAACAAACGTGGAATGTGTGTGGCGCTCTAGAGGTACGTGCCGTGCCTCGTCTTGGAACAGAAGTCACCTACCGACGGACGCAGCGATTCCATGGGGATGGACTTGACCGACGCATGCGGCATGACATGTGGACTGGACGCGCAAGTTGCAACCACACAATGTGCGGCGAGTGCGCCGGCATTTCTCGGCGATGCGGCATGCGGGCGTGGGGGTGCACGGGACTCGAGCCAATATATTCGACGCGTACACGCATCGTCTGTCTGCGCGATGGCTCGATGCTGCGACCTCTCATCTGGATGGAAGCGGGCGGGTGGGGAGGCGGGGTGAATGGTGGGAAGAGAAGGCGAGTTGTAGCGCGTGTTGTGCTCGTGTTGTTGATGCCGCGGCGAGCCATACACACAGAACGAGTGGATAGGTTGCCGGTTTGGGGTGTGTGACACATAGCGCGTACGGAGCGCGCAGTCGGAGATGTGGATGACGCGGAATGCGAACCTCCAGCCTGAGGTACGCGTAATCCGTCTCGCGGTCCAAGGTGCTGACATCGGCAGCAGCTCTCCACCGAGGAGCGTTGTTGCGGTCAGTACCCACCTCGAGGGACTGCAGTAAATACCCGTATTCTTGTTGAAAGTGCCTGTGATGACGTCTCACCGCGGTTGGAGGAAGGATGCACATGGCACATATCATGGGAACATGTGCCTTCAATCCATTTTTTTCCCCACTGAAGACTGACCGACTTTATTTTACTGACTTTATTTTAGGTTGCTAGCCTTCGTCTTTTCTTCGAGGCCAGCTCGGTGACACCGAGGCGCCGGCTCTTACACAATACGATTCGACACCCAACAAACAACGCCGCCGATGGATTCCCAGCTCATTGGTGCGAACAAATCAGAGTGTGAGGTGAGGGACAGTGACAGGGGATGCACACGAGATGGTACAGTGCATCCTCTCTGTGTGTCCAGGCTTTGTGGCTAACGGTTTCAACCTTGGTTTCCAGGACTCTGCACAGGATCCCATGTTCGCATTTATTCCTGGTTGCTTCACTTGAACGCTCCGTTAGCCCTCGCTAACGAAGGATCAGCTGCGCTCTTGCGCGGGTGGCCACGTCTACCAGATGACTGAGCGCCTTTTCCTTTCATAGCATACGGACAAATACATTCATTAATTTCGAACGAAGAATCGAAAATGTTGCTTTTCAAGTTGTTTTTGCCTGACAGGGATACTAAATAAGTAATACTCACAACAAGGATTGTTGATTTTGAGAATCGGACGAACGGGTTGCTGAACAAGTCGAAGTGTTCATGTAATTGCAGGAAAATCATTACATCGTGACGTTGGACGCCAAAAAACTGTTTGCAGTCGACTTGGCTGACGACTTCTCCAAATCACTCTGTTCATCTCCAATCCTCTCAAGTATGGCTAACCTTTACTTAACCCACCAAAATTTCCATTCACATGTATGGTTAGACACTGACAATGTAGCATGCGTGAAAGATAGACAAAACAAGCCTTCGCTAAGGGAGTAAATTATGGCTGTTTGGGTCAGCCTCATTGCAAAGGTGAATTCGCTATACCTGGAATGCAATTACAAAGTGCGACATATTGTGGGGGGGAATAGTAGAATCTTAGTTTGGAAAGGATGTTGAAACATCTATACCGAGATGGAACGCGAAATTCCAACAGACCGGCGGGAGACGAGACTTTAGACTCAGAGTCGAAATGAGCACTGCAGGCATCGGTCACTGGATTTTGATTTTACGTGGAGAATTTAAGGAAATGGGAGAAATACACGTATGTGGTTAGCACAGTTCAGCCCCACCAACAGGTAGTACAAACTACGACATGTATTCAAAAATAGATCGGAGAGGGTTGAAGTCGGAGGAAGGAGCGGAATTGAGCAGTCGATTCTTTATGTTGGTTCCTTATATCCTTTATCCGACACGTAGGAATCGGGGTGTAGTCATGTAAACTTCGCAGAACAGTGGATTGCGCCACGCTTAGACAGGGAGACCGGATGCCAGTGTCTGGTACTCTGAGTTGTCCTGAATTGTTTGCGAATTTCCAAATAAGAACAGCCGTTGAATTTCAACTTCTGAGGTTTCAACTGCTGATTCGTTATTTTGAATCATCGATAAATGAACAGATGATGAAAGACACTTAATGAAAATGAGAGCATGGTCGCACGGGCAAGCTCACAGCGAACGACATTGAACAGCCCAGCTTTAGGGTTTGGTGTTCGCGGGCTATTTAAACTGCTGTTGAATTTAAAAGCCCACAGTCTTCCGTTAATCAAGCGCGACCACCGGTTTGGAAGGTCGTGCTCAGACAAGTAAGGCAGCGGTAGCAACGACAACGCGATTGGGGTGCCGCTCCCCTGACAATCACTAGAAGCTCAAAGAACACTTCGCGATGATTCAAGATACTGCAATGTCAGAGCGGTATGACTGCAGAAGCAAAAAAATAATCAGAAACTGGGGATTATCCAGGAGAAGGGCACTTTTGAATTCAGTGATAAACCACGCCCCACCGTGAATTCGCCTTGATCGAGACTCGAGAGATATATAGGTACACGATGGAGATTTTTTTCAACGCTGGAGTACGAGGACGTAACGATCAGAAGACATACAAATATTCGCTCAATATGATAATGAGACATGTCGCAACAGATGGTATGATTTTTTATACCTCGAAGGCAAAATATTATCGTGGAGGGCGAGATGCGTCGTGGAGGACGGGAGTGGTCGTGCATGCCGAGCGGTGTCGTGGACGAACAGAGGTATCGTGGACGACGAGAAGTGTCGTGAAGGATAAGAGGGGTCTTGATGGATGAGAATGGTCGTGCGGGACGACCGAAGTCGCGCAGGATGATACACGTCATAAAAGATGCAAGAGGTCTTGAAGGATAAGAGGCGTCGTGAACGATCCTCGCACTCGTGAAGGATGATGTTGAGTCCTGCAAGACAATGGGAGGTTCTTCATGAATATTTCAGAAATTCAATCTTGAAGGACGCCAAAATATCGTGAAGGTACTTGAGGTACATGCTTAAAGATGACTGGTATCGTGAAGGACACGAAGGATCGCGAAGGAATGAGGGGGGTCGTGAAGGATCACCGGATCCGCCGGATCCGCCGGATCCGGGACCTCTACACATTGGATCTTCATCAGAGGAGGGCCGAGCGGTCACGTTTTCCGGTTCTAAATTTTTGAAATCTTCGAAAATTGAAAGCAAACACGTGCCAGAAACGTGACCGCTCGGCCCTCCTCCAAATTCAAACTCAGATCGACCGGTCTGTCTACCGACACTTGTGTCCCGTAGACAGAACGGTCACCGGTCTAATGTCTTCAACCATTGTCATTGTCTCGTCCCCGAGACGGTCTCGCATTTCCTGCTGGCGGCTACATATATCGGTGTTAACGGTTTGATCTTGTCACTCGCATCGGCACAGCGCGCCTCTCCCTCCGCCGCCCTATCTCACCTCCTCGCATTCGTCCGAGCCACGGGCCGCTTCCCGCGCTACGCCGTCGACAAGTGACCCTGCCGCCGCACTTCTCCTCCCTCCCTCTGTCTCTATTTTCCCTTTTCCTCTTCTCATCTTTCCTCTCTCTCTTAACTACCGTCCCTCTCCCATAATCTCATAATCTCATTACATCGCTTACTAAGCCTCAGCCTTACTTATTGTCTTGATACTTCGCCTCAGAACCCACCTCAAAACCACCGGTATCCTCATAGCCACCTCGCCCTCTCTCGTCTACTTACACACAACCCGTACTGCTAGATAACCACCCATGCCCCCCCCCTCCCCCCCCTTCCCGGCCCGCACTTTAATTGATCCTTGATTGATTGAGTAACAGCAGCGATTGATGCCAGCGATGGTATACACTGGTACACACATGCAAATAACATTTGAAGAGTCTCGTTTCAAGTGTTGTAAGTTCAAAAAACTTGGTAAGTAAAGGTGTTTCGAACTTTCGATAGCATCTGTGGTTCATGATGCAACGCTTCGGATTTATATAGACAGATGGAAGGAAACAGCTTGTGTAGCTTTCGCCATCGTCACCTACGACGATGAATTCTGTACCGTCTGCAGGCCCTGTACCAACGTGGATGTGGTAGACCAATATGGAAACCAATAAGACCTAGCACGCTGTGAGTTATATCCGGAGGTGAGGACGGAAATTGGCCCACAGATATGCAGTCATCTCCACATCACCCGTAGAAGAAAATGTTGACTCGGATGGCCCGTTGGAAGCACTGTAAATATCCGCACCTGTGTCGGCTAGGTACGCCAGGTTCAAAAGCGTGCCAACAGGCCCCATTGTTTCATCGTTGATCGGTGGGAAATTCGGGATGGATTCGTCAATGATATCCATGCCTACGGAATCCAACGAATCGTAGATAGGCAAGCGGCCGAGATTGTCTGCCCCCATAGGCAAAGTGAAGATGTGATCTGGTGACGATTCAGGTTCGGCAAAAGGTATGCGGCTAGTGGCGTTGCCGATCTTTCGGTCCAAGAATCCTTCTGAGGACAAAACAGGAAGGGGAAGGTTACTTGCATTCATTAGTTCACAAAGAATGTCACTAGGGGAAGTATTAGTTTGCGAACAGTGGAGTGATACTATTCAAAAGCTCACTAAAAGCGACCTGCGTTTTGCCATCTGAAATTTATAAGACCGATGAAGAGCCTAATGTATGGTTCACGCACCGACGCTCGGTCGAACGGAGTAATGCCATGCACTTGTAGACATGCACAAGTTCCCTATCCGTGTCGATGGAAAGTCCGTACCGCGTGCCCCCTGAAATGTTAAGCAAAAGGACAATCGCCGAGTCGAAAGCCGCTTTCTAGAAACCATGAGAAAGTTGAGCGCGACGATATGAGAAAGAAATTACCAAAAGATGTGTGCTTGGGAAAAAACCGCGACGGCTTTTTACATCAGCAACGTGCGCGGCACTACGCGCTGCGTTGGCACATATCGCCAGTGATTTGAACGCCTGCCATTACCGCCAATCCAATCAATGACTTCGGAATTTACGTGGAACATAACCTTACAGATGCAGTGCCACTTTGAAGAAAAGGACGGTGTACCAAAATTTGCACTGGAAAGAAATTCAATACAGGCCGCGGTGTGTTGAACAGCGAATTTCCGAACCGTGGTAGTATGCACCATATAACGCTATTAAATTCAGCCACAACTCGAAACCTGCAAGGCGGGGCTCACAAGCACTCTGGTCGAAAAAGGTGTCATCCTCCATGTACGGATTCCAGAGAACTAGAGGAAATTTAGATACGACATGAAATAGTAAATATTCCCACATACGATGTTCTGGTATTTCCTTGGCCCATTCACTGAAACGTTTGCTGATTCGAATTTGTCAATTAAGTCTGGACGAATTAGTAGACTTGGAACGCACTCTAGCTCTTCTATCGTCGCCGGTTCCAATGGCTTCTGTCCAGTATAATCCTCGTGCCCGTTCTGAGAGGGTTGACAATCGGAACCAGGTAGAAAGCTAGATCGCTTACCGCTGGCCGCCAAGAAAACGTAAAAATATTGACTAGCCGAGTATATGCCCTACTGTATTCGAACAAGGAGGGTTTCCCTGATGGTTGCTTGAACAACTTTTCGGGATCAGAATGTTCCCAGTACTCGTCGTCGTCGGAAAACATCGGAACGCCAAGATCGCATCCCACGGCCTTGGAAACCCGGGGACGGCCAAAACAGGCACTGGCGATAGCATCGAACACAGAAAGAAAAAGGGTGTTACGAATAGACAACGTTGCCTCGATGGCCGATCTACTTTGATGAACGCGCTTGTGAGCTCCGATATCCTGTGCGTTGAGGATGCCTATCCCGTTTAGTAGCCAGCAAGACTCGATGTCCGAGGTCGTCTGCTGGAACAGGATGAACAACTAGTTGAATACTTTGAGAAGAACAGGTCAAACGCAAGGAATTTCCTTACACAGCAGACCTGTAGATCGTACAAGGTGGCGGTCTCGATATGGCCGGAAAACGGTCGCTGAAGTTGCCCGAACCATTTCCAACCAGCGCTGAGGTCCCCTTGGCCAGGCAAAAGGACGCGCTCGTCAGGCGAGTTTTTACTCGCCAAAGCGCATAATGCGAGAACGGTAGCGCCAAATTTGTGGTCGCGCAGATGCAAACCATCGGCAAGCGACTTCTCAAAAGTCGGACGGTGCATTAGGAAGTGGTAAATGTTCAATTGTGTAAAATAGATATCCATCAGATCGCGAAGAAGATCTGGGGGCGGAAATGTTTGAGTAGGGCGCGGCTCTGTGCGCACCTCCCACTACAAAAGTCAGCATATGAACTAACAAGAATTGGCCGGACTGACGGGCCAAGTAGTCCAGAATTCGGTTCTTCTCGTGTGCAAGGCAGGTGGATTGATACCATCTGTTGAGCGTGCTTCTAAAGCAGCCTGGACAAACATCATACTGCTATTTTTCCCGAAAAACCGGTGATTCGCGGTATCCGGTGTAACCCGCTTGAGCTGTTCAGGGAGTTTTTGGATATCCACGACTACCCCATGGTCGGCCCCGGAATCTTCGCCATCCAACTTGGGAGAGATACCTTCGCTGCTTCCCCTAGCGGAGGGAGATTGGGATCCTAGATCGTGCTCTAGTTTTCTTGCGTAGCGAGAGATGTGGAGAAGTAGTTGAAGCAGCGCGTCGCGGTCTTGTGGTGCCTGATACGTTTCACGGAGTATACCGTCGACCACGCTCTTCGCCGTTTCGAAAACTCGACCCCCGGGCGTCTGGGATTTACATTAGAGCACAGCAATGACCAGAAGGCATTCATATACCAACCTGCTCAGCGACAGGTTGTGGCTCAAGAGCCGTTCGTTTTCTGACCTAATTTATGAACCATATACATTTTTGGAATGCCTTCTTACCGACGGGGCCCTTGTGCTTCCTGTTCCAGGTCAGCCTTCAGAATATCGGATTATTGTCGAAGCTGCTGACCTTGTGCTGTCCAATATTATGGGTGCACTCAGAGTTGAAGGAGACGCAGTTCGAGCATCGATTACCGGGCATTTTTGCGCTGTCGCCTGCAATGGTCAGGGAGTTACTAAGCATGAGGGGTTTGGATTCCAAGATCTGAGCTGTTCTCACATCGTACTGCGGGGTGTCAGATGATGGACTTGGTGGTGATAGCATTGCACACACTTTTCTGTCGCCGACAAATGTCACAGGCACCCCGCAGCCTTCGCTTCTTGGTGCCCTCCGGTATGGCGGTTTCAGAGGACATGGGCGCTTGGCGGCGTGGTCGCTTGGAGAGATGGGTGTGCGATGTGACACGTAATATGTCAGGCCATCAGTGATATATTGATCCAATCGATGATACGATCAACGATGTTCCCTCTTGTTTCCCAAAAGTTGTTGAGGAAAGCCATACAGCCGCTATCGTTCCATCGAAGAGGAAGTTCGACAAAGACATTGTGGTTTGACTGTTTTATTTTGGTCGTTCAGCTGAAAGAGTGGAACATAAAATTACCGAGCGGTTCAAATTGTTCAAAACATGTTCAAACCGTATTTGGCTCTGACCCGGTTTCCTGTCCTTCTCCTGCTTCGTTTGAAGACGAATGGGCAGGAAAATAGGTCGTCAAATTTACGCTGGGACAGCTTGGTATCTGGAACGGTTGTAAACTGCTAACTACTCTTTCGGTTGGAATCCAAAGTGTACATGAGCTGATCAACACTATCGATGTAGGATGTCCAGTCCCGAGTCGCCCAACTAAAACGAACCATCAGCACCAAATCAGCACGATCTCCACAATGGACTGATGATCTTACTCCTGAATATTATTATTATGCTGTGGGAGCAGATTGCGGTTCACATATTGCGACGGATCATCTGAAACAAGAATAACGATGATCCATGGTTAAACGGCGGCACGAATTATGTGTTGGCACGCGCTTGTGGACTCCACATTGCTGTTGACGTCGACATCGTCATATTGTGGTGCCGTTTCAGTGTTGAAAGTAAATCCATCGTCAACGGTTCTGAATGGAATGCCCCAATCAAACGACTGGTACACAGGCAGGTGTCCGAGCTCTTCCGTAGATATTGGCAGGGGATACAGGTCCACAGTCGAACCCAGAGACTTATCTTGCTGATCAACCGCAAAAGAAAGACAGTGGGAATTCGCGATATTCCGGGGATCAGATACCTCATGAGCGACAGTGGTAGAGGGCGGCTCAGTGTCCACTTCCTCCTGGACACGCCTCAGTGTTGGGGGTAACGTCGAAGAAACTTGCGGGGCATTTATAATTGTATTGCCGATGGAGAACAACATGTCGCTGCAGGACCGTCAGAAACCTCGACGACATTCAAGGTAAAAATCCCGACCAAAATCTTCCCGCCCCTTGCCAACTATGTCCACCCAGATTGTTCAATGATGATCGGAAGTGCGAGGGAAAGGCAACTCACCGACGTTCGTACATTTTGAGTACAGAGATACATTTTTGAACATCATTGGCCGCCCGTTGCGGGTCTGCAAATCTCTCAATTCGGCGTGCCCCCCAGACATTCAAGAGGTGAACGATCGCGGAATCCATAAGGACCATATATTGATGTTTTGACATCACCTAAACCAGAGTAAAGAATACGCTTACCAGCACTTGGGGCGCCCGATCAGCCCCCGTTTATTGGTCTGTGCCTCCATGACTGGGGTCGAATCAGCATTGTCGGAGAAGAACTGTGGTTGCAGTAATTCACCATGGCTCAAAGACCGCACTGCGTTTGCGCAGATAGCAAGCGATGGAAAATTCTTGAATTTAGACCTTAAAATGGGTAATATGAAAGTACATTTCACCTACCGAGGGCAGATGTGTGTCGTTTGCAAGTGAAGGAATGAAGCTCCGATGGATTTGAATCTGGACTGAAAGAATTTCTAATCGCCGTGTCAGGGGTGCATGCAAAATTCATACCATGGTGATACGCTGCGTATAAACATGCAGATTGAGTTGCGAACGTTTCATCTGCTCTGTGCGGATCCCAGCGCACTAGTTACATGGAAGTGAGCAATATCTGGCGACAATTAGGATGATCCTTACAGTGGTCCGGGATCGACGAGTCTAGCCATTCATTTAATGAAGAGCTGCGAAATCAATTATGGAAAAAGTTGAAGATTAGTTCGAACATACTCCAATTCCGCAACAATCGTCTGGCTCCACTCTGTGCCGCGTTGCGAGCGCCTTGCTGAGTACTGTGCAATATATAAATTGCAGCTCTCAGACGATCACAGCCCCACTCACGATGGTCTTTTGTGCAGTTCCAAGAATCTCGATCAATTCAATTTCAGGTACGCGATTGAGAATGCCATGACGGATGATTTGCCTTTGGGATACTAAAACTGGTGGTCGGCAACGCACTGCCAATTTCAAACTCCGACATTGGCTGGTGTGATGGTCTTGCTAAATTGCTCCTCGTACACACATTCCCTGGTTTAGTTGATATGGGTAAAAGTATATAGAAAGGCCTTCTTAATGCAGCCTACATTCCCAAATTTTGGTATTGTTTGTGGAGGTAGGAGTAATAGCTATTTCCGAGCATTAAATGACACCTCTTGTGAGAACGGCGGGGAAATCGCAAATTTAAGTAAGTAGACACTACTCCTGGGGTATGAATAGGTATATCCTCCAAATCTCAGAATTTTTCTCGCAGTACTCGGCCCAAAAGAACAGACACAAGTTTGGCAGGGAGTGTGAGCAAGTGATCCCAGGATAAGGGCTATGCAGCACTTTTTGGCAGCCAGAATGTTTAGGAACACTAATGAAGTTATTTCGCATTAATTGCCAAGCAAAATGAACCTTTTGACTCGCTGAAGAGCCTGGAGAGCAGTCCGAATGTGAGAATAGGGGTTTCAATTCCCAAATGCGGTAATACCAGGTTTCACATCACTGATTTCTGGCAGCGTTGCCGACCACCACTAAAACCTTTGCTGGGGGTCAGGATACTCCCAGTAGGAGTCATCACAATTGACAGGATAGTCCAAGTCATATCTTCGAAGAGGTCAACATGACGATTTATTCGAACAAATACACGCACTCATCATCGGTGGTGGCGCGTGGACTGGACGCGTGGATCAGCTAGTCAGCCTGCGTTCCAACCATGAAGATCCAAGCGTTGCTGACCGTCCAAGAAATGTACTGATCATCGCGTCGGATACAGGTAGCATCCAAAACACCCTCTTATACAGCTCCTCCTCGACGGTCCATGTCGTCGGGTCATACGGTTTGCGCATTTGTACACCGAGCTCTTGCGCAAGGCGCACCCCAATGGCAGTTAGCGTCCAGCATGCTGCTGGGTAGCTTGTTCCCTGCATATAAATTAAAGAAAGCTGTGCGGTTGAATCAACAATTTGTTACATAAGCAGCTCGACTTTACCCACAAAAATACGCTGCAAGTCATACAAGGCCTTGAAGGTGAATTGGTTTCCTCCAACAGGACTCGGGGATCATCAGAAAACCCGGGTCGAATTAAAATTGAAAGCTGTGATCATCGACACTAACTCCAAGAACGACAGCGCCGAAAGAAGCATCAACTAAATGAAAGTCTGAGCTAACCGCCCGCTCAAATGTCGACTGGTGCAGCGAACACATAATTATGTTGATGCGCTTAAAAATATTGATAGCAGGCTATCCATTAAATCTCTGGGCGGAAAAATATAGGTTGGGCGGGGAGACAGAGAGAGTTTGTCCCACTAGATGTGGATTAACGAGGAAGGATGAAATATAAGGATACTAACAGGACTACGCCAGAACTCGGGATCTCTCTTGGCAACAACCACCACGTGCGCTTGTGATCGCCGCCTCAAAAACTTTTGAGGCTCGGGCGACGACGCGCGTTGGGGTACTAGCTTAACTAGATACTTAAGATAACTACTGGGCTTCCATGAATCGTAACTCTGGGACCTCCCAGGCAAAAAATCACACGCCGCCGCCCAGAAATGGGGGCGGCACAGCAAAACCGGCAGCGGCGCGTCCTGGAACGCGCCTGACGCCGGACTACACTCTGAATGCGCAGCCGGGTAAGAGCAGGGAGCAGCTATACAAGGGAGATGGTACCGGCAGAGACTGGACCGCGGAGAATGCGGTGAGCGCATGTGAGTACCTAGTTCAAAAATGTTTCATTGCGGAGGAGACCGATAGGGTGTTGTCGTTCCCGGCGCTGGCACTTGTGCTACTGCGTGTGGCGGCGACTACGACCTCGGTAGTGTCGGCGGACGCTCTACGGGCCGTTGCACGCATCTTGGATGCGCGCAGGACTGCGCCCATTCTGGAAGAAATACTGGACGGTGTTCGGGAGTTGCTCGGACGCGCCAATTCACACGAGGAGGAGGAAGGAGGGGTGGTGTCAGGCCTGCATGATGCGGCCACCATGCTCACGCGCACGGTGGAGGAGCAATGCGGGGTGATGGAGGACTACACGTCGCGCATGGCGGTAGAGGTGAACGAGGTGGTTGATGCAGCTGCTACGGCGAAGACAGCAGCTACGAGAGCTGCTGGAATTGCGCAGAATAGCGAACGAACGTATGCAGCGGCGGCGAAACTTGCCCCTCCGCCGCAGCATGCAGCTATGATAGCAGTCGCGGCGGCGCGCACGCGTCAGATCCGCATAGAGCGCGCCCCGGGCACTCAGGAGTGGCTTAAGGGGCTCTCTCACAAGGAGGTCTTGCTGAAGGCGCGTATGGCGTCGGAGTTGATGGTGAAGGAAGGGTGTGTGGCCCCGCCGGAGGAGGGGGCCTTTGTGGGTGCAGAAGTACGGCGGGATTCGGTGCTATTGCACTTGAAGTCCACACAGGCCGCAGAATGGCTTCACGCCAACATGTCTCTTTTTCTCGATGCAATGGGCGGTACGTCAGTCTACAAGCAGCGTTTATACAACGTCGTGGTACAATATGTTTCCGTGTTGTTCGACCCCAGCCAGGACGGGGCCCTTCACTCGGTGGAGGGCGACAACAACATACCGCGAGGTGCCCTTACGAAAGCACATTGGATTAAGCCTCCGGAGAGGCGTTATGTGGGTCAGAAGGTTGCTCATGCAATTTTCGGCTTTAACGAGCCTGCGCCGGCGAATTCGTTTATTCGTGCTGGCCTATTTGTCGAGGGAAAGCTGGTGAACGGGCACAAGCTGCTTACGGAGCCAGTGCGCTGCATGAAGTGCCAGGAGATGGGGCATATCGCGGTAGTGTGCAAGTCCATTCACGATACATGTGCTCGCTGCGGAGGGATGCACACAACAAAGTCCTGTGTTGTTACTAACGATGAAAGAGCCTGCAGCAACTGCCGCAAGGCGAGTCGGCCTCATGAGGGGCATGGGGCAGCGGACCGATCTTGCCCCGTGTTTCAGGATAAGCTCCAGTTTGCACTGGAGCGTAATCCTGATGCAAAGTATCCATATTTCCCGGATCCCAATGACCCGAGCACATGGGTCACCCACGAGGAGCTGGCTCAGGCGCAGATGCAGACGAACGGAGGCCGCCAGCCCCAGTGGCAGGCAATGGCAAATACCCGACAGAGTAGGGGCCCCGGCCCGTCGGCAGCGGTTGCTGCGTCTCACAGGCAAACATCCACTGCGGGTGCTGCACCTTTCTTTGGAGGGGCAGCACGGGTTCGGTTCGCCAAAGGGGCGACGGACATTGCGAGCGAGACAGGGGGGAGACAGACCGCCCTCACTGATGGGTGGTTGGTTGAGCACAGCGCACTGGGTGAGAGGATGAACCCGGAGCGTGTGGCTAGATTGACGGGCGGCAGGGAGCGGGCGACTGCAGGGGGGCAGGAGGCAGCACCATCCAGTGATATGTCCATTGACAGTGCATCAACGGTAGCAGGCGACATGTTACCTGAGGGGGAGGAGACGGAGGAGCAGGCTCAAGAACGTCACCGCAGGGAGAGAAGATCCAAGCAGAAGCTGATTCTGGAACGGGTTAAGGCAACGAAAAAGGATCTGGTTTTCCACGACGACGGGGAGGAGCTTAAAATTCCGGCCCCGATCCCAGACCTTCCAGAACTAGACTCAGACTCGGACCTCCCGGCGACCATAGCATCCACATCGCGAATCGAAAAAACTCCCGGGAGGCCGGTGAGCGACAGCAATGTCTGACACGCCCCCTCCCGCACCACAAGGACGCCGTTTGCGCATTTGGCAGCAAAATCTTAACAAGAACCTCAATTCCCAGATTCACTGTCTCACAGCCGCTAAGCCGGAGGTCTACGACCTCATCCTCATCCAAGAACCACACATAGATTTTCGAGGTGTTTCCCGCTCCAATCCCCGCTTTGCCTCTGTATACCCTACTCTCCATTCCCGCCAGCCCTCCTCTTCGCGCTCACTGATCCTGGTCAACACTCGACTACCCTCCTCGTCTTGGACTGCAATCCCCATTGATTCTCCTGATGTCACAGCTATCGAACTCAAAGGGGAGTATGGTGCTCTCCGAATCATTAACGTCTACAATGACTGCAACCACAATGACGCTTTGGATGCCGTTCTTGCATACTTGCGCAGTGATGCTGCTACTCGGGCGACTCAGCTGCCTGTCTATTACATCCTGGCAGGGGATTTCAATCGCCACCATCCCATCTGGGACGAGGCTGCTAACCACCAGCTCTTCACCACTCGCAACTTGGATCTTACGCAGCCTCTCCTCAATCTCCTCGCACGGTACGGCATGAAGATGCCGTTGCCTGCAGGGATTCCCACCCTGGAGTCTTTTTCGAGCAAGACTTTCACCAGGGTAGATAATGTCTTTTGCTCTCCTGGTCTTGTTGGACGTTACATTTGCTGTGATGTCCGTACTTCGCGACTGCGTACTGACCATTTCCCGATTATTCACGAAATTGACCTCGATGTTGTCGAGATCGCTCACGTTCCGAAGCCCATGTGGCGGAAGACAGAGTGGGATGAGTTCCGGGTTGACCTGATGTTGGAGTTGATCCATCGGTTCGAACCGAGGGACAGCTACGACACACCCGAGGAGCTCGACACGGCGATTGCAGCTTTGGATGCTGCCATACAGGCGGTGGTGGAGCGCAAGGTTCCGATGTCGAAGCCGTCGCCCTACACAAAGCGCTGGTTCACGAAGGAGCTCAAGGCACGGAAGCAGGAGTCAGAGAAGGCTTCACGGGAGGCTTTTCGCTGGCGCTACGCCCCAGAACATCCTGCTCACGAAAAGGCGAGGGACTTACGGGCTACTTATGCAGCGGCGATCCAGCGGCAAAAGGACTCCTACTGGATCCTCTGGCTCGAAGGACTGGACGTTTCGTCGATTTGGACGGCGAGCAGGTTTGTAGGCAAGGAAGCATCGGATGGAGGAGCGACGCGGATGCCCTCTCTCGAGAAACGTAACCCGACTAACGGACGAGTCATAGAGGTTGCTGATACCAACGAGAAGAAGGCGGACATGCTTCGCCGGGAATTTTTCCCACCGAAGATGACGGTTTCTGCAGTCCCGGCGAACCCAGTTTATCCCTCGCCGGCGTGGGAGTGGGAGCCCGTCTCTGACGAGCTTCTGCACCGCGCCATTCGCAGGATGAAGCCATATAAGGCTACTTACCCAGGCTCCACGCCTAACTGTGTCTTCGTTAACAACGCTAACGTCCTGGTCCCGTTATTAGGACCCATCTACCGCTCCATCGACACACTCGGGTACTACCCCAAAATCTTGTCAGAGATCCTGAGCCTCGTCGTCCCCAAACCTGGCAAGCCGAACTATGCCGACCCCTCTGCGTGGCGCCCCATCGTCCTTTCTCGAGGCCTGGCTCGCCTCCTGAACCTCGCCAAAACAATCCAGTGCAGTGAGGAAGCAGAGTTGGCGGGCATACTACCAAGCAATCATTACGGCGGACGGAAGGGCCGAGCAGGAACTGACGCGATCCACAAGGTGATAGACGTTGTCAAGGCCGCCTGGCGCGAGGACAAAGTAGCGAGTGTTCTGTGCATGGATGTCAAAGGTGCCTTCCCGAGTGTGGATTTGGAGCAGCTGATCCATGAACTGCGGCTACGGGGAGTTCCTGTTCAGCTCACTGACTGGCTTCGCCGACGCTATGCTGGGCGCACGAGCAGGGTCAGCTTCGGCGACTTTGTTTCAGCGGTCTTCACAGTAGATGGCGGCCTTGATCAGGGTGACCCGTTATCGGTCTTCCTTTATCTGGTCTACAATTCAGGCCTGGCGCAAATTCCCAAAGCGCGACGCGACGAGCATGGAGTGATATATATTGACGACAATACTCTTGTTACAGTGGGCAACACCTACGCGATAACCCACCGGAAGATCCGCAATATCATACAGCGCTCGGGAGGTGTTGATGAATGGGCAGCCAACCATAACGCCCTCTTTGGTCCAGCTAAGTACCAGCTCCTCGACGCCTCACGGCGCCGAGTCCCCCACCGCTATCTTTTGCGCAAGAAAGTCCCGGAGGAGCCGCCAAATATGCGACTCGGCCCGCACCTCATCATCTCGGCCCCGTCGGTGAAACTCCTTGGTGTTCACCTTGACCGGGAACTGCGTTGGCATGAACAGGAGGCGTCGATGGTGGGTAAAGGCCATGCTTACCTTGGTCAGTTTGCCCGGCTTGCTCGCCCGTCTCGCGGAGTAGCGGCGAGCGCTATGCGTCGTTTGTACCTGGGCATCTGCGTCCCACGCATGCTCTATGGTGCTGAACTTTTCCTCGCTAAGCCGACAGGTCAACGCGAGCGGGGGATTTTGAAGAGGATGCGCACTATACAGCGCCGGGCGGCCTTATCCATCACGGGCGCCCTTGTCTCCACACCGACGGATGAGCTCGATGTGTATGCAAATCTCCTCCCCGTCGCGCAATTGGTCGAGAAGGCGCGTTTCCGTGCATTACTCCGCATCGCCACCCTTCCGGTTACCCACCCGCTGCACGAGCTCGTCGACAATGCGAAAATGCTTCGCCCTTCGCACCCTACATCACTGGATGACCTTATAGCAGATTTTAGCTTTCTCCAGCTGCATCAAATGGAGAGAATATTACCGGTGAGACGGCGGCCAGGATGGATAAGCGGAATGGCGCTGGTTGTCCCGGGGTCGAAGGAGGCGGCAATGGAGGCGGAGGAGGCGGACCCATCGGAGTGGAAGGTCTATTCTGATGGATCGGGTATCGACGGGCGCATTGGGGCCTCGGCGGTGCTCTTTCGGAGGGGTGTCGAGGTAGATTCCGTCCGCCTTCGTTTGGGTAGCGATGAAGCCCACACGGTGTTCGAGGGAGAGGGTGTTGGCGGGACGCTCGCTCTCGTTCTCCTCTCCCGGCAGCCGGACGTGGAGGGGCCCGTGACAGTGGTAGTGGACAGCCAGCCTGCAGCGCGTGCGACAAGAACAGCTTTGTCGACGCCGTCGCACTGGATTTGGGATGAATGGCAGAGGCGGTGGGAGGCTTTGATGGAAACTCACCCGGAGATCGAAGTCACGGTGCGTTGGGCGCCGGGACACAGGGACATTCCAGGCAATGAACGCGCCGACGAGGAGGCGAAGAAAGCATCGCAGCTGGGCTCGTCTGAGGCAAGAGACATCCCGAGGGCCTTCCGAGGTGACTTGCCTCTAAGCAAGTCAGCTGTTCTTCAGGCCTTCAACGCAGACTTGAAAACACGAGTAGAGAAGCAGTGGAAGAAATCGCCACACTATGACCGCGCCACGCGGTACGATCGGAGATTACTTAAGGGAAGCTATCTAGCCACGATCAAGGACCTACCCCGTTCACTAGCTGTCCTCCTCATCCAACTCCGCACCGGTCACTGCCCTCTCGCGAAGCACCTCCATCGTATCAACAAGGCCGATTCCCCGCTTTGTCCGTGTTGCCGCCAGGCCGACGAGACGGTAGAGCACTACCTACAGACATGCAGTGCACATGCGGATGCGCGTCGCGAGCTCGTGAGAGTGGGCGGGCCGCAAACGCGAGTCACTGCTAAGCTGTTAGGAGTGCAGAAACTCCTACCTCACCTCTTCAAATATCTGGCCCGCACCGGACGCTTCCACACTGTGCACGGAGACTTGCCCCCACCACCCAATCCAGAACGCGTTGCGAAACGCGACGAATTCCTTCGCCTCGCAAAGATCCTCACTTTCCCGGTGCTTGTACCCCGCGACGCCCAATTCTTCTAGCCGCTATCCCCAATCCACCGCACTCTGCTCTCACTCTCATGGCCCCTGCCGTTCCCGCTGTACTCCCTCTCCGCCGATCTGCTTCGCGGATGCCCCGCTCCGACGTCACCCCATTCCTCCACTCGGGTTTCTTCCTACTATCTTACTGTACAACATATACGCACAATACACTTACATACCCCCTCCCAGCCTCCCTATTTTGCGCCTCAGCGCACCCGCTCGAGTACGATTCAATGTGTCTCCAAAGAGCATGTTTCGCCGTTCATTACAACACAGTAGATATTTAGCTATGTTCCGGTAGTGTAGAAGAATGGGTACTATTACTTACGAGTACGAGCCCAAATAAATCTGATTCAAAAAAAAAAAAAAAAAAAAAAACGCCAGAACTCTGGCCGACGTGTTAGCTTCGGTTTTGGTGTATTCGAGTCCTCGTGTTCCCTCTGCATTGCTTGGGCGGTCAGAACGAGGTAAGGTCCGCTGGACCTACCGAAATAGCGCGGACGGGTGGCTGTTATCGACATGTCTTCAAAGTCTTCGACAAGGACCTCTTCAACATGGAGGATTATTTCATCCGGCGCCGAGTCAGTATTGACCTGATTGTTAGCGGAGCTCGCAGAAGGTGACGGGGTGGCATCTAACGGGACCGAGGAAACCCCCTGAAGAAGGTGGCCGAGATTTCAAATTGTCTAATTCTGTTTCGATGCTTCGCGAATAGCGCGCAACGTCGAGAAGAATGTTGCGCAAGTCTCGCGTAGCAATGTATGCCGTCGATTGGATCAGAATAGCGTCGACATGTTCTTGTGCGGTCTTGCCATTATACGAATCGGACTCATTAAATACATGTTTCAGTGGCCATGCGTGGCGAATGCGGACAGTCTACCTGTGAAAATTGCTCAGCTGGGGATACCGATGGCGTTCTGTACACCGAACTTCAAAGCCGATTAGATTTTCGAGGCCAGATCGAGGACCAGAAATTGAACCTGCTGGAGCTAACGCTAGGGGGCGATACACTATTTGAGCCCTCGGGCTGCATGATGGTTCAGGAACGAAGAGATGTGTGGAGATTTTTTTTTAACCACCTTGGAAAAACCCTGGTGGGTGCAAGGAGCGTTGTACGAGATACAATTGGAGCAAATGCTGCCAGGCATTTTCGAGCTGTCGCCTATTTTTTTTCCCCAGCATCATGTTTTTTTACCCAGTTCGGGGAACATACAGCGCACTGAGAAGCACGGAGTCAGCTGCCGCCGCGAATGCCATATACCGCTACTTACCTTAAGCTTTCCTCTGTCGACATGTGTCGCAAGCTCCTCGCAGTCTTCTTCTTTTGGACCAGGAGCAGGGATGCCAGCTGTTTCGGCCCTTGGAAAATAGAGAAGGCCAGTAGTTGGTGGTGGCTCCATATGCGTGGTGCGTAAACCGACGACTGCGCACAGTGATGATGGTACGGTGGTGTGGCAAGTTGTAGAGAAGATTGGCGAGGCTGTGTCACGTCGAAGTCGAGCAGAACGGTCTGATAGGGCCCGTGGGAAAATTCAAGGCTGAGTTTCAGCCTGAAACTGCGCTTTACATGAAGGCATAGTTTACCCAACGAAACGGAGCCAAAAGACAAGACCCTTCTTAGACCGTCCCCGTTTTTCAAAAAATAAATCTTGTACGCACTGCGGCACTAATATAATACCATGTTCAAACTTCAAGTCGTACAAGATGACACAAATACAAGTTGTACAATTAACCCGTTACATGAATCCCTTCCCACTCATCCGTCCACGAACCCCCCGGCCTGCTGTGTTTTCCATCGCCAGCGAGTAGTAATAATAATCAACCAATGTATTTTTCCCTTCGTACGTCGGGGGCGTGTAAGTTTTCTGGCGCGGACCTGGAGCATATCGCGTGGTTATCTCCACAACCTGTTGGATGAGCGGTTCGTTGTCCGTGGCTTTGAATCCTGCCGCTTGCATAGGAAACACAACAACAGAGTACTAAGCTGCTTATAAGCACCAAGATGACTATTAAGGAAGACCTGAAACGGACCTCCACAGCAAAGCCGAACACGGCGGAGGACGGCTGGAGGTTCGCTCTGAGATGGATTTCACCCATGAGACGCCGCCGACGGACAGCGTCTTCGGTAGCGCCTTCCGTGGACGGCCAGAAGATGGCCTGGCCGCACGGTTCGCATCCATCATGCGTGTTTCTCCACCCCTCGCTGTGATCCTGTATTCGACGCTCCAGATAGATGATACACGCAGATGGAGAGGACAGGAGGTCGAGCGCTTGGGAATCCTGGCTCTCGAGCGTTATAGCACACGGGATCGACGCCGATCGTGTGTAAGAAAGCTAATCCCAACAATGAGTGTATAAGAACGGAGTATGCGTATGCAAGGGACCAACTGGATTCGCGAGCGAGAACTGTACACATCAGTAATCGTAAAGCCAACGCTTTCGGAAGAACGCACCGAGCATTTGACATCAATCATGCGAGATGAAAATATTGTTCCCTTGATGGAGAATGGCTGAGTGTACCAGCCTTCGGGGTCAGCATCTGGGCCGAGAAGGGGGCTATTCTCTTGGTATGCAAGCTGCCTCAATGGGGAAGGAGGGCTGGGCTGTTGCATCGAGAAATATCCAAAGGTGGCTATAACCCTGTTCAAGAAATCATCAAACCATTTGGCAAATATTACATAAACAACGCACTTGTCGTCCGGGCGAAGTTTTCCGCGAGCTATGCGAAGCTCAGCTGTATACTGCACGCTAAAGTACGCAAGCCGATCCAGAAATGTATGGGGAAGACGGAACGTTTCGCCCTTCTTGCTGTAAGTCTTGGGCAGCTCGACGGAAAACGGCCAGTCGTATTCGCCTTTGAGCTTTCCCATCGAATTTTTGGAGGCTTGCGAGGCGTCGCCAGCGGGTGACCACAGGATGTGTTTCACGTCGAGAAACGCGTGTCGTTTCACCGCAGGCATAGTCCCATTCACAATCTCTCCCTTGATCTGCACCGATTGAGCTTGTAGGTTCCATCAGAACGGGCAACTAACCAAGAGGTAGACAGCCTGGATTGTTTCTGTGGATTGAAGGTTCAACGTGACAGACCCATTGAAGTTTGAACCTTCCATGATCGTAGGTATTACTTTGGTGAGTCTATGGTCCCCATGAACGAATAATGTTGTCCAGGGCTTCCCACTCCGGTTCTTGATCTCGTATTGGAACTTCCTGGGCGTATTTTCGGCCTGGACGGCACGGGGAGGCGGCGTAGGTCGTCGAGTATATGTCGGTAAATCGGACGTGCCGTGACTGGACGCGACAAGGGACTCAAATCCGTAGCCGTCGTATGAAGGAGGCTCTATCGTCTCTGTCATGGGTGTGTCGATGAAAGCTGTACTGCGCTATCATTCTATCATTCTATCAAACTTACCAACTGTCATCGGCGCTGTCGGCCAGAAACCCTAGTATGGAAATTGAAATCGCCGAAACATCCGAGAACATTGCAAAGTGATGTTGCCCAAAGGGATTTG
This sequence comes from Mycena crocata, assembly GCA_029281795.1. Classification (NCBI taxonomy): domain Eukaryota; kingdom Fungi; phylum Basidiomycota; class Agaricomycetes; order Agaricales; family Mycenaceae; genus Mycena; species Mycena crocata. Next base: position 221,753 of record JARJCP010000112.1, on the reverse strand, counting down.
GGACAGAAAAATCATGGGAGCAGGGCAATAATGACTGAATTTCAAGAATCCACTTCAAAAGTAGACGAAGAGGAAATTGGTCCAGTTATTATTGGCCTCGGAAAATAAATAATCCGAGGACCCACCACTGAGTGCGCGCGAGTTCCGAGTCAGTCACGCTCTGGTGTCCTACATTTGTTCAATCCATCAAGAAAAATAAGGCGAAGTCAGCCAATAATTGAAGGTTGCGGTTGAGGTCGTTGAGGTTCAGCAGAATGAAGGCCATCACTTGGCCATCACAATGCATCGATGTGATCAATGCCTTCGATAGTACATAAGAACAAATGCACCTTCTTCTTCCGATCACATTGACACATTTTGGGTCATTCCATGTAAAGCATATCGGCGTCGATTGGTAACTCGATTAGCTCGAATGCCTCGCCAGCAGCCTCGCTGCATTCCCTTCGTATATATTCTGGATTTCCTGCTCTTCAAACAGCTTCGGCAGCTCCGCCTCCATCGCCTGCAACAACTTCTCTGCGCCTACCCATGGGGTGAAGGGTACATCGCTTCCGTACACAAGCCGATCGCTTGTTATCCACCGCAAAATATGGTGGATCTGGCTTGGCATCGACACGCCCGCAAGGTCGAAATAAAACTGTTTTGCAAACATTTCTTTAACGACAGGCGCGGTCATCGTGTGTACGTCCCGATTGGCGTAGGCACTCATGTCCCATGTTGAGAACATGAACGCGCGGTCGAGTATACTAGGTAGTGCGGTGCCGCAGTGTGGGACCACAAAGGTGACATCGGGGTGCGCGGCGGCAGTGCCACTGAGGAGGAGATCCACGAAGGTGCGTGTGCTGTCGAAAAAGAACTCCATCATCGGGATCATGTAGGAGTCGGCCAGTGGGGCGCTGTCGAGCATTCGTTTCTGCGTAGGGTCGTTGTGATTGCATGTGCGCGCGATACACGGAGCAGTGGGGTGCACGAAGACCGTGGCACGGCGCGCCTGGAGTTTCGTATAAATAGGTGCGAGCCGCGGATCCCCAAGGTACATTCCGTGATAATTGGAGAGAAAAATGAAGCCATCCGCATCTAGATGGTCAAGAGCGTAGTCGATCTCAAGAAGGCTGCTGGCGATGTCGGGAAGTGGAAGCGACGCGAAGAAACCAATTTTCGTAGGGTGCTTGCGCTTCAGGTTCGCTGCGTACTCGTTCATTTCTCGAGTGACTTGCCGCCCGAATTCATCATCGCCTGGGATCAAGTGAGTGCCGGGCGACGAGCAGCTGAGTATGGATTTTGTTATGTTGTTTCTTTCCATAAATTCGAGATGGTCTTCTGGAGTCCATCCCTACTTTCATCATCAACGTTAAGAACTACACAAGCATTTCGATTCGTACCACCGTAAAGGGCAGGCCATCTGGTCCTGGGAACTGGCCCGACTTCTTCAGCGCTTCCCTATATGCAGGGCTTATGTAGTGAGTGTGGACGTCGATCTTCGAGGCGGACATGATAGCTAGATCTCGTCCCGCTGATTGTCATGTCTGGCTTTTTGTATCGATGACTTGCAGCTGACCCACATCCAACTCCTCCATCATCGGAAACGGGGTTACATGCCGAAGAATGATATCCACTTTCCTTCCTTCCTTCCTACGCCGGCTCGGGTGGACTGCCATTTCTAATCGAATTATAATTCATTGTGAGTTGCCTCGGAAGCCGGACAGTATGCTATGTACCATTTGAGGTTGACGCCTAAGTTGTTAATTTGAAACAAGGGCGATACGACAGTACGTTTTCAAACTAACTTGAACCTTGCTAGATTCAACGGACGGTAGTATGTTTTCCTTTAGGTCAGTACTATTCCACTAGCGCCGCTGTGCCAAAGTACTCTGATACTAGGAGTAGGGTAAGTAGGGTTCCTCACATTCGATAGAAGAGCCTGAGCAACATATACGCAACTGGTCTGCAGAGATGTACTCATGCCGATTGCAGATCCGAAGCACAGAATCGATAAAGAAAACGAACTGATCTCAACTTGATCTCAACGTTATATTCCGAGCACACACTCAGTCTAGTCTCCAGACCATGAATAGAGTTTTTTTTTTTTTTTGGAGAGTCGTATGACGGAAGTGGTGGGGGAAAAAACTCTTTATCACCCAGTCGCACACGGCCTCAAGTAACCGAAACCAAATCTCCGGCATCAGCTCAACATCAACTAACTTAGAGCCTGTTCGGCCGCCATATCCATATCCATGGATATGATCATATTCCCTTTTATAGTAGTCGTAGGAATATCCATGCTGGTGATGTCTGGCGTGGATATTCCCACGACCCCCATAAAAGGGAATATGATCATATCCATATACTATCCATATCCATGGATATGGACGCCGAACACAAGGGGTGGCTGAAAGGAAACTCGCGACATTAACTCCCTAAAACTCCCATCAAAGGACCCCGAGCCAGTCAGACCACCACCACCACCCGGTCCGCTGATCCGACCGCTCGATGGGGGCAAACTGTCAGCACATAACAGTCATCCTAATGTGCCACAAGAAACATTTAGACCATGGTATTGCCTGGCTCCCGTTTTCCCAAAAGTCGAAACTAAGAAACACACTCAACATCTTATATAGTCCTTGTGAGTTTCTACAGGCCGGTGCCAATACTGGATGGACAAATACACTACATTTTTCGGCTACTGATGGCTGCTGGCTACCATGTATCAAGGTATTCCGCTCAAAAAAATTGGAAAGCATAGGAGTTTGATGCACTCATAATATGCTATACATTTTATCGAGTGCAGAAGAGTCAAAGGATGAAAAAGAAACTGCTTTGTGCTCAGCGCCCGAAAGGGAAGTGATGTGGGACCCCGAGAGATGGTCCAAAACGTATCACGTGTGTCGATGAGTAGATATGCGTGGATTCCGCTTTCAGCCACCCCTTTAATCTCGGCTCCAGATCTTTACGGGGTTCGGCGGACTCTGAAATTTGGGGTCCATCCATCAAAAAATCACCAGCAGCCATCACCCCGTAAAGATCTGGTGCAGTTTACCCGTGGAACATGCGCGAGGTCAAATCAGTCACATATGTAACAGATCATAACGTCCATAACGCGCTTGTAACGTGCCCTAATTACTACGCGTATTCCATCGATATGGACGATGTCGAGTTTTTCTTCGTCGATGAGCCACCTCTCGAGCCCGACGATTCTGAAAACCACCTCGGCAATGAGGCCGACATACCCCCTATCCCCGATGATGGATCAGATCATCTCCACGAACCCCTTCATCGCACAAATTCACGGCAGCTGCGCGAGAAACTGGCTCCGGGGGACCTTGTTAAAAAAGTGCGAAACATCCTGGACGCACTCAAGAAAGAAGAGATAGATCTGCCCATATTCCTGGATGCCTTGTGTTGGGGAGACACCGAGTGCATCAGTGACAAACGCATGCAATACGCACGGACATCGTTGATGACTAGCGAAGAATTTCCTGGCATACTGGAACGATGCTATCGTCCTCCTAGAGCTGTCGGCACTCGTCCAAAGGGAGGGCGAGTGACTCTGCTTGAGTTTTCCATCAGAATAGTCTCCGATGCTATAGATCGGGAGCTTAAAATCACTGCACCCCACTTTCTGTCGCCACCAGAAGATCTCTCAGAGGAGCATCTCACTGGTCTGGATTTTGATGAGCTGAAGCTTGTGGTTCAGACAGACGCCTCAATTTTCTGGCGCATATTACGCCGGGCAGCATGTACCCCCGAACAGCAGGCCAAAAACAAGCATAAAAATCCTGACATGGTTGGCGTTCAATTTTATTGAGAAACCCAGTTTTTTAACCTTCTTTCAGGTCGTTCTCAACATGATCTCACAGGTCCATTACTCGCGATCAAATCGGCGGGGACGCGTAGCGAAAATTTGGTCCATATATCTCAGGGCATGTGGACTCTCTGCTCGTGCATTTGATGCGCTTCATGCTCTCGGCATAGTGATGAGCCACAAGTGGACTGCAAACGCAGTGGGGACCCTTTCCGATCGCGCCATGAAGACGGTGCAGATGCTTATTCACGAATATCCTTGGATTGTTTCACACGACAACGTCAACCTCCCTCTCCGCGTTTATTCCCAACGGTTGAATAACCAAAGCCACTTTGTCAGTGGATGTGCATACACTATTTGGATCCTTCCCCTACGTGCCGCACTTCCTCTCGACACGAATCGCATTCTCCAGACCTTTCGAGCTGCGAATTGTTTAAAGCCGTTCAATTTTGAACTCGCTTTATACGGGAGCGAAGAAGCTGATGATCGGATGGAGACTTTTGACCAACACTATGTTCTATCTCTGGTTCTCGACAGCCCAGACTTCAAAGACTATCGTGACCGCGGGGACAGCCTTTTCGACAGCGGGAAGACGAGGTCCATAGAAGGATTGTGGTGTGAGCGGAGCTTCGGATGGAGGATGTATAAAACGAGGTGCAGGTGGTGCAGTTAACATATTTACGTCATTTGAGGTAGTTGTTTCCGGTTCGAGTTGAGCCCCGTAGGAATCACCGAAAAGATCTGGTGGAGGCAGTGGGGGAAGAGCGTCTGCGGCAGGGAAAGCACGCATCTGCGGAGGCGGAGGAAGTGGATTACCGAATGTGTCATGGAAGAAATAGGGTTCGGGCAGCGTATCCGGGTCATGACACACCGGAATTTGTGGTTCGAGCCGCAAAGGAGGCGGTCGATGTAAAGGTGCACCCGAAGTGGTAAAAACCCGATAACTGGATGGACTAGGAGTAGTATTGGACGGACCTGCCGCCAGATGCATTCGGAATTCGGGGCGTAACGGGGTAGGGAGGTATAAACGCGGACCCGGAGTGTTGTAGTCATCATAATTTGACGGACCTGCCATCGCATTTTGGGGAAAAGGTATGGGCGTGTTCAAACGTCGGTGGGGGGTGAACGGAAAGTTGGGTGTAGTCGGTTGAACATAGGAGTGAGGGATTTGCGAGGGGGTTGAGTAGAGATGTGCGAGGTTGATAGAGGTCGAGGGCTGGAGGGCCGGAGCAGGTTTCGGCTTCGCACGGGATTTTCGTTTCTTCGGCTGCGCATCCTTGAGTGCTTTAAGTCGGGCCTTCTCAACCCCGTCGGCGACCTTCTGCAGTTTCTGACGCTTCGCCGTCGCTAACTTCTGCGCGTCCATCTTGCGCTTCCGGCTCTCCGCCTGCTCCGCTTTAAAAACTGTGTCGTAGCCCGCAAGCAACGTCAGCAGTTCATCACCATAGCGCGTCGTATGCGTCGAGCCCCAGCCTGCATTTAACAGGTCTGCGATGGTCTTGATGTGCCCTCTCGACGCTATCTTTCCGAGGACCTCATCTGGCAGGAATGCCTGAGTGCCCCAAGTACGACGGCGGAAGACCGTTCGAGATTTGTCAGTCCGCCACTGCGTGAGAAGCACGCGAGCACCAGCAAGGTGTTCATCGCGTCGATATTGGTTGACTGGTGGAACCACGTCGGCGGTATCGACGGCGGGAGGGCGGAGAAAGAGTCGGGGATCGTTGGGCGAGGACTTACGAAGGCAGTTGTCGCAACAAGCACCGGCGGGTGCTAACGATCGGATGAGTTCGTGGGATACACATAAGATAATCAACTTACACTTGCGCTTTACGCCGTTGTCGAAGTACTCGTCTGCGACGTCTCGACGGCACTCCTTCGTCTCAATCCACTCCCGTAGCGCCGACTCCACCGCTTTCTTGAATACCGCTCCATCCGTCACCTCTGCACCCTTCTTGGTGATCTCCTGAAACACGCTCGGTTGAACGAGCAGAATCGCGCGAGCGGCGATAAGGATGTTGCGGCCTGCGCGACCTGCGCGTTGCATCCAGATGGACAACGAGCTGGGTACCATGAACTGTACAACCTGCTCTACGTGCGGAATATCACAGCCCTGTGGAAGAGCAAGTTGAGTTTAATATAATTCCGAGTCGAAAACGACGCACCATGCCTGCAGCCTCTGTGGTCAGTAGAATTTTTATCTCCCCGTTCCTGAACTTCTCCATAATGATGCGCTTCGACCGTTTACTTCGACGTGAATGGTAGATAGCGATCTGGCCGCGGTTCTGCCGGGGAAGCCGATCTCGGAGGTGTTCCAGTGCGTCCATCGCTAGATTAATGTCGTCGAAGAACACCATCGTCTGTATGAGGACGACGTGGTCGGGGCATAGAAAATCCAACGCCTCCAAGTCGGTTTTCGCGGCGTTCATAAGCTGGACAAACCACGCGATGTTGACTCGGTCCATGCCAAGATTGACGTGGTACGACGCGTCGGCGGATACATGGAGGGATTTGCGGACCTCCGCGAGGACGAGGGGTGGAAGGGTCGCTGACGCGAACATGAACGGTACGTGGGATGGCACAAACGCGCGGAGGGTGCCCAACTCGGCATACTCGGTGCGGAAATCATCGCCCCACTGGGAGATGCAATGCGCCTCGTCGATAACGAACGCAGCGATCATCTTCGCGAACGCGGGTGTATTGAGCAGCTGCCGAAACTTGTCGTGTTTGAGGCACATGTCGGGCGAGGTAATAATCACCCGATGCTTGAACTCCTGAATTTCTGCGGAGACGCGTCAAAAACGCGTCGAAAAGCGATGCAGATACCACACACCTTTGTGCATCTCGTTGCTATATGTGTCCCCGTTCACCGCGACGGCACTGAGGCCCATCTTCCGGAAGCGTGAAGCCTGGAAGAGAAGTGATGTCAGATGTCAAAGCGTGGCCTCACGCGTCCGAACACGCTGAAAAGTCACGTACCTGATCCACCTCCAGCGCGTTCAGCGGTGAGATTATGATGATCATCTTCTCCGACTCGACAAACAGCGGCATGACGAAAGGCATCGTCTTCCCCGCGCCGGTGCCTGCTATCAAGGAGCAGTCAAGCCCCAAGAGCAAGGCTTCCGCCATGTCGATCTGCCAGACGTGCGGGACCATCCCGTCGTTGCGTTTGACGAACTCTGTCCGAAGTTGGGCGCGTGTGGGAGCCGTCTCGTAGCCTCGGGACTTGGACGCGTCGTCGCGTGCCTTCTGAAGGATCTGCGCGAATTTGGCTGCCTCGCGGCGATGGCCATCAAGACGGGACATGACCGGCGCCATGGTGGGAAGATGAAGAAGTAGGGGCGCGACAGAGAAGCAGAGAGAGCGCAACAGCGGGGAGCAGCGGGACGTGTGTTGACGCGACTTGAAAAGTCACGCTTCTGGACGGTGTTACTGTTTTTGGGGCAGCGTTACCTCTAGCGCATGTTTTACGGGTAAACTGCACCAGACGTTATAGGGCAGTGATCCCCCGCCCAATTTTCTTGTTTCAGCGCCTCGGCAACATTTCAACAATCCAACATTCATATCCCCGGTAAGATTTACATCCAAATGCTACTCAGAGTGTGAACTGCCCTATACGGCTGGTAACGAGACTACCACCCCTTGGCCGAACAGGCTCTTACCTGAAAACCTAGCCAGGACCCCGAAACCAGTGAGGGGACCACTACCTTGCTCGAGCAAACGTTGAGGTGATTCCCCCAAAGAAATGCGATCAAAGACCCCCCAATACCCATCACGTGCTGAAGGGAGTCCATATCCGAAATTCCACTTGCACGGCAAGTTGCACGGCCTCCACCTCCATTACCGTTGAGCACTACAATTTGGGGGAAACTGATGGAGAACTGTGAAATGTGTCGCTAAGTATCGCCACCCACTCACTCTGCACGAAAGCTCACGAAAGTTACCATGTCAAGTTTGGGCAAAGCATGGGATCCATGGAAGCAATGGACCGACTATTCACTGTCAGGCTCGATGTTTCAGGCTTGGTGTCTGTTTCCTGGCTTCATTGCAACCAAAACCACCCTGAATTCCGCCAGCCAAGAACCCGAGACTCGGAACATTTTAGAATCTTGGACGGCGGCCAGTCGTGGAGCTCAGGCTGAATGATCGACTCTTTTGCTTCCTTCGACCCATGAGGACTCGGAGGCCTCATGCGCCAAACCGGGGGCCGTATCTTGTCGCCTTCGTACCCGGTTGTATCCCGTCGTGAGGACGACCTGTTTGAAAACAAACACGCAGGGCAGAGTGGAGAACCCGTTCCGCCGCTTGCGCCAAGCCGCGTAGCGGTTCCAAACGGGCCGTCTCCAGCCGTCTCCGAGTCATCGATGTTCAAGTTTGGTTCTTTGTTTGTTCTCACCCCCAAAACGGAAAAAAGCGAACTAGTGACGCTGTTCTGGGTCCCTGTAGGTCCCTGTGCTTGCTGTGTCTTCCGGATCGTAAACGGACGTCAATATTTTTTCTGACTGCTACGGGTGTTTTCCTACCGTGTATCAGAAATCGTGAATCGCGCCAAGATTTTGAAGGGATAATTTTCACCCGGAAAGCGCAACAGCCCAGAACATCTGTTCTGGACTGGTCCCCAGGTCAACATGCGGCCATTTTCCATATAAGCAAAGCGCTCTAGATTCTTCTACCTGTGGTCCCCAACTCCCTTCCCTTTTACTCAAACTACCCGCTGGCAGCCGGGTTTCTCTCCCTTTGCATTTCGCTCCTCCTCAGTTGATCTTTGTGTCGCGGCCAGGCAGCCAATCCATTACCCTCCTTCAACTTCGTACTCCTCTTCTTTTATCGGTCTGAACCATGAGGACTTCCGCAATCCTTTTTCTCAGCGGCGCCGCCTCGGTGTACGGCCATGCCGTTGTAACTTCCGTTATCGGCGCCAATGGTGTTAAGACCCTGGGCTTTGGCGTCAGTGAGTTGTCTCATGTTCATATTGTTCCCCCATGTTCACGACGGATAGCCACCACTGTTCCCAGAACTGGTACTAGTGAACAACCCTTCCAGCTCGATACACCTGTATGTCATTTTTATTGACTACGCTTACTGCTTCTAATCGGCATTTCAAGGTCTTGAAAAATCTCAAGGATGGTCTGTTGACGCTCTGTTACTTCTTGGATATTTTACTGATCTTTTTGTTAGACCCCTGCGGAGCCACCCTTCAGGGTGGTAGCATTAACATTGCAACCGCCATGAAGACTGCTCTGACCCAGGGAGGAGGCGCGCTGCCGTCTTTCGAGGCGGACGGCACAATCAACATGGAGATCCACCAGGTCAACGCCGATGGTGGAGGCCCTTTCACGGCGATGGTGAACACTGATGCCACGGGTGCGACTTGGGTACCAGCCCTCGTCACCGTTCAGGCTCCCGGGATTAACGGAATTCTCCAGTCAGTTTGCATTGTCCTCCATCTTATTCTTTGTTTCTGACAACATTTCAGCGGTGGACCCGCCAACGTTCCTTTCGCTGCCCAGCTCCCCGCTGGCACCAAGTGCACTGGCGGATCAGACGGGGCGACGTGCCTCATCCGCATTAACAACGGAGGCACCAACAACACCCTCTCTCTCGCACAGGGTGCTGGACCTTTCGGCGGTTGTGTCGCAGTAACGCAATGTATGATTGTCCACAGCTTGCAATTGTCTAGACCTCTGATATCCGTACAGCTGCCGCCGCCGGTACTGGGACTGCCGCTGGCAAGGGAACTGCCGCTACGGGCACTGGGGCCGCAATCAACGCTACGACCGCGACTGGCGGTAGCCGGAAGGCTCAAAAAGCTGCTGCCAAGGCAGCGGCCAAAGCCGCGGCCGCGACCAAGGCTCAGGCAGCAGGCGTCCGCCGATTCGCCTCCCGCCACTTCCTTCCCTCCGTTGCGAGCCGTGCCGAGGCCGTCGAGCACTTCCGTCGCGTCCAGCTGCTCGAGGACATCGCCTACCTCGTTGCCCGCGGTGAGCTCACCACCGACCTCATCGACGAGATCAAGGTTAGTTTTTTCTTACATGCTACACCTGGTTTTGATGCATCCCCAGACTGCCACTGGTACCGCCATCGACATCCCCATCGACAATCTTGCTGGTCACGATGACTCCGCGGACCTTGGAGGCAATTCTACGACACCCGTTGGTGCCGTGCTCACCGCTCAGCAAGCCACCGACCTGAAGAAGGCCGTGAATGGCGCAATTGCTGCTGTACGTTTCAAATAGTTCCTTACTTTTGTGCGTTTCACTCAGGCGTCGATGCAGGCTCTCACCATTCTTAACTCTGGAGGCGACGTTGTCGCCAAGGGCGGCCAGAACCTTGTGCGTTTTCTGATTATCCAGGATTCTACCTCCTCATTCCTTAACAGGAGGAGACCGCCAAGGCCAACGCCGACGCTGATGCCGCTCTCCTTGACGGTAGCCTCACCTCCATCAACTTGGGTAACGCCGGTGTCGCCGAACCCCAGACTGCTGTTGTCGATTCGCTCCTGGGTCCTCGTATGTTTTTCGTCGCTCTTCCTCCTATTCTCTTATTCTTCTTTCAGTTGCGACAATTACGCAACAGCAAGCCGCAGCAGCGGCCACTGCCGGCGCTGGAGCTGCCTCCAACGCTACTGGCACCGCCGTCGCCGCCGCATCCACCACCACTGCTGCCGCAACCGGCAACGGCAAGGGGCGTAACAGGGGTGGCAAGAACCGCTTCCAGAACTGAGCGACTTTTTTTTTTGTCCTGGACGGATCCGCTTCGAAGAGCTGCGCTCTCATTGTAGTATTGTAGTATATAGGAAAGGGCCAACATGGTTGCGCCACTCTGGCACCCACAATAAAACAGAGCACAACGACTGCGATCGGATTTGAATTATCGGTCTGCGAGGGTCGTTTTGAGTTTGTATCAATTTCGAACAGTGGGTGTGCTCTAGTGGGTGTGCTCTGGGAGTGTACGTTGACTAATCTCCGAGCGGCAGCCGAAAAACTCTTCCTTTGCCTTCCTCAGGATATCCGAACAGGTATCTTGAAGTTTTAGCCGCAATCCTGACGCCTGCCTTTTGGGAGACTAGCTTTGACTGTTGCGAAGAACGAACGAATGTGATTTAGATAGCGATCGGTAATTGTGAAGGGGGAAGGCAAGGGAAAGTAGGGGATGGCTCATTTTTTTTTCTCGATGTGTTTCCCTCGAGCCAGTTGCGCCAACAACGTTGCGCGGCTTCATCACGCGGGGCTGACGCGGAGGGCTCGAAGTCTGCGCACCAGCACATTCGACCCAAATCGACTTATGGTTGAGAGGAAGTCCTGGCACAAAGAACTGACCATCACCTTCATCACTGTTGGCGTTGTTCGGGTTGATTGACGCCGGCTTCCTCTTTTTCTCTCTCTATGTACTTACTCGTCCAAGTGTCCCATTCCACGCACCATTACGAAGGTCTTGTCGCTCGGTGCAGTTAATCGGATCAACTTGTTGCACCGGTTCAGTCCGGGGCCGTGTTGAGTGGCACACTCTGAATCAGCCGTCGCACAAATGCGCGCACGAAAATCTCTCCGTTGCGGCGCGCGCACTCTTTTCGCAGGCCTGCGCAAGTCCGAACCCTCACTGGCTCGAGCCGGTGCGCGGGAATCAATAGCTAGGAGGGAGCGTAAAGAGTTGGCCCCGCAAGACTTGAAGCTACATTGACCTGCTCGGTGTCGTAATCGGGTGTCTCAGGCGCTCTGGGCGAACAACGGACAGCGGCAGGTGTGGCGAACAGTCTTGATGTCGGATTTTTTTTTCTTTAGTTGGCGCACGAGCATGAGAAGGAGTGCAAAAATGCAAAGGAGGTGGATGGTGTGCAACGTACGTGCGTCTTATTTGCGTTATTTGTCTGTTCGCGTACACTGACCGCTGTCGTGGATTTATTCTCGAATCCTGTAGGAAGACAGGTGTAAGCTGTGAAGTGGGTAACAAGACAGGCATGACGCGGACACGCACCTGTTTGAGACAAGTCGGAATCGATGGTGTTGCATTCGGGGCGGACGCGTCGGGGGTAGCAAAACGGTGTATGTCGCGTAAAGGCGCGTGAAACGCAGGGTGGGACTATTTGCGGCAGCTTAGAGCTGGGGGTGCTGCAGGTAGTAAGCGCGCGGGGTGAGTGCTCGGTCTTGCATGCACATACCTGTAATGCTGACGGCCGCCTAGTTGGCTGACTCTCGATTCGACTCAGCGTGGACGTAGCGGGTGGACAGGGGACATGTAAGGAGACGGAAGTCGACGTCGAGGCGCGCCTCTGTTCCTTGTTCGCGCCCACTCCTCCTGCTCGTCCAAGTGTCCCGTTTCGCGCGTCCACTGACTGCTGCAGCACCGTCAATATGTGCAAGACACGTACACACGTGAGGGCGATCGTTTGTTTACTCGGGGCATTCTGGTCAGCCACCTAAAGCCAATTCGCATCTTCAACATCTACCACAATGTTCTCCTTTACCAACATCTTCAGCTGCCTCGTCTCGTCCGCCTCCCTCCTCCACGACGCGCGCTGCCGTGTCGCCAATGCAATCGAGAAGGTCGCCAAGAAGGCCGTCGTCGTCGTCGCCAGCGTCGTCACCCGCAATCGTCACGCGTCTTTACTTCCCCCGCCGACCAAGACCACGCCGTTGTGGCTTGCGCCTTCCGTCATCTTCCCTGGTGAGTACAACAGGGTGTTTTGGGTACTCGCTAGTCTCATGGGCATGGTCGGCGGCCTCGCCGTCGCTGCCGCCCTCGCCAAGTTGGGCATCGTCAGGGCTGCACGAGAAAAGATCCTCAAAGTTGGCAAGGCTTATGTCCGTGTTATCAAGAAGGCCCTGTTCCTCGCCCTTGTCGCCCTGCCACTGTACACTGCCGGCGACACGTCCATTCTGTACACGCTACAAGATGCAGACAACGTCCTCGCCCTGCACCTGAGCTCGAGGAAGCGGCGCGATGGGACCCGACTCGTGTATCTCGCTCTATGGCGCCCCGGCACTCCACTTTTCGACGCTCTCCTCAAGGCGTACACAAAGATCCTCATCATGCTCATCGGTTGGATAGCGACGCTTGTAGCTGTGACGGGATATCGATTCGACCTCATTCCAGAGGCTTTCGTAGCAACAAGAAAGGGCCGTCTTTGGCTTCGTCGGTACCCTCAAGACGCGCCAAAACAGCCCATCCATGTCCCGTGCGCGCTCCATCACTCCGCTGCAAACCCCGCACCCGTCCTCGCACCCGTCCTCGCCCTCCCCGCCCCTGCTCCAGTACCTCCCGGTCCGCTCCAAGAACCCGATCCGTTCGCCCTCCCCGCTGCTCCTCAACGCGCTCTTGCGCCAGTACCTCCCCTCCCGCTCGTTCCCGTCGCCCTCCCCGCCCCTGCTCCAGTACCTCTCGGTCCACTCCACGTACTCTCTCCGGTCGCCCTCCCCGCTGCTCCTCAACGCGCTCTTGCGCCAGTACCTCCCCTCCCGCTCGTTCCCTTCGCCCTCCCCGCCCCGCCTCAATTCGTGCAAGGCCTTCCGGGCTGTCCCTGGATCCCGCAGCCTCCGCCACCGCTGGCAACAGTGCCCTTCTGGGGGTCCACCTTCTGGCGGCCCGTTAAGTTCATGGCGCCTCTTACCACCATCCGGCCCCAAGACCTGGGATACATGGGGAAACTCGGCCAAGGGGGGTTCGGAACTGTCGTGAAAGCGACGATCGGCGGCCAGTTCCTCGCTGTCAAGCGACTCCAGAAAACGAAGTACTGGTTGGTAGGATATGAGCAGGAAGAAGAGGAAGAGGATGCCAGTGGAAGCGCGGCCGAGTCAAGCGCTCGCTCGACCACCTACCTCACTGGCTCCGACCGCCGAGCCGCCGACCAAGAAAGTGCTGTCGCCACCAACAAGCCTCAAGTCCCGCCCCCGCGCCCAATATGGTACAAGGACACGTTCTCGCACCATGCGTGGAACTCGCTCTGCGCCGAGGTCGCCGTCCACGACATAATGCAAGATCACCCGGCGTTCCCGAGGGTTTGCGGCGTGTTTCACGACCGTAGACATTTTTACCTCGCTACAGTATGTCCCTATACTCGCTCTTTCAGCCGTTGACTAAATCACAAACAGGAGTTCGGGGGAAAGACGCTTTCGAAGGTGTTCGTGGCGACTAGGGACCGCGCCCTGCGATTAGGGGCCCAGTTGGTGAGTAACTCAATCCAGCTTCATGCGTCCCGCTAAACCATCTTTTTCCAGATTCTCGGTGTGCAAGCGCTGCACAACAGCGGCATCGTCCACTGCGATATCAAGCCGCAGAACCTCCTGCTCACAGCGTACGACGATCTCAAGATAATCGACTTTGGGCTCGCCCAGTTCGCGGAGGCTGCCGAGTGGGTTTACTTAGACGAGGAGGGCAAAACCTCCCGGGACGACGAGCAGCTGCTCTGGCCGGGTCCGGGCAACCCCCACAGTACGTTCATCCATGGCGGGACCCCCGGCTACATATCTCCACCGGCACTGCGGGGTGAATGCGCATCGTTCGGCGCGGACTTGTGGGCGGTCGGGAAGGTGTTACACCGCTTGGTGACGGGGAGGGTGAGTATTCTGTGCTTACTGTATGCATAGCGCTGAACATTGACATCAGGATGCGGTGCATGACGAGCACACCTTTGCTTGGATTCCGGCGGGGCTGAGCGCGGTGGAGCGTGACTTCTTCTGCCGCGTATGTGCCCGAATCGGTTTCCATCGTTTCGCAACTGATTTTTGAATCACAGATGTTCGCGTGGCAGACGGGGCTGCGATTTGAGACGTGGGGAGACGTCAAGGAGCATGCGTTCTGGGATGAGTGAGTTTGGATTGTGTGGCTTTTTAATTCTGGCTGACTTTCTTTGAAGGGTGGATATCGAGGAAATAGAAGAGGAGTGGGTCGCGGGGTACGAGTGAGCGGGGGCGACGAGATACCCATTTCTTTAGCAGAGAGAGGCGGCTTCGGCCATATACCCTAGATACCCCTCATATACCCCTCTGTATTTCTTTTGTATTCGTAAATATACCCAGTGCTCCGATGTATAGAATGCTTGATCTGCTCTGAGTTTGTTCTGAGCGATGGGTGTTACTTTGAGTCAGCTTAAGTCGATCAATCCACCGGCTGCTGGCAAAGGCATGTTCGGAGGGATGAACACGCTCATTTTATTCGAGAGGTGAGAGTCAAAAAAGATACGGAGATACAGAACAAAACAGGGGCGGTATATTTTATTTAGAGCACTGACGTGGTCTCAATGCCGTGTATCTTGACCCCACGGCGTGTCTCCCCCCACTTGCCTTCGACGCGATTGCACCCCCAGACATTCAGCTCCGTCAACGCCCGACACCCCTCCAACAGCTTCTTGACGACAAAATCGTCGACGCAGCGGCACCAGCCAACATCGAGCTTCCGGATGTCGCGCACCCCGGCCAACCCATTCAGCGCCGTCTCCCCGGCGTCCTTCCAGCCATTGATGTTCAGCTCCTGCAGCGTCTTGGAGGAATGGCCCACAAGCGCGTCGAGCGCGTCGGTGCCGAGCTCGCAGTTACGGGACATGTTGAGGCGGACGAGGCCGGGGTTCTCGAAGGTGCCGAAAAAGGCAGCGACGCCCGCGTCCGTGAGCTCGGGGAGATTCATCAAGGAGAGCGAGGTGAGGACGCGCACATGCGGGTCGATCCCGTGGGCGAGGACGTCGTCGGTGAGCGCGCTATGGCCGGAGAGGTCGAGGTGCGCGAGGGTGGCGCCGACTGTCTCGAGAAGGGCTATAACGGCGTCGTCGCTGAGGGATTCGGAAGGCTCCGCGAGATCAAGATAGGTGAGGTTCGATATATCCGCGATGGGCTCGAGGAACTCGTCGCAGAGTTTGCCAACCTCGCGCAGGCCGAGGCGAGTGAGCGTGTTTTTCGAAGAGTTGATAAGCGCATTGAGGCAGTCAAGAGAGAAGCGCGGACTCTGCGTGATGAGAAACGCCTCCATGTTGGGATGGGACTGCAGGAATGCGATCCAAGCTGCCTCGCGGATGAGAAAGGGGCCCAAAAGCTCAAGGGATACGAGATTGGGGAACGAATTGGTCCAGGAGGCCATGACGGTATCGTTGAGAGGCCCACAGAAGTCGAGGCGGAGGGTCGTCAAGTTCGGGTTCAGATAGCCGAGAGTCGTGAACGCATCCGGCGAGAGATCTAAGTACATGTTAGTTCTGTATCAAGAACGGCATTCGAAGAGCTTACTAGTGGCGTCATACATCGCAAGCCTCGTATTTTCAGCGCCGTAGAACAGGGGCGCGTTTTCAGACGTCCTGAGCACAAAGATTTATTATTCCGTATTCGAGATGGGAGGAAAACAAAACAGACAAGCTTCGTTTCTTGGAAAGAGCCTTGGAGATGGCTTCCATATTCAAGGCGCCGATATCGCCAAATGCCTCGACATCGTCGATGTGAAGGGCAATTACCTATGCATACGAGTTGTGGATATCTAAAATAAAATTAAAATAAACCACTTACGTCGATGCAAATGTTGACCAAGGACGGGAAACTGCGCTCTTCGATGTGGACGATGCTGCGCTTCTCTGCGGGGGCTTTGCGCTTGCGGGGCGCGGCGGGCTTCTTGAACGGGTCGCTGCCCGATGCCTTGGCACACGGATGGCACAGATACCCTGGTCCCGGAATCACCGCGACGGTATACTTGGTCTGGAAAAATATGAGCATCGTCAGCGTCCATGGTATCTGGGTGAATAGAAAACGTACCATGGTGAACTGCTTTTCGCAAGTGGCGCACTCAGCAAAACTGCCAACAGCAGGTCTGGGCGTGTTGCTCCACATCGACTTGGACAACGCGGTGTACGCGTCCTCATCCTCATCCTCCTCATCAACATCTTTCTTCTTTTTCTTCTTTGACTTGGCCTTGAGCTTTGCTTCAGCAGCCTTGGACAGCTTCTGCTTTTTAGGGGGCGAGTCCGGCTCGTCCAAGTTGTCAGAGGCGTAGCCTTCCTGTCGACTCGTGAGATCCAATCACCATCTCCCTGAAAAAAAAGGTTACTTCAACATGAGAGCTGTTCCTGCGCGTCGCGCGTGTCGACGGTCTGCTCGGGCCCGCCTCTGGCTGGTTTTCAGGCTGGTTTTGCGCCTGAGTGGCTACGCGTCGCGCAATGGTAGTCGGAGTGATTCCGGTGCTCTGCGACACGTCAGGAAAGCGAAGAAGAAGAAGATAGTCCGAGGCCTTACGCGGAGGAACTCTGAGAGCGCAGACATAGGGCCGCGCACATTTTCCGCCATGGTGGCTTAATGAGACGCGTGAGGTCACAAGTGACTGTTGTGACAGGTTATTTTTCAAAGCCCAAGCGCCGACTTGGCGCCGACCCAGTGCCGAGCGAAAAACGAGGCCTGACTCGGAGGTCTTGTCCACAGAGCGTACTTACACAAGGTAAGCAGAAAATTGGGTTTTACCAGAGAACCCGTTTTTTGAAAAGAATGATACTCAAGGAGCTTGCCGAATTGTAACAAAAGGCATGCGAAAGATTCGCGATTTATGCAATGGGTAGTCTCGAATTACTATTATGCGGGGCGTGGTTAATGTACAAATGGAGAGACAACAGCTGAAGCTGCTGTTCCTACGATAGACTGCACTTCAGCAGCTGCGAAGTCCTTTGCGCTACCTATCATCAGTAGACCCACTGCAAAGAAAATCCAATTAGCTGGAGGAGTCGGCACGGAATGAGAACACCACTAACCAATGAGACCGAACAAGCCCATGATGCTGCCGAAGACCTCAACAACCAAGATCTTGACGAACAGGTTGGGGTCCGCAGCGTCCGCAAGGGCTGCGGTAGCACCAGTGATGCCGACGCAGACGCCGCAGAGAAGGTTGCAGGCGCCAACAGTGAGGCCTCCCCAGAACAGGGCGAATCCTGTGAATACATGGGTTTGTGTTTATTGCGCTTTCTCCAGAGCAGACATACCGGTAAAGTAGTTTTCGCGGGTATAGAGGAGTTCGTCGGGTACGGACACCAGTTTCGCAGAGAAGACGATGCCAATAATCTATGAAATTGTGAAACTGAGCACGCAAAACGCGAGGTAGGCGCATACGACACCGTAAATGGCTACGACTTCGCAGAAAATAATGCTATTCGTCAGGTCATTCGTTAGCTACAAGAAAGCTTTCGGGCGGCAGCATCGGGACGGACCTAATCAAGTTCTTGGTGCTGATTCTAGGCGCGCGAACGCCGCCTCCCAAGATGGACGATCCCGTTATGAAGATACCCCTGCCAGGCGTCTTGTCACTGCGTATAGAGGCCAGGGATGATTGTGCTTACCATCCAGCACCGAGAACACTCAGCCCAATACACAAGCCGATTCCCGTCGCAGCCCACGCGAATGGACTTGACTCCTCGAGGAACCGTCCGACATTGAAGGCTTCGCCAGAGCCTGCGCAGTTGGTGCGTTCGTCAGCGTCCAAGGACAAGAATCCAGCGGGGGGAACAAGTACCAGTAAAGAGAAGGTAGAGAGCGATAACAATTACGAGGAACGTGGGGAGGCCATAGGTGTAATACGAGGTGAGATAGCCCATGATGAGGGGCGACGAAGAGTGTTGACGTCTGTTGCCCAGCAACCTTCAACTCGACCTTCGCGTCGTAACCCCATGTAAGTTCAAATGTACCACCTCCTCAAGGGTCTCCATGAACACCTCACTCGGTAGGTCTCCCGAAAGTCTCCCCGGGAACCTGCTTAGGCCTCTCCAGTAAAGAAGAATTCTCGGTAATCATCATCGGACTCGATGGTGCTGGCAAGACTGTGCGCAGCGATTCTCTGCTTGTTCTGGTACTTCTTAACGCGGAATAAATCGTAGACGCTCCTGGAGAGAATCAAGACACAATACAATGAAACTCCTGGGCTTACTCCGGACAAGATAGGGCCCACAGTCGGCCAGAACAGTTAGTGTCGTTATTATTCTGTTAGACCTGAACTTATAAGTCAGCGGGAACCATTACGCTCCCATCTACCATCCTCCAGTTCTGGGATCTCGGGGGACAGCGCGGCATCCGCAACATCTGGCACAAGTATTACGACGACTGCCACGCCGTCGCGTATGTCATCGACGCAGAAGATCGAGAACGTCTGAGCGAGGGTTGGGAAGTCTTCGGTAGGTGTGCGTGCCACAAGTCCTCCGTATTCACTTAGCATCCTCCAGACTCCGTCCTTTCCGCGCCCCAAATCCTAAATATTCCGCTGCTTCTCATCGCGAACAAGCAGGACTCTCCACAAGCGCTCTCCGTCGAAGAAATTCGCCACGATTATGAAGACTGGCATCAACGCAAGATGGAGAGCGCGAGGCGGAATGTCCGGTATGGAGAAGGGGACACGGAGCGGCGGGAGCGTATCGCCAGTCTAGACGTTATGGGGATCAGCGCGTTGGAGGGGTACGCTCCGTCTCCCGTTCTGATTATATCTGTTAAGCAATTCTCAGTACGGGTGTGAAAGCGGCGGTCGACTGGCTGTTCATCCGCGTGCAAAATAGCCGGAGGTACGTGTCTCTCTTGGGCGACAACCAGTCACTAACATGGTTTGCTTTCAGGGATCCCCAGAAGGGTATCGGGCGTTAACTATTAGGTTCGCCTTCTTTATTTCTTTGCTCGATCACCTCTCGCTCACACTGTAATAAAGGCATATGTATATACAGTACGATTTTTTTCAATCCATTCTAATTCAGTATGTGCGTGAGTGTCATAACAAAGGGTTGATACGTGAATAGCGGCCGGTTATCCACTGGCGGTGGAGAAGGTGTTGTGTGCACGTCGTCATACAGGGCTCTTTCAAGAAATCTAAACACCGATCAACGATGCTACGCGTCGACGACTGTTTTCGACTGACCTCTGCCATTCGACGGTCCTAAAATCGCCACCAAATTCTATCTTCTTACTCTCAAATTCTTTGTCGATATCTCCCCAGAAGCTTTTTTGGCTGCGACCGTCCTGGTCAAACCGGTAGTGTTTACGGATCCAGGCGCGCTAACGCAACATCAGCATATGCGCGCCAGGGCAAACGTCCACATACCAAGATAATGATTTTTATTTTGACGTCGGGGGTCGCTGCAAACATGTCGCAGACGATTTTGAGGGGAAGTGAGATGGTCCGCAATAACTAATGAAATAAAATATCGACGTTTGAACTCGAATCAAATGCGTCAATTAATGCAACCTAACACACCTTGAGACGCAATCCAGTGAGCACGTACGTGCCCGAGGCATCCGGAAAGCGAAGCTGAGTAAATGTCAACAAGAGAGGCTCGTTAGCTGATAGGACAGAATAAATGAGACACACGGGAATGTCGTTGTATTTCTCTTCCAGGGGATTAAGCTCCAGGACATCGCGTAGAATTTTCTTGTACATGGCCTTCATGTCTCTACTATAAGGGCCTCTTCGACCAGTGCGCGATGAGGAGCTGTTGGACATTTTTTTGGGGGGGAGGTTGAGCAAATGGCACACAACATTAGAATTCTTATATATTCATGTCGAGCAGAGAAATAAGAGTGCTGCGGCCCCTATCCAACCGAAGATTCTAAGAGGCGATCCGATAGGTTGGCGGCACAGTGCCACAGATAATCTCAACGGTGTGAATATTTCCGCCAAATTCCGAAAGAGTGTCCGTTTCACGATCACGTGACCGTGATTTGGTGTCGTTTTACGCGTCTGTTTTGGCGCCATAGCGTGCATTACTGCAGACGCCACACTCGTATCTCACAGAGATACATTAAAAGCTTGTACACTATTGCAGGAGGGCCCATTCACTGCGAGCGCCGCCAAAACACAGCACATCAGTACTGTAAAATATCAGATGATTGTCCTGCACAGTCAAGTGGCACGCTCCTGGCCCGAGAAATTGACGAAACAGGTTTTGAACATTCAATATATTCTGCAGCATGTTTAGGCACGTTTAGATAAGGTGTTGGACACGTAAGAGACACTACTTATAAGAAATCAAGCAACAAAGAAGCTGTCCAACAGCTACCGGCTAATAGGACTCAGGAAAATTATGGCTTTGGTGCATCTCTGGTTCAGCTGTGTGAAGATTGTTTTGAAGCATAACACCTTCTATTTTTTTCAGCACTGACCCTCTCTCTGCATTCAATGAGCACAAAAACATGTGTAGAAATTCGAAGCTGATGCTCCCCCCATTTGGCATAATTGTGAGTCAAGCTCTGAGATCATCAGGGGAAAGTGTGCTGATACAGGCTTGGATCAGGGTGAATGCCTGAATCAACACGTTGCTCAACTTCGTGGCCAGATCTGCAACCAGTGCCTGATCTGGACACGTAAAATTGTGGCCATCCAGTTTCACGGCATGAGTCTCCTGGATCAAGTCCTGACCCTGCATTCTGCGATCTCAAAATATGATACAGTGCACCTCATCACATCACGGTTCCGCTTTTGGTAGTAAACAAGTCAAAACTTTGAACTTGTAATTACATTTTTTCAGAAACACTTATTGACTCAAAAACTGTTCTAATGGACTTGGAACTACCTACTCTACCCAACATGTGCAGGAAAACTTGGTGGGATGAATGTTCAATTTTTGTCCATCTGAATAGTGAAACAAACCCTACGCTAGGGTCAGGATCGTGGGAAAGTTCCATATACGGATACCCCTATCTGGCTACCCAAATCTATCATCGCCTCAGAGACAGTGGATGGACGGCCAGAATACATTGGCAACACCTCAATAGCTTATTGGGAGTTGCCTGGGACTTATGCCATCCTTTAAAGAGCCATTTTACCACTTTTTATTTTTTTGACTGGCCGAAAAAGTGAAACACAGTGGGAAAAAACGAGATCTTGGTGTCAAACACATTCTTTTGGCCAGGTTCTATGGCGGTCAATCTGCACATTTATATTTTGGTGTGTATTTTCACTAATACAGTGTGATTTTCAGCTGTTTTGGGCGAAAATTTCTCAAAGTGAGTGAATTTTCAAACTTTCATGAAAATTTCTCATTCTGTGAAAAGTGTAGTGATTTTTTTTTGTCATGTTCCCAATTTTTTTTACATGTCGGTGGGAATTCTTCGCTGATGGGGCTGTGCTAACCCTAGTGATTACCCCAAATGGGATGCCTCCTGTTCAACAGTGTTCAATGGAGTCCTGTGCCCTGTGAAACCTTACGTTTTGCACCGGGAGCTCAGAGACTTTCCTTCTTGTTTTGTGAAGGGATTGCGATCAGTTTGATGGAACCACCCTGGAACTGACAAGGCATCTCAGGCTGTTTACCCTAGTGTTCTTCCGTTGTCTGCATGTACAAGATCATTAAGGACCTCCTGACTTGCTCCTGTAGCAGCCATATAGAGAGTGCAGTGTAGGTCAATGATGGTTCTGGGATACCTGAAGATGACTCGGAAAGGTGAGCAATTGAACAGGAGGTATCCCATTTGGGGTAATTATTAGGGTTAGCACAGCCTCATCAGCGAAGAATTTCCGCCAACATGTGAAAAAAATTGTTGACATTTGAAAAAAAAAATCATTACACTTTTCATAGAACAAGAAATTTTCATGACAGTCTAAAAATTCACTCACTTCAAAAGATTTTCACCCAAAACAGCTGAAAATCACATTGTATCAGCGAAAATACACACCGAAACTTAAATGTGCGGATTGACCGCCATAAGGTTCCTGGCCAGGAAAATCACAGAAAAATCACAAAAGTCTTCTTCCGTGCCTATGGCACGTGTTGGAGATGTGCCGCCTGGCACTGTACATGGTGATCGGCAACTCTGCCAGAAATCAGTGATGGAGAATGTGGTATTACCACATTTGGAAGTTACACCCCTAACTCGAACATTTACCTCAACGTCAGCTAGTGGAGGATAGAGATCACACAGGGAAGGCAAAATATCGTTTTATAGCAACTATATATATGTCTGGCACCGTCCTTTTGCTTTCTACTCTCGTAAATCTGGAGTTTTTGTTTTGGGGTAATCCCCTTCCACCCAACTTTTTTGAGCCATAAACTACCTTCGCTGCGGATATCAAGCGGCAGTATAATGTATGTGATGTCTGCTATGATGTTCTATTGGCCGGAATTTTGAATTTCCTCCTCATTCTCCTGCAATGAGCCCATCAGTGCTTCGGAATGCCCCTTTCTACATGTTCAGGCAGGTTATTTGAAAAAGTGGCCCATAGAAACGAATTATACCAGTTTGCCATTTATTTTGTTCTGCGCAACCTAAGCCTCAATGTGGATACAGGACACACAATCTTTACTGACCATCGTTCAAGCCAACGTCGGAGTTTGAATTTGGCGTAGCGTTGCCGATCACCACCAGTGTACATGCTCGGATGTTTCTTGCCGCTTCTTTTCTTTGGAATCGGGTGTTTCTGTTGAGCAGGCGGGCATTCTAATCAATATGGCACAGATGATTCAATTGTTTTCTGAAAGTGCTGTATTTATTACATCCATATTATTGAAGTCCATTGGCAAGATAATAATATATCACCGCCAACGGGCGTAGAATTTATGTGTTAACAGTTATGTATCTTGTATCCAGACGTTGGTTCCATTTTTATCTAGTTCACAGCCTTCTTGTCAAGTTGTAACAATGATATGTAGCCTATTACTGTACGTTGCCGATGGCGGAACGTCGAAAGGACTTGAACAGACTTGAATATTAGGGAATTGTCCTTTCTATGATGCACATGGCACCTATACTTCCTTTCCACCGTAAATGTACTCATATCAATTTTATTTTACCGTCGTTCCAACGTAATCACCTGCAATGGATACCAGCTGGAAGTAAGCCTGAACTCACCTTTCGTAGAAAGTGGCTACCATCTGACAACTCCAGGTGGAGGCAACGTTTGGGCACTTTGGCGGTGATACTGAGAGATGTTAATTCGATGCAAATGCCGAAAAGTATCCATGCCGAGATCAAGACAAAAGTCCAGAAAACAATACCCAGCCTCAACGAAACAAGGCCTTAACACGAAATTTCGCGCGTTTGGCTGCCTCTCCGCAAAGAGATGTGTGCTGATTGTTAATTGGCGTCAAGACTCAAGAGGATCAACGCGTCAAAGAACGCGTCGAACCGTGAACGACGCAGAGGGCAGACCATCAACTAAGTGTTGAACGCCGCTGAAAGCCGCAGCACATCATCACAGCGCAGACCATTCATCATAGCTAGCGTGACCGCAAAACTGTTGTTCATCCTCCTCTGCGTTACAACCGCGCTGCGGGTTGTCCAGACCTTGCTGCTAGGGAGTGGGATCGGAGAATAGATACGTAGGATTGGGAGCCCCGCGTATTTGAATGGTACGCCTGAGCTTCTTGTCAAACCGCGTTTAGCGATGGGGCGTGCCGTCCTTGCCGCCGGTGAAGAACGGGCTCGTCAGACAAGAAAGGGCGTCGAACTGATCGAAAGGCTCGGAATGGAGGACATCGATCGACAAAAAAAAATAAGTCAACAGTGTCAGAGCTGTAAACGAGCTCTATCAGCACCAGAATGCCGCGAGTGTAACATGCTCTTGCAGCCCAATACAAGACAAATTTGAACGTTTGAGAGGAGAGAGCAGAAAGAGGCAAGCAATGGGTCCGGTGTCTGCCACAACTCGCATAGTCGCTAGAAGGCTCCACTTGAATATCTTCACTCTGGTTCTTCCTCCACACTGCAGAGCATCAGTATCATCCTATGGGGCCAAACGTCTGCCGATGCTTGTCATAGCTGGTTGGAGCAGTTCCATACGTGTCGAAGCGAAATAAAACCGTCCCGAGTCGTAGCCTGACGGTGGGTACCGCCCAATTACCGTCGGTCGGTCGGCCCTTGTAGGTAATTTACTCGGAAAGCGTGTCGCCATGAGCTTTTGCAAAGAGAGAGGAAAAAAAGAGGGCCAGGTGAGCAGATATACCGACAGCCATTACACTGGTAGTCATGGTGTCGCAGGAGACGAAGATCGCTTATGTCACCGTAATCGACTTTAGCTCTTGATCTCATACCGCGACATACCCACTTCTTTGCTCTTACGACTTCATACAAGCTCCATGTCTACTCCAGAAACTGCAGTTTCCTCGGCGCCAGAAGCAACGCCCAAATCAACTGCTGAAGCTGATACATCCAAGGCAACACCAACTGTAGTTGATGCTGCTGCGGATTCTGTTCCTGCGGCAGCAGCTGCTGTCGAAACTCCCGCGGCGCAGAGCCCTGTTATCGACACCCCAGCACCAGTCGCAACTCCAGCTTCATCGGCGGCTACCCCGGCTTCGCCGGAAGCAACACCTACGCCCGTAACTGAGCCAGCAAGAGAGCGCGAAATGGTCGCAGACGCCCGACTCGCTGTGCTGCGCGGTATGTTCCCAGACTTTGACGATTCCCTCCTGTAAGTATTTTTCGCTGTTTTGTGAATCGCTCATTCACTTATTTACCCTGCGGCAGACAATCTGTACTGGGTTCCGTTGGAGGGGATACGGATCGCGCTATTGACGCGTTACTGGGAATGAGCGATCCGGACTTCAAGAGCGAACAGTCCGCAGCGCAACAGCAGGCGCCGCAGGTACGAAGATACTCGTCGTCTTAGTTATCATGGTAAATTAACTAACTTGATGCAGACGCAGGAAGAGCTGGACGAGCAGCTTGCGCGCACTTTAATGCTTGAGGACGAACAGCAGGCCCATGCCTGGCAGGCACAGCAGCAGCAGCCACCACCCGACATGCGGCGGCGCACCTCTGATGGCCCACCTGAGAAAGACACGATGCAGGAGTTCCAGGAACAATTTAATAAATTCGCCGAGTGTCTGCGCGCGCTACTTCCACTCCTACCATCCTTTTCTAATGCACATCACTCGTAGCTGGGAAGAAGACCTTCGGGACGCTGTTCTCCAAGGTGAAGGCGAAGATCCAGGAGTTCGACCAGCCGGCGGGGCAGTCCTCCTCGTCGCAGTACGGTGCGGGCGCGGGCGGGGATACGTACCCGTATGAGGCGAACCAGCACCCGTATCCTGCGGCACGGCGGACACCGCAGCAACAACAGCAAGCGCAGCAGCAGGCGCAGATGCCCGCGTACTATGACCCCAATGCACCCGCGTCAAATACGACCCCGCCGTCGAGCGCGACTGCGATGGGATATGATGCTGGTGGGTGTTCTACTTGCAGCCATCTCTTACTTGTTGACCACGTTGTATCATAGCGCCGCGGTCGATGAGCCCGTCTGACGCGAGCGGACCCGCCAGCCCCCCAACTACCAACGCCGGTGCGCCGCAAATTGACGGCGGTGCGTTTTCGTTCCTAATCTCCGCCGGTCCTGGTATTCATTATTCAATCTAGGCAAGCTGGGCATGCTCCCGAAACGACCCGTTTCACTTCTGCGCACCAACTCGCCGCCCACCACTGCCCCGCCGCGCAGCGACGAGGACGAACTTGAGTACGCGGAGAACCCGTTCGAGGAGCCCAAAGTGGGCGCGAAGTAGGTAGGATTGAGACTAAGTCGGAGGCAATACATGGGTACCAGCAGCTCTAGTGTCGTGTAATATATATAAGGTGTATATATCGGACTTGATGGATTTTCTGTACTGCAGACGCTTAAAGGTTGCTTAAAGGTACTCCGAAAGTGAAGTTGTGCTTCTAGACTATTTACTTGTATTATCCAACCTTCATCTCATTTTCTCTCCAACGCTTAGAGCGTGTATATTTTCAGGCTGGTTTCCTTGCTTTCACCCGTGTATGTATCTGACTTGTATTCTTGCAGCGGGTTTTCTCTTCCCTCGAGGTATCTCCACGCCGAGCGCTTGTTGCTTCCAAGATTTGGATTCCTCATATTATTTCACAGGGACTACCCGACTATGCCCCCTTACGATCCTGCGAAATGGATGGACCAGCTGATGACCTGCCAGCACCTGCCCGAGGCGGACATGAAGACGCTCTGCGAGCACGTCCGCGCACTGCTCATGGAGGAGAGCAACATCCAGCCCGTCGCAAGCCCGGTTACCATCTGCGGCGACATCCACGGCCAGTTCTGGGACCTCCTCGAACTGCTGCGCCGCGGTGGGCCTGTTCCCGAGACGAGCTACATATTCATGGCGCGTCGTGTGCTTGCGCTTTGAGCTGATTGGACTAATTGGATGAATTACACTATATACAGGGCGACTTTGTCGACCGAGGGCACTACAGCCTGGAGACGGTGTCCCTGCTGTTGGCCATGAAGGCCAGGTGCGTCTTCTCTGGTGATTGGTGCTGGAAAGGTACTTACACACGAATTTAATTCATTTCATGAAGGTATCCAGACCGGGTGACGCTCCTGCGCGGTAACCACGAGAGCCGGCAGATCACGCAGGTGTACGGCTTCTATGGTGCGTCGGCGGCGGCGCCTTGCGACGTGTAGCAGCGAATGATACGCAGGCAGACGAGTGCCAACAAAAGTACGGCAGCGCGACAGTGTGGAAGGCGTGCTGCAACGTCTTTGATTTCTTGAACATCGCCGCGGTGCGCGTCTCGACCTGCTCCTGCTCGATTTTGTCTTGTATTTACAGCGCACGACACAGATCATCGACGGCGAGACGCTCTGCGTGCACGGTGGGCTCTCGCCAGACATTCGCACGCTCGACCAGATCCGCGTCCTCTCGCGCGCGCAGGAGATCCCGCACGAGGGCGCCTTCTGCGACCTCATGTGGTCCGACCCGGACGAGGTCGACAACTGGGCGGTCTCGCCGCGCGGCGCGGGCTGGCTCTTCGGCGGCGGCGTCACACGCGAGTTCAACCACGTCAACGCGCTGCGACTCATCGCGCGCGCACATCAGCTCGTGAATGAGGGCTACAAGCACATGTTCGACGAGCAGCTCGTCACCGTGTGGAGTGCGCCGAATTACTGTGAGTTGGAGTCGCGCGTTTGGCTTGGGACTTGAATCGTGCTGATGCGGCGGCAGGCTACCGCTGTGGGAACATGGCGGCGATACTGACGATAACGGAGACTGGGGAGAGCGAGTTTACGGTCTATGGCGCGGCGGAGGAGAACGAGCGGGACAAGGGGATGCAGACGCGGCGGATGGTGCGTGTTCCGTTCCCTTCAGTCTTACTCTTCTTTGCTCATTCCTTTCCTCGCCGTGTACAGAGTACTGTACCTTATTTCGTCTAGACATTATATTTTTATTGAGGCATACTGTTGTATTTGGGAGATATAATCCCCGTTTCTGCCATTCTGTGAAGTGCAAGGGAACCTCCGAAGATGCCAGCTCTCGCTCTGAAGTAAAGATACTTTGATCTCAGATTCAGAACACACACGCCAAATATTCGAATCGAATGAAGCATTCTATACATCGGAGCACTAGGTATACAAAAGAAATACAGAGGGGTATACGAGGGGTATATGGGGTATATGGCACGCGGCCGCCTCTTCTGAAGAAAATAAAATATATACACCCCCCGGCGGTCCATCCACAACCGAAACGACGAGCGTCAGCCCTGGAACCGGATGCATGTCAATGGCCGTCAGATTCAACCTGGAATGACGGAGTTAAGAACCTACCGAGCCAGTGAGCCAGTGGTGGAGGATCACACCCACGGCCCATAGGTCGGCACCATACGAAACTTCCTCTTGCCATCTAACAAGCGGGCTCATATACCCTGGGGTCCCACCCATAGCCAGGCAAACATGTGGATTGGGTTCGTCCGCCCACAGCATCGGGAAGGCGTCTGTGCCCGCCTCCTTCAGCGCATTCCAAGCCGGCCATTCTTCAAGTGTTGGGGAGGCCATATCGAAGATATGAGAAAGACCAAAGTCGATCAGCGTGATCCGGTTGTTATGGCCCAGCAGCAGGTTGCCGTGCTTGATGTCACTGTGTACAACACCGCGCTTGTGCAGAGCGTGAACGGCAAGCACCTAGGATAAAGAGTTCACGGCGAGGAAAAGGATTGACAAGGCGTAACTCACAAGTTGAGCCCCGAGCCGCAAGCCGCGCTGCCTCGTCGCCACCTGTACGCTAGTGAACGACCGCCCACCGAAGGTCTATTCAGCCAGTTTAGCTAGGAGTCAAAAGAGCGAGTACAAGGGACGTACCATCGCCAGGTAAAAGTGCTCCCGGTCATGGAAGACACCATGGAGCACAGGGAAGGCAGGGTGGTCGCGCATGAGTCGATGAACCTCGACCTCAGAGACGAGAGCATTCCATACGTGTCGGCTGAACAGCTCCTTGTAGAGAAGCGGCGCAGGAGGCGGGACTTCTAGGGGATCACCAGAGCGGGGGGGGCCTTCAGAACTGGATGGTGCCGCTGTACTTGCTGCACCTTCAGACCCGGTTAGGTAGGCGGTCGAGTTGTTGCTTGACCCGCTTAAGCTGTTACTGGAACTGGTCGAGCCACTGGTCGAGCTGCTAGATTTGGCCGAGGACGACTCTTCCCCATCTTCCTGCGCAGGACCAACACGCCAAAACTTGAACTTGTCCAGCCTCTTGATGGCGAGGACGTTCCTACTTCTACCGCTTTTAGCCTGTATAACGGTGCCGAATCCGCCTTGACCAAGGGTTCCGAGGTATTCCAGTGCTTGTGGCTGGATGGTGGTGCGGATGCCTACGGTACTGACGACCTTCCACAGGTGCGCTCCCCAGAATGGTGCTCTGGATGGACGAAGAGAGCGGATGTCCTTGAGGACGGCGGGTCCAGGGAACGGGCGCTGAACGATTGGCGACGTCACGTCCCAGTCGAAGCTTGGAAGAGCTTGTGCGGCTTCAGCAGGGGCCTCCAACAGCAATGGTGCGCGGCGGGCGACGGGGGCAACGGGGAGCAACGGGCCAAGCGCGGGCGGGACGAGGACATGCAGGGAGCGGGAGCGGAAAATCCAGAACCGTCCTGTTCTTACTTGTATCATGACTTGGAAGAAGCAATCGGGGCCGTATCCCGTTGACCGGAGAAGGGTCACTATCCAGCCTCCGAGGGTAGCGAAAATCCTGCTGTAAGCCTTGAGGACAACGTGAACGAGCGGGGTACTGGGGGTCCAAAGTGACAAATGGATACGCCGATTGCCATTCCGCCGTTTGAGGTGTAGCGCCAGCACGTTGTCGCCGTCGTGCAACCCATACAGTCGCGCGGTATCGCCTGCAACGTAGAGAGGAAACGCGACGAGCACCAAGAAAGAGACGCTCTTGACGCGCCGTACGTAGCGCTGGGCAATGTTTCGGGCAATGTTTCGGGCAGCCTTGATGATGCCTAACTTGGCGAGGGCGGCAGCGACGGCGAAGGCGGTGACCATGGCCATGAGACTAGCGAGGACCCAGAAGGTCCATGGGACCTTGTAAGTTCCGGGGAATGCAGGGGATGCGGGGATGAATACGGCCGTGGTCCTGGTCGGCGGGGGAAGCAAAGACGGATGACGGTTGAGGACGACACCGGCGATGATGAGGCTGGCCTTGTTGGCGGCCGTCTTGACAGCATTCACGACGCGGCAGCGGGCGTCGTGGAGGAGGGAGGCAGACGAGACGAGGCAGCTGAAGAGGTTGGTGAAGGAGAACATGGCGGTCGAGATTCAAGATGTAAAATGGCTTTGGGTGGCTGACCAGAATGCCCAAGTAAACAAACGATCGACGCCCTCACGTGGGCACGCGTCCCGCACATATCGACGGTGTTGCAGCAGTGAGTCGACGCGCGAAACGGGACAGTTGGACGAGCAGGACGAAAGAGGAAGCGGGCGCCTATCAACGCGAACAGTGCAACAGTGATAAGGTGATAGGCGCCTTCTGCGCGCCTCGACTGCCAACTTCGAGGCGCGTTTTCATGCGTCGAAATTTCCTCTCATTGTCAAGTCGGTCGCGGTCGACTGCTGGTGCGTGGAGCTCGAGCCTTCAGTCTTGCATAACGTGCCTCTCGGATAAAATGAGCTTTGAGTCTTTGACATGGGCATCGCGTTACTAATGCCGACTATGTGAACAGATTCAAATGGATTGAGATTATATTCATTCGCTTACAACGGTCAATGTACACACGCACTGCTCGAATTCAAACTCAAACACGCAAACGAAATTCCGAATCAAAATCAAGCATTTTACATCGGAGCAGTGGGTATATAAGATACAAAAGAGACTGATGGGGTATATAGAGGGGGTATATGGGGTATCGGGCACGCGGCCGCCTCTTTTCAAGAAATAGATATGGAATGAAATAGAGAGACACCCCAGCGGTCCATCCACGACCGAAACGACGAGCGTCAACCCTGGAACCAGATATCAGCTCGCTATGCAGTAAGGAAGAGAGAGAGAAACATACGCATCGACGGTGTACACAGGTAAAACGATAATCATCGCAAGTCAGAGGTGAGAAGTTTTCGGTGGCGATGGTCGATGGGCGTCCCCTTCGATGTTCGGCCGCACCTGATACTCCGCGCGTGTCCCTCCGTATCGCGAATCATCCTCGTTCCGCCCGTGGTCTCATCGCTGTGGCATCGGCGCGACGGTGGAAGTGTGCATGATTTTCGACCGGCGAGGATGAAAGAAAACGAGGGGAAGGGAGGGAGTCGGGTATACATGAGTATTAGCAGCACCAAGATCGTCATTTGCTGAATCATCGCCTCGCCCATGCGTCCTGGATATCCTGGAAATCATGCCTGTGCGTGTCCCAGAGCGGGTGCGCCTTCAGGTCTTCCCAGTCCTCGAACCGCACGCCCTCCTGCACCGAGAAGATCTTTAATTCAAGAATAATGAGCACACAAGAAGAGGAAAACAATAAAGTAGAACCTACCCGTTCGAAGAAATCGATCTCGTCGGCCGACTGCCTCAGTGCCCGGTCGACACACCATCTGTATCCAGGCTTTGGGCCAAATTCAGGGAACTAGGGGGTCATTCAGCTTGTTAACGCAACGGAGGAAACTCATTAGCATACTTCGTCCGTCAACCACTCGTACAACACCACCCCCACAGACCAGAGGTCCGCGCCATAAGAGAAGCGGCGATGGTCCTTGACGAGAGGAGACATGTAGAGGGGCGTGCCACCTCCGCCCAGGTAAACGTCTGGATTTATCATCTCTTCGTCCTCCTCATCGGCCCAAAGCAAGGGGAACGCGTCGGTGCCCGCGTCCCTCAGCGCATGCCACTCCGGCCAATCTTCCCGCTGCGGGTCGTTCCCGAAAATGACCGCCAGCCCATAGTCAATCAGCTTGAGGTAGCCGTCATGACCGAGCAGCAAATTGGCATGCTTGACGTCGAGATGGACGACGCCGCGCTTGTGGAGGGCATGGGTGGCGAGGACCTACACAATGTTGGGTTAACCCTCGATGAAACACGCTGAACGGGTACTCACGAGTTGCGCGCCATAGAACAGGGCCTGCCGCCGTTCGAGCCTGCCCATGTCGACCATGCAGACCTGCCCACAGTCCTGTTGAAGGTAAGAAACAGCAAAGTGGGTGCGAGAAAGAACCAACCATGGCGAGGTAAAAGTATTTCCCGTCGCGGAATACCCCATGGAGGGACGGGAATGCGGCGTGGTCGTTCATTAAGAGGTGTACATTGACTTCTAAACGGAAAGACATTTCCAGCCGGTCGTGCCTACGGCGGATGCGCTTGACCGCCAGGGTGGCCCTGTTCGCCGCCAGTCGGACCTTGAGGACGTCCCCGAACGCACCAGAGCCGAGGCTCTTGACTGGCCGCAGGGCAGCGGGGCTGACCGCATTGGGGATCGGGAAACAGGTCACAGGTTTCCAAAGATGCGAGTCCCAGAAAGCAACTTTGATGGCGGCGATGCCGTGGAGCATGCAATCGTATTTTGGGAGTGGTCGCAGGGGCAGGTCGTTGATGGGCAAGGGAAGGGCCGGATGAAGAATACAGTCGAAGCCGGGAAACAACTGGACGGGAGCAGGGGAGAGGACGACTTTTGCGAAGATGACAGTAGTGAGCACGACGCGGTATAAATCGAGAGGAACTTGGACAACTGTGGCGTATCCTGTTAGCGTGATGAGCTTGCCGCAGGTTTCGACACAGGCGAGACCGATTCTAAGATACGCCTGCAGCACTGTCTTGAAGAGCGCCGCATCGGATTTCCAAAGGATTATCGAGAAACCCCGAGTCCCATTCCGTCGTTTCCTTGATCGTACGTGTAGCGCGAGGACGTCGTATCCATCTTGAAGTGCGTAGAGCCTGTCCGTGTCGCCCACTATATACAGAGGCCATGCGACGAGAAACAGGAAACATAGGCTCTTGAAGCGCCGGACTTCGTTGCGCAAACTCTTGAATATCATTTCCCGGACGGCTTGGATGACCCCCATTTTGACGAGGGCGGCGGTGACGGCGAGGGCAGTGGTCGTGCCGATAAAGGTGACAACGAACCAAAAGACCCAGGGAGTGTTGTGGCCGTTGAGGAAGGTGGGAGACGGGGGAAGCCATGATGGACTCGTCTTGGTGGGCGGGGGCAGGAGAGGTGGTGCCTTCTTGGCGACCACGCCGGCGATGAGAACGATGGTCTTGCTGGCTGCCTTCTCAAGGGCGCGAAGGACACGGCATCGAGCGTCATTGGCACGGGAGGCAGAGGATGCGAGGCAGGAGAGGAGGGCGGCGAGGGAGATCATGGCGGTCGAGGTTCAAGATGTAAAATGGCTCTGGGTGGCTGACCAAAATCTGCAAGTAAACAAACGATCGACGCCCTCACGTGTGTACGTGTCTTGCACATATTGACGGTGCTGCAGCAGTCAGTCGACGCGCGAAACGGGACACTTGGACGAGCAGGAGGAAAGAGGGAGTGGGCGCGAACAAGGAACAGAGGCGCTCGACTCCCATCTTCTTACATACATGTCCCCTGTCCACCCGCTACGTCCACGGTCAACTAGGCGGCCGTCAGCATTACAGGTATGTGCATGCAAGACCGAGCACTCACCCCGCGCGCTTACTACCTGCAGCACCTCCAGCTCTAAGCTGCCGCAAACAGCCCTACCCGCGTTTCACGCGTCGCGACATACGTCGCCGCATTGCTACCCCCGACGCGTCCACCCCGAATGCAACACCATTGATTCCGACTTGTCCCAAACAGGTGCGTGTCCACGTCATGCCTGTCTTGTTACCCACCTCACAGCTTACACCTGTCTTAAGATCTTCCTGCGGGATTCATCAAAATCTACGACAGCGGTCAGTGTACGCGAACAGACAAATAACGCAAATAAGACGCACGTTGCACACCATCCACCTCCTTTGCATTTTTTTTGCACTCTTTTCATGCTCGTACGCCAACAAAAAAATCCAACATCAAGACTGTTCGCCGGCTGCCCACTGTCTGCCCAAAAACTGCGCTTGATACACCTGATTTTTTAACGTCGAGCATAACTGACACCCCTCCGCGCGATGACGGCTTCACTTGGAACTCCAAGTCTTGCGGCCAACTCTTTACATTTTTCGCCCCAGCTATCGATCCCCGCACGCCAACTCGAAGTGTGGTATCAATCGGCGAACGCCAGCATGCAAAAAAAATGCGCGCGCGGCGGAACGGAAACGTTTTGGTGCGCGCAAGTACTCCAGTTCTTTGTGCGATGGCTGAGTGTGCCACTCAACACGGCGTCGGATTGAACTGGTGTAACAAGCCGAGCCGATTCATCGCCCCAAGCGACAAGACCTCCGTAATGGTGCGCGAAAACAGGACATTGGATGAGCAAGGGTACGAAAGTGGAAGACAAGGACAAGAACGCTGGGCGTCAATCACACGAACACTGATTCAGCTGATGTCGGATCCTTTTGGTGCGTCAGGACTCAGCCAACTCAGCGCTTGTTGGCCCAACGTCGGCGCCAGAACTTGGCACGCAAAAGGGGGAAAATGGCTCTGTTTATTGGCGCTCACGGTATGTACATACAGAGGATATGTTTTTCAGAGGTAATACAAGCACATCTGACAGTATGTGCGACATATGGCCCAGGTCACCTAACTGTCCTTTGCAGAATGCAGACGCTTGAACTTGATATAGCATGGGTTGCCTTTCTGAGGCCTGGGCTGCGATTTTTCAAGTTAGCATTAAGGTGGTCAGCGCGACAAGTAGCCCACCCTCTGGAAATCGTTGAAGTCCACCCGAGGGAGTGATTTTGGGGCTTGCCCAGCGGCATCAACAACCTCAAACTCAAACGACAAAAAGAACATGGCAAGGATGAGCTTGATCTCCAGTTTCGCAAGCCGCATGCCGAGGCAAAGGTGCCGACCTAAACACATTTTTAACTTGAATCTCTGCTGAACCATGTGCCATTTACCCGCTCCCCAGCCAAGAAACGCGAGCGGCGCGCGCTTGTCCTCCTGTCTGCCTGGGTCAAACCGGTGAGGGTCGAATGCGAGCGGATCAGAGTATATCTCGGGATCGTAATGGACCTCCTGGATCGGGTAGGCAAGAAATTCACCGGTGTGAATTGTTTTGTCCCCGACAGAGACATCCCCGCCGAGGTTTCGACGCAGCGCC
Source organism: Mycena crocata (assembly GCA_029281795.1). Classification (NCBI taxonomy): domain Eukaryota; kingdom Fungi; phylum Basidiomycota; class Agaricomycetes; order Agaricales; family Mycenaceae; genus Mycena; species Mycena crocata. The sequence continues at coordinate 186,604 of JARJCP010000112.1, read as the reverse complement.
AGTATTCCCATTGTCATTCGCAGTGTTTCGCGCATTACAACGTCCATCACGGGCAGCTCCGTCTCCCACACATTCAGCGGGATGCTCGCAAGACGCTCGTGGATGGGCAGGGAGGGGTTCTCGGTGTGGTTCGCGAGCAGCGCCTGAACCTCGGAGGAGAGCTTCTCCTTCCATTCCAGGTGCATTCCGGTGTATATGATGTTCCAGCCCACTGAGGCACTGTTGGCAAGTCGTCTCCAAGATTGCCAAGCTCACCATTCATTCCTGTATTGATATAGCCCGCATTGATAAGGCCCAGGACGAACTACAGCGCTTTAGCATGCAGCATCTCGGGGTGCAGAATGGGTGTACCTCAACGATGTTATCTGGTGCCAATCCGACTCCGAACAAGAAATCGATGGTATCGCTAGAGCGTTCAGTCGCAGTGCGTCTGGTTTCGACAAACGGCTTGACGAGCTCGAAGAGCGCGCGATTGTTCCTGACTCTCGCCCTTCTTGCTGGGCTTGGGAACCATGGCAGCAGAAGGGCAGCCGCAGTCCCATTTTTCTCCAACTTGTCGAGGAGCTCCGACATACGGGACACTGCGTCGCGGTCTTCGGCCAGCTCGCGACAGCTACCCATTCGAACGGTCAATTGGAAAACAACCTGTGGCGTACACTCAGTACAGCGCCTTATCAGAAATAGTAGCTTGCGTCGTTGAGTTGTTTGAATGGATCCATGCTTCCCTCCGCACCCCATTCGGCCATTAAGGCGTCTGTGTCCTTCAGCATCGCGGGAAGCACTGGATGGGAATGAGGTCGACATTCAGTCAAAGCTAACCACCGCACCATCCACAAGCCTGTCTTTCGACACCAAATTTGAAATTTGCTTCATGAGAAATTGGTTGCCTTGCTCAGCAGCGGCGACGTCTATATCCCGCATGTTGGGCCCTGTGGCATTGAACATTTTGACGCCTTCAAGAAGATCTAGCGCCTTTTCGCTAAAGAAGACCTTGCGGGCCTCAGGCCCTTGCATAGCGACTACGTGATGCTAGAAGCGCGAATTAATATTCCGCTCGGAAAATGAAATCGACCGAGTGCGTGCCTGCAGGACGCGAAACCGAAAGAGCTGCGCGCCTGTCTTCTTAAAATTCGCCCAAAGGAAATCTTGACGCTTGGCGAAGAACGACCAAGTCGTCACCAAGGAAAATCCCCCGACCTCTGGAATATGTTGGCTGGCGTTTTCCGTCCGAGATTGTTGGCGGTAATAGGTGAAGAGAGCGGAAAAACACAAGAGTGAAACCGCTACGATGGCGGCGACGGTCGACCACTGCCCGGAAGCCATGTTGCACTGAGTGAGAGTCCTAGATAGACCTGGGAAGAGTGAAATGACGGAAGCTGATACCTCGCTGACAGGATGTCATCGGGCGCAGAGTGCCAGAATAGATGCTTGCTAACTTGAGTAGGTGGTCAAATTTATCTCGGCACTACCGTCAAGACGCAGTTGTACAAAAGGTAACCGGCATCAGATAGAATCAATCGAGTAGTCTTTTTATATGTTTTTCTGCCTAACTTGACAGGGGGACTGAGTCCGAGTTGTTTCTAAACTTGCAAAGAACGGCAAGGCATTTCCTTTCTTCAATTTGATCAGTGAGTGGGTGCACGTCGACGGTCCAATGAGATAAGAAGTAGACGATAGTTAGATTTGTTGTCAGTTTCTTCCGTTTTGTCAAGCTGCGATATGGAAGTTTCTGAAGAAAAGGGGTAGAATTGTGTTTGTTTGCTCCCCGCTCCATTGCCTTTGGCCAGATCCCCATTTGGTGTGCCTCATTTTTCTCTTCGCTTTTTTTTTTTTGGCAAACCCCAGGACGATGGCGGGAGACACACATCACCACAGGCCGACCCTGAAACAGGTCAGTGAAGAGAATATAGAAAAATCCGGTGATCCAGACCATCGCATAGCAAAATAAAAGCTTCAAATCCAAGCATGCTACAAAATCTGCTCTCAAGGAGGCAGCCAAGGGTGCGCAAAGGTTGGTAGAGAAGAACTCTCGCTTGACGGTTTTTATGCAGGTCGCGTACCTCGTCAGTCTCCAAAAGCTAATGCTACGTCCAAAATTGCGGCCCAAACCCGTCTGAACAGACGAAACAACGCAAAGCAGGCCCAGACACTCAAGCGCAATGCATTGGTCTCGGCGACGCGTCTCTTCAATGGCGTTGATGGTGCACCACGGATAGTCGCCGTTATTCCGCTCACAGAAGATATAAGCACGCGGACTGCTGTTTCTTCGCTCGCAGAAGCATTAGACGTCCCAACGGACGATTGTCCCGAGAATGGGCTATGGAGACTGCGGTGTGTACTCTCAAATGTTTCGGGGAAATTCTATAACAATTTTAGAGCGGATCGATTCAAAACCTCGTTGCAGTTCTTGAGCGTGCCGTACAAACGTATGTTTGCCGCGCTCGACGCATGCAAGGCCGCCGACTACGTCGTCTTTGTGCTCTCCTCCACAGTGGAAGTTGATCCCTGGGGTGACACCCTCCTTCGCGCTCTGCAAGCCCAAGGCCTTCCGGAAGTCGTCACTGTCCTCGCGCCGAACGACTCACTAGACGCCAAGGCTCGCCCTGGCGTGCTCAAGTCCCTGCTATCATTCATCCAGTATTTCGTTCCCAGCCAGCCGCGCGTGTTCGACCTGCACGCTGCCGCGGACCGTCTGAACGCGCTACGGGCGCTCGCGGAGGGCAAGCCTGCAGACGTGCGGTGGCGCGATGGCCGCGCGTGGATGCTCGGGGACAGTGCCGAGTGGGAGGACGGTGTGCTCAAGGTCACGGGCGTCGTACGCGGCGCGCCGCTCTCAGCTAATCGCCTCGTGCACCTCCCTAATCACGGTGACTTTCAAATATCCAAGGTTTGTTTTCGCTCCCAAAAGATAAAGTATAATCATTTACTTATTCAACGGACTGCAGATCATGAGCGCGCCTGTGCAAAAAGCGGGGAAGATGGAGGTGGAGGCGGCGGTGCTGTGTGAGGCGGGAGACGACGCGGACTCGTTGGTGTCGAGCAACGACCCGGACGACATGGCCAACGAACAGACATGGCCAACAGAGGAGGAGATGCAGGGCAACAGCGCGACGGCTGCAGAGCCCGCGATCCCCGACGCGAAACAGGGAACAACGCCAAAGGTCGTCCGGCGCATACCAAAGGGTATGAGCGAGTACCAGGCGGCGTGGATTATTGATGAGGAAGAGGACGATGGCGAGGATGACGAGGACAAGGTGGGGAGCGAGGATGAGATGATGGACGCGGCTGAGGAGCAGGAGGAGGAGGAGGAGATGCAGGACATGCCTGTGGAGGACGACCACGAGATGGAGACCGACAGTCGCAGAAGTGTCGCATTCCAAGATCTGGATAACGAGGAGGAAGAGAAACAGTACGGCTGCATTAACTCACTCTCACAGCGCCACTGACGTCCCTTATCAGGTTGGAGACCTGGCGAAACCGCAAGCGTGAAGAGGAGGATGACCTCATCTTTCCGGATGAAATCGACACTCCCAAGGACATCCCCGCACAAACGCGCTTCCAGCGTTTCCGCGGGATGCGCTCCTTCCGGACGAGCCCCTGGGACCCGTACGAAAATCTGCCGCGCGACTACGCGCGGATTTTCCAGTTTGAGGACTTCAAGCGCACAGAGCGGGGTGTCCGACGGCGCGCAGAGGAGGAGCTTGGCGTCGTAGAGGTTGGCCCTCATCTCTCACCTGACATCCGCGTACTAAGAAACCGTTTCATAGCCAGGAACCCGGGTGACAATATATTTACGGGGTGTGCCACAGGAGGCAGTAGGTGCCGCGCCCGTGGTTCTTTTCGCTCTTTTGCAGCATGAGCACAAGGTATCTGTGCTCAATTTCACGGTGCAGCGCAACACAGAATATGATGGATCGGTCCGATCGAAGGTAGGCCGCATGATGTGCGCGGTGGCTATCGTATCTTGGAGCTGAGCTTGTTTGACGTAGGACCCACTCATTCTGTGCGTTGGGCCCCGGCGGCTGCGCGTGAATCCGGTGTATAGCCAGCACACACGCGGTGGCGGCAAGGGCGCGAACAATGTGCATAAATTTGAGCGCTTCCTGCGCCACGGCGTGACGAGTATCGCGACAACATACGGGCCCGTCGTGTTCGGGAAGCAGCCGTGCGTGTGGCTCAGAGAGACAGACGACCCGCAAGGTAAATAAATAGATACTTCACGAAGCGACAGTGTTTTCCTGACGCCACTTTCCTCCTATTTCCGCAGCTCCACAGCTCGTGGCTACCGGGACGTTCCTCAACCCGGACACGACGCGCGTCATCGCAAAGCGCGTCGTGCTAACCGGGCACCCGTTCAAGGTGCACAAAAAAACCGCGACCGTACGGTACATGTTCTTCAACGCGGGTGAGTTTTTGTCTATACTGTGGGGCTCCATATTGACCGATCGGCGCGCAGACGATGTACATTACTTCAAACCAATCCAGTTGCACACGAAGCACGGGCGTACGGGGCACATCCGCGAATCGCTTGGAACGCACGGCTATCTCAAGGCGCACTTCGACGGGCCCATCAACCAGATGGACACGGTGTGCATGTCGCTGTACAAACGCGTCTTCCCAAAGTGGGCGCAGCTGTGGACAGAGGAAATTCCTCGTGCGCCGGACGCCATGGCCATGGAAGAGTAAGTATCTACTCGTGTGCGTGTGGATTAGCGAGGATAATTAAAAAAGCGGCGGCCGAGATCGCGGGACGTCAGTTTCCGTTGTTCCCATCGCCACTGGACATTCAACCCATGAACTCATCGTTACGCGACTCCACCGCTGTCAAAAGTGGAGTCCGCTTATAGGCTTCCTCTGAGATCTTCTGAGAGACAGAACACATTGGCTCCCGTTTTGGCTATGGTGACTCCGCTTTGCGAGCCAGCAGGCAGATTATTATTAGACTTTCGAACCTCAGATTTGCGCCCAGAGTTTGCATTGTGGAGTTCTCTTGGCCAGGGGGCTGGCTGGTGCCATCAGGGTATCTCTGGTTTCGGCAGGGATTATTCACCGGACGCACTTGGGCTTAAGGTCCAGGATCAGACCCTGTTTTTTTTTTTGGAGAACCCCGTGGCTGTCGAAAGTGGAGTGGGCGTAAATACAACGAAGCGTTCTTCCGCCGCATCGAGACTTGCGATTATTCGCAGGGCTGGCCCCACATCTTCCGATGGAAGGCGTCCGAATTCACAGCGAGGGAGTGATTGGGAAGGAGATGGACATATGACAACAGAGGTATCGAGTGGAATGGTAGAGGCTACAAGTGGTGTACAAATAAAATAAGAGGGAGGCGATTTCTACATACAACGCAATGCAAGATTAATATGGACGACCAGGCGCCCGGTGTGTGAGCGAGCGATGCGAGACAATTATCATGATGGCTGCGTGAACAGACAAAGTTGTGAGAAGCGGCACGCAACGTGCATGGGCAATCTGCTCACACATGCAAGAGATGGCAGAACGAGAACACAGACATAGAGACAGATTACGTGGAGACCGATTTTTGAGGGGGCAGCTGGGGACCTGGATTGTTGTAAGGTTTATTGCGTCGCGATCGAGCCCTGCCAAGACAGACCTTTAGCAAGGGAACCGTCGCGGGAGGCATGCAGCGCGGGGAGCTTAGCAGCGGCAGCCTTGTGGGAGTCTAGGGTTTTACGCGCCGCCGCGAACTGGCGCATAGTGTACTGGGCGAGCTCGCGCGAGTAGCGTTCTCTTTCTTCAGCAGTGAGAGCCATGGTAAAGGGAGAGGATGGCAAAAAAAAAACGGGAACGGAGTGGACGTGAGAGGCAGGAAGTAGCTGGCAGCAGAGCTTTGCGAAGAAAGCGGTGCAGAAGGGAGAAATATGAGTCGGGACCTTATAAGGAATCCAGAGTTGTTGACGGATGTTATTTGCAAATCAGCGTAGTAACGTCATCGGCCCCTGTCTGAAACTGGGTTGGGGTTTCGTCATCGATTGCGATTGAAGAAGTTTCCAAAGAAATCAGTAGCGGGAGAGATGGAAAAAGACGCCCATTTCCACAGTTCCTCGAGTATCCCATCCAGGCCCCCTCGCTCGTCCCATGAGGGCTCCCGTTCAGGCTTCTCTACTGCGATCCACCGCAGCACATCCTTGACGGTGACAAGCCCGGCAAGCACTCCATGGTCCTCAACCAGAATGACGCGTGGACTGGTAATGAATCAATCGTCACGAGCGGAACACGAGCGGAAGAGGGTGAAAGCGAAGGACTCACCCCATTCTCTTGAACAGCTGCATGACGATTTCTAGCGGTAGTTGCGGCGAGACAGTCAGCGGCGTCTAAACCGGTATATCGTGTCAGAGTGAAAAGCATGACATGCAATAGGATACTGTACCTGGTTTACCCACGGCCAAAATTTAATTTCTTGCCCGGACGCTGTGCTCTCAAAGATAGTCTCGGAGAAGTCCTCTTCAATGCCGACCGATAGCGCGCCACCCAGATCGAAATCTTCCAGATCCCCGTCGCCTCCGTCCGCTTTGAACAGACAGAGTGTGTCGGGCACGATATCCTGTGTCTTCCGCGATCTCTCTTGCAAATTTCCGTCAGTGTCGGCCGGCCGCAGCCAAGGAAGCGAAGCGCGCGTACCTAGCACGTACAGCAACTCCGTGCGGCCGATGTACCCTCCAAGCATGCGGGTACCGTCCGCTGAAACGAGGGGAAAACCCTTGAATTCTGTGGCGGCAAGCGTTGCCTCTAAAGCCACGTCAACGACGCTGAACTACCTCCCTTCCAGCAGCTGACTCACCAACGTCCTTCACGCGCATGCCCGATTCGTTCAGCGTGAATAGATCCTTCCGCATCACCTCCGAAACTGTACCCCCGTCGTTCGTAAATAGCTCGCTCGCCAGCAGCCACCCCAAAACTCACCAGACACGTTGAATGCATGATCCTCCTTCTCCAGGAAGGGAAACCCGTTGAACCGGATCATCTCGTCCGCAATTCCATTTGTGCCTAGGAAGTCTCCTACAGCCTTGGTGACTAGTAGAACGATCTAAAGACAAAGGTTATCATAATTGAGGCACGCGGGGCGAAGGTCTGGACCCACCATGGTCGGCAGAATATACGTTAGCGCGCCTGTTAACTCGAACATTATAACGACAACAGTAACCGTTATTCGCATGACCCCACTGGTTTGGGGTTCAGTGCCTCAGGATGCGATCCAATAAGCACACGACACACGACACACGCACCTGAGGGCAGCCGCAGCGCCAAGGAAAGCATACGTCCCTGGTGTAATACACGGCGCGTCTGGAACGCAGAACGCGAATATTCCAGACGTAGGGTATGCTCTATGGCGTAGAATGAGAAGATATACTCAACGAGAGAGGCGGAAGACGACTGACTGGTACATCGCCTTGACCATGATGCCAATCATACGCCCAAAAGTCGCGCCGATTGCCATGGAGGGCACAAAGATTCCCGCAGGGACTTTACACCCGTATGACACCACGACAAGGCCGATGCGAATGACAGTGGCCAGCAACAGCGAGTTAGATATCCGCCATTGCAGCGACGACCTAGATGGAGCTTGAGCGGGACCGAACAACGCCTACCACACAGCGTAGCACTACGCACTGGCACACGTTATTGACGTTCCCACCGTTGTCGCACTCGCGGAAGAGGATCGACATGCTCTCGGTCATGTCAATGCGCAGGAACTGGTTCGAATATCCAATCATCGCGGTCAAGGTCGCGAGTACGACTGCTTCCGCGACCCCGTGGTTCGCTAGGTGCTTCCGGCGAAATGCCGCTACTTGAAGGTTAAACTTGACGACAAAGGCACCGTAAAGTCCCTGCGATGCTACGTGTCAAAACAGAGGTATATACGCGCAGAGGCTCAACCTACGCCAAATATCCCGAGAATGACGAAAAACAGTATTTCGAAAAAGTGCCAATCGCGGTCGTACGTGACTTGGAAGAGCACAAGCTTTCCTGTTCGAAAAGGATTCATTGCCTGCGGGCAACGTAAGTCGGTTCCGACGTAGGAAGACGGTACGCACAGATAATGTTACGGTCGCCATAAGCGCGCAGAAAAAACTCCTCCACATCGTTTTGATGCTAAAGGTGTGGCTCATTTCCTGTCCAGCATTGGAATAGGTCTTTGAAAACAGACATCACGCCTACCTCTATTGAAAACAAAACACCACCGATTGGCGCACCAAACGCGACCGCGACGCCTGCCGCACTGGCCGCGGTGACAATTTCGCGCATTTTGCCCTGACTGCGCCGAAACTTCCCAAACATACCGGCAACGAGCGAGCCGATGCAGCAGGCGACGTGCACTGACGGCCCTTCCTTCCCCACAGAAAGCCCTGAAGCAATTACAAGCGGCTGGACAAAATCAACAACACCTCAAGGACAAGCAAGCAAAACTCACCAGAGTGATGCTTTTGATAAAAAACGTCGCGAATCCCAAAAAGCCCTGCATCACAAATCCCGCCAATATACATTTAATCTCTGAGATGCCCGAGCCCGCGGCATACTTTGCTAGCGAACGAACCAAGTGTGCCGCCACGAAGGAAAACATGGCCTGCGTGCGCGTCAAAAACACACATCGGAGAAAAGGCGAACCCGAACGCACCGCAAATATTACATAGATAAACCACCGCGCGACACTGACTGTGCTCCAAGGATGCCACGAGTCGCAACCGTCTGTATCCTCTCCATCTATTTCCCAGCAGCAGAATTGCTGGTTGAGCCACCATCCATCGTGGCAATACCCCATCTTGATGTCCGAGAGCCATTCCGTGATAATCGAGATTATAGCAGCGTTGAGACCGATGCACACGCCTGAGGATCTTAAGGACAACTCCCCACGACACAGAAACACGCACCAACGAGGGAAACAACGAACCAGGTCTGGCCCGTGTCGAGCGCTTTGCGGAACTGCGTCCAGAGCCACGAGACGGTGACCTCGCCGTGTGGACCTCGGTGCGACGCGTAAAGCGTGCGCGAGTCTCGTATACGGCGGTTGCGCTCGAGGATAGAGTCCTGTATCCAGTCTGATGCAGCCGGTAAGGCCAAGAGGGGGCAATTGTACTAGCCCACAAACCTATGGTGCTAAAATCCTCATATCGACTGTACAAGGAGTCAGTTGGCCATCTGCGAGCCTCTTGTATAGACGAACCGAATCTGCTCGAGCTCGTCGTCATCAAGCGCGTCGTTGTGCAGCTGGCTGCGCCGCTGTCGGTGTTCATGGGTCATACGCAAGAAAGAGAGCGTTAATATATTTGATCACAACGTGTGACTTAAGTCAAAAATAGCAAGCAAGATGGAATGAATGAAATAGAGCAGTAGGTAGAACAATAAGTAGCTAAGGGTATACATCCACATCCGCATCCACGTAGAGTTCTGAGATGATAGTTCTGGAGCCTTAGATTGAGTACCGTAGTGAAAATCCGACGTTCGAACAATAATTAGTACCCGCCATCCATCGTTCCCATTCCCTGTGCGGCCAACCGGCTCTCCAAGTTCCTGTGTGGCGAATGTTAGATGGGCAGAACGTCAGAAAAGAAGAACTGACCGGAGAGACTCCTCCTTGGCAAGCAGCTCTTGTCTCTTTTCGTTGATCTCGCGCTGGACTTTGAGCTCGATCTCGCGGAGCTAGAATACATGTTCACAAATGCCAATGCAGGAGACAACTGGCATCCCACCTTTTCCTCATCGCGGCGAAGCTGCTCCTCTTTGAGGCGAACACTCTGGTTGGCGAGCTCTTCGGGAAGGATGGTAGAATCCCTGGCGTGCCGTTTAGAAGGGAAGCTAGAAGGGAAGAGTGCGTGACTAGGAAAGGACTTACCGGATGTCCGAGTGCACGCTCCGCGAGAGTTTCTCCGTACGGTAGGTCTCGTACAAGACGTCCTCCGTCAGCATCTTGAGGTCCGCAAGGTGCGAGCTCAGGATAGCGCTCCGCAGGCGACCAAAGTCGGAGTGCTCCGGGTTGTCGACCTCAGCAATACCCCACGGGTAGATACGAGCACGGACGGGCTCTCCCTCAATGTCGATTTCCTCTTCAGAACCAATGACGGCGAAAGGGAGGAGCGCCTGGTCGACTGCAATTAAAATCTATACGGTGGGTCTAAAACGAACAGCGCACCCTCAACTCCATGTTCTCCTGGATAGTCTCCTCGTCATCCTCCTCCACGTCATATGGGAAGTTGTAGACGGGGATATCGTAGTGGTCAATATCTTCCATGATCTATGCAGATTAACAGTTGCAGTCGGCTCTCAATTTATTGTGCGCATTCTCACCCGCTTTTTGAACGCCCGAAGCTCCGTCGTAGTGAGCGAGTCAGCCCTACCAATGACGGGGATGACATTGACGCGGGGAGACAGACGGCGCATCAGCTCGACGTCCATTTCCCTCAGGCTGTGGGAAGATGAGAGGGTTGAATTTTTTGCAACTGTATCGGGCGTACTGATGACCGGTGGGAGAGATGAAATACAGGAGAGCATGGACCCTGCTATCCCTGAACCTAGGGTTTCGCTTGATACGGGACTGCTCCGCCAAGATGTCGTCGTATTGACGCTCCAGGTAATTCACAATCTCTTGGAAGCTGCATAAATGCATGAGTTCCGTGGCGTTCGAAACGACTAGTTGCGCCTCACGAAAATTCGTTGTCAATGTTGTCTCCGAATCCAGGGGTGTCGACGATGGTCAATGCAATACGAACACCCTCCTCCTCAAGCTCTATAACGGATTCAGGCAGAACTGAGGTGATACAAGGCACAAGGAGCCTCACCGACGCTGACAGGCTTAATTCTAATCTTCTCCTCGGCATGGGCGTTGTCCGGGGTGTCCAGGACTTTGTGCGAAAGGACCTCCGATTCGCAGAGGGTGTTCACGAAGGTCGTGCGCCCATTTCCGGAGGCACCTGAATTTCTTGTGAGCAAATGCAGGTCGATATCCGGAATGGATACAGACCAACAACCATAACGGTGAATTGGACCCCCTTGACCTTGTTTCCCCTCCGTCTGGCTGGGAACGGCATATTGACGTTTGGTTGTTTTTTTGGAGTTCCCGGGTCTGAGGAGAGAGGGGCGCACGGTTCAGAGTGCTGGCACGGTGCAAACTCAAATTGATCGTCCCATGTATTTGCCGCGTCGTCGCCCTCGGCACCTAATCCGACCAAACAACCGCTTTCTGGCAGTTTCTGCTCAACACGCAACTTGAAGCTCATGTCCAGCTCCGCTGTACCCTGTTGCGACCTACTTCAGCAGACCCAGCTCGACTTGAACTCTTATACTGAGTACTCGGAAGCCTTTCCACTCTCGTGATCCCACAATGTGAAGCCTTCAAGCATGAGGCATTCGGACGCCGAGTTCAGGTTGACTTAGTAATTCCAAAATGTAATATTATCCAAATTCCCTGATAGACTATGTACACAGGCACGCCGGCTTAACAGACATGCATTTTCAATGCCATACACTAACGGCGGACCACATTGTTAGCCCACACAACAGCTGCGGATGATTGTAGCATACCCTGTAGTTGTCGGTGTTGTTCTTCTTGGTCGCGGTCGACAGAGCCGCACATGTCGTGCATCCATATGCGAGGTCAAAGGTTCCAGCGGTGGCGTGCGAGAGCTGCAGAGTTCAGATCAGGCCCTTAATCTCGCTATAGAAATGTGCGTACCTCATGCAAAATCACTCCTCCTCTGCTGGACTGAGTAACCTCAAATCCGCCTGCAACATTACTTGCTTAAATCATCTTAAACCGATAATTTCCGAAACATACCAGTGCAAACTGAGGGCGTCGTTCCGACACTGGTGAAGAAGTAATCGCAGGTGTAATTAAATGAAATAGGTAGGTGGCACGGGGATGTTTTATTTTGCTTACGTCGCTTCCGACGATGTTGCCTCCGCTAGTGACGACGAGCGTGTAGGCGATGACACCCCCCATTGGCGGCACCAGAGCAGTAAATGCTGAAGAAGGAAGATTGCATCTCTTGGAAAAAGTTCAAACGTACTTGCGCGTGCCGGAGCTCGCCAAATCACCTGTGATTCTATCCATGTTGAACCAGATGTCGCCTTGAACGTTTCCGCCAAAGTATCTCGTGTATTCCGGGCCATTCGGGTGAGTCTAAATGTCCGACGCAGCACCACCCGCGAGCGAGCGAGCGTAGGAAAAACGAGTCCTTGAGGATCTGCAGCCTGCCAGCGTCGGCACATACGTTCATCGAGAGCCGACGCGCAAGAGGGACGAGCTCGCGCTTGGCAACGTCGCTGGTGACCTCGACATTGATCGCACTCGTGTCGACTTCCAGCGACGCAGCGTCGGGCCCGGTTTGGAAAATTGTGTGCGGGGCGAAGGTGAAGGTGCCTGTACCGGAGGTCTCGAAGTCGTAAAGAGGTCCAAGTCCGGTGTGGTTGACGGCGACGGATGACCCGGCCGGGATGGTCATGTAGATCGCCTCGGCCGAAAAATCAAGCGTTGCCTAAAAGCATCTCCAATGATACTCAATTTCCTAAGCGTGGTGCCGTCGTCGACGCTGAGACTCTAGAGGACATTAGAGATAATTAGCTATGATTCGGATCCTCAGGCTACGTAGGATCTGAATCCTGACCCTGAAAAATGATCCATCGCAGCCTGGGAGCCGTCAAAAAAGTCTATACAAAAGAAAGTCTACAAATTTGCCAACTTGCCAGAAATATACAAGCCCTGAATTGTCGTCACAACTACTGCTAAACTTAAAAGCTTAAACCTCTATTCGTCTTCCTCAAGCTCTTTTGTATGTTTGGTTTTCTGCCTTTTGGTTGATTTACGCCCCTTGGTCTCCTTGGTTTGGTTTTCATCGGGCGGCCGCAATGATTCTAGACATATTTTCAAGGTGGGGATCATCGATGGCAAATGACAATAAGAAAGCCTACCATGTATTACAGGATGCAGACCGTACATCCGATATAATTGCAAAACCGCCTGTTCCTTGTCTTTGGCCTATGCACAGATTGAGAAATATTGCCAGTGGAGACATGTATCGAGGTACCTCAATCATCAAGTCTGAAGACAATCTGAGAAACAATTTAGGAAGAAGTGACCCGACATACCCATATCATCCGGCAAGTCAGCCGGTAAGCTTTCGCACCGATCAGCATGAGCCCGCCGTTCCATGAGCGTGATTGCACCAGGACGCGCTTCACTGAGGTGCTGCTTGGGTTTGATTCCTCGGCGAGCCCAGATCGCGTTGGCCCTTTTGATGATTTCGCTGGGGGGGATCGAGGACGGGAAGAGAGCATCGTGATGATAGTCTAGAAAGGTCTGAATTGCTACTACGTGCACCTCAAGAGAGGAAAATTACCGAAAACTAAAGGCACGTCAAGCTCCTCGCAGAGGGGAAGAAGGTCTTCAGCATTGTAACACATCTTAAACCAAAGTTAGTGTAATCCGTAACTTCGGAAAGCCCATGGCAGCTTATACCTCATCATTTTCAAGAACGAGACGAGCTCGGACGCCTGGGGAAAGAACCTCCGTGATAGTCTTCTTGACACGACCAAGGGCAGCTTGTTTGTCGTCATACATTCCACCCCCATGGATGATCATGACACTGTCAGCGCCGAGGCCCATTCGGTCCATTATCTCGCAATGGTATACCAGCTCTCTGACAGAGGACTGAACTACCTCTGGTTTAGGACTGCCAAGCTGTACGTATTGTCCGGGGTGTGCAGTCAGTCTGTGGCCCAGCTTTTTAGCTAGTTCTCCAACGCTTGCAAGGAGCGGCGCGCAATATTCCAAAGAGTACCCGTGAACTGCATGGGATGCGAAAGGAAACATCTCCGAGGACATCCGCATGAAGCGTATGTTCTATGGAGAAAAATTAGAATCCAGTCACATGAAATGAAGCGCAAAAGATACATTATCCTCGTTCCAGCGTATGATGGTCAACAAATCTTCAGCATTCTTCCGACCGAGATCTTTCACCCAGTCGGTGCCGTTTTTCTTGATACTATCGAGTCTGGAATATCTGAGCTGAGAGACAGATACAAAGCGAAAGGACCTCACCGACAAGTCCGCGAACAGAAAATAGAGTCTTTGACAGGTTTCTTATTTCGCAATACGGTGTTCAGACATGCGTAACCTAGTGATCGCAATGTTAAAGGGGTGCAAAAACGGGCGAGATATCTGAAGCGAACCCAAGCGTCCCTTGAATGTCGTTTCTTTACGCAAAACATCTGGAATGATATACGTTGGATCCGGTTGAGGCTGGCGTGTCTTTTTGGCTACACGTTTAACGAGATTGGCCTCGGCTGGGTGAGCTTCCTCTGGCACATCATTTGACTCCGCTTTTCGCTTCTCCCCAGTTTTAACTGGGATCCCCGGTGTAATCACTTCTCGGACTTGGAAACGCGAGCTTCGGCGGATGGGTGCTGCCATAAGTAGAGTTGGCGTTCGTCGGCCAAAGGTACTTCGAAGCTGTAGGAGAAAGCTAGGAAGCATTAAATAGGAGCACCATCGTCATCCGCGATCTGCGCCCACGAAAAACGATCGTCGTGGTCTTAGTTCGACTTGCCACGTGCCGAAGTAGCACAAACCCCAACAAACAATGTGGTTCAAATTGGTTCGAGTTTCGAAGTGGAGAGAAAAAATCAGTATGTCAATCTCTTGTCAATCTCTCTGCATTTCTGCTCAGGATGAGTCAGGAGACTGGAATAGTAAGACGATTGGATGATGGCCGAACCAATTAATATGCTCGCCTGGTTGAAAAAGTTTCATTCGCCAGTGAAGTCAACTTTCGAAAGTAGACCTTAGATTTGTTCAGGAGTTCGAAGCATCGAGCGGGATCGAACGACCCAAATTGTTGAAGTTGTTCGGCCGAGCGCTAGCCCCATGAGGATCCTCGGCTCGAAAGCGGGTGATCACCGTTGTTTCACCTAGAATAAACCAACAGCTCTAATTCAAGCTAGTCTTCTCCTGGAGTTCTGGCTTCCTTCGGGTTATGTTCTCTTGAGTCAGCATTGATATGTTCGAGAATCTGAAGACGAATTTCTTACTGTGCATGCGAAAGCCTTCGCTAATCGGAGCACTTTGCGGTGATCTTGCGAGTTCTCCGCGGCGTCCCGACGCGCCGCGCCCACAGATGGAGGCATGGAAAAGTGAATCAGATTGGGAGACGTGATCTCCGTTCAACACCAGCAGATGCCTATAAATCACGTCTCCGTTTCGTCGCCTCTGTCCACCCATGCAGACTATCCCCCCCGAAATATGGTCCGATGTGTTTTGTTTCGCCTGCACTGACGACGGTTCCACAGGCAGAGCATTGTCCACGGTTTCTCGGGCGGTACACACCATATCGAAACCGCACAAGTACCAGTCGGTCTGTGCTGTCGGACGAAATCAGCTTTTGAAGCTTCTTGAAGTCTTATCTGTCCTGTCGCCCAGCGCACGGAAAGTTAGATACTTCTTCGTCGCTGGTTTGGACGAGTCCCTGGATCGCGAAAGCCCAGACATCAATCTCGCAGGAAACCGTAGACAATTACCTGTTGATACCGTCGAGAAAGTGTTGCCTCAGATTCTGGATCTCTTGTCGCCCAATCTTTTGGCACTCCATATCCACCGCACCAAGATTGTTCGACAATCTCTCTTCCTCAAAATGGAAATGCCGGTGCTTTTGGAATTGGCGCTATACGGACCTTTCAATTCGACGCAGTCCACCATCCTTCCAGCGCAAGTCTCATTTCCATCTCTCCGGAAAGTGCACATCCACCACTTCGGATACCATCCAGCAAAATTCCTTCATCACATCGCGCAAGCAGCACCACTGCTTGCGCATTTACGTGTGCCACAGCGTTCTTTCTCCGCGTACGAAATCCAGGTGGCCCTAGGAATGCTACAGCCTGCCGCAGTAGCCTCGCCAGAGGTGTCACAGCTACCTCCCAGTCTAGAGAGGCTGGTTATAGAGCTCGATCCCGTCCCAAGTTCTTTGGATTCATGGGCGAGCAATATCAGATCGGAACAATTTTTTCGGAAATTCCAGAAGATTTCGGAGAGAGATGCGAGGGTCAGTTTGGTGAATGGGCGAAACGGCTGGATTTCCGTCGAAGAAGCTAAAGAAGTCTGGTTGGGAAATTTAGATCGATAGTGGTTCCCAGTACAGTTCTCGTTGTGATAGTGGGCGTTTCGCCGCCGTTTCCCACACCAGGTGACGCTGCACTGTATTTACGCCTGCTTGTAGTTAGATCAGCATTTTGGCTAGCGCCATCCATTGCTTTGAACGACGCGAACCGAGGGTTCCCAGCGACGGAGGCGCGCTCCATCATGGTTGTGGATGCTTTAGCCAAGCTTTGGTTATAGAGCAAATTGAGCAAAAGGATGTAAAGACGTCACGTTGCCTTCGGCGACGCTCGGCCAAGCAAATGCAAAGTTGGATCCACTGCTTTGCTCGAAACTCTCCATGTCGACGTGGAATCCTCCCCCAGACATAGCGGCCCTCGTTGTAACTTGTGGCCGAAAATAGCGATGACGTAAAGTCAACCCTCGACTGTGCCCTGGTCTCTACTAGATCATGGCTACTTGCCAGCCGTTCTCAGGTTTTCTTCTGCAAGTTACACCAACTTCAACATAGATTAACTGCGGGAACCCATAATGTCTGGGCCTGGATTTGTTTATGATTTAGCCACATTCCTACCTGTCCGGAGCTCCCAGGAGCAGCCACTGTCCAGGCCCGGACACGGACAGGGAATACAGAGTGCCTGGCGCAATGGCAGAATACTCTATCTGTCTAGATCTGGATTTGAGCCAGTTCGAGAGTATCATGAGGCTCTATCCGGACTCTGAATTGCTCTCCTGTTTGGACCCGCAGCCTGCACCTTCATGCACTACGTCACCACGAGCGCTGGTTTGCGGACGCCCCCGCGACGGGCAAAATCTCCGCATTGTGTCTGAGCGCCATCCGCATACCCGCAGACTTGGAGGCCGTCGAAGTCCTTTTACAGCTATTCGGCGTAGACCTTCAGGATCTCAGCCTTCAACTCGTCTGCCTGGAAGGTTGGTCTGCTTCTATTTAATTGCACCGTTTACCAATGACGCCTCGCAGATCAGAAAGTGAACCTGTAACATACCGCTGCGTTGCGCAGGCTAGAACTATCCAGCAGAGACGCTGCTTTCCCGCCCTTTGGGGAGTTTGACCGAGAAATCATCTCAATCCCCACCTCGCTTCGCGCTCCAGATTTGAGATGCATTGTGTGGCGTACTTACGCCAAGATCACGGCGGAACAAATTGCTGAAGTGGATGCGTTTCTTTCAGTTCTGAAGTGGATGCGTTTCTTTCAGACTGTGGAGTATTCCCAGCACTGACAATTTTTTCTATATGCGGGCGCGCAACTATCTACCTGAAAGATTTGAAAATGCAGAAGTGTGTGGCTGTTGGGATACGTGTAAATCTGGAGGGACTGTAGCCGCAGTACTTATATGGAGGGACGGAGGAGGATTGAATTTAAGGTCGCTTTTCATGGAATTAATATTTTTTGTTGGTATATTGTATTGAGTCCTGATTGATGTCGGTTGGCTGTACTTTCTATCTTTGAGGAGCGGTTTGCGGTTTGGTTTTGAAACTCAACCAATGGCTCAATCAAAGAGGGAGGATGTGATGGCGCATCAGTCATGACATCTGATTCCGACTGATGCGCATCATTGCCGACCGTTGCAAGTCACGTCCGGATAAGTTTAGAATCAGTCGAGAAACGAAGTGGTAACAATACGCAACGCTATTGGAACCTCTCCTCAAACCGCCCAAACACTATCGCGCTCAATGCCGCCACCTGCCTTACATCCAATATATTCTGCGGAAACGATTCAAGCAAACGATTGGGGTCAGCAACGGAGCGGGCGGTGCAGCATGAGGGAATAAACACACATCAATGAGCTCGTTAGGCAGGCCGTTCAATGCGAGATGGCTCCAGCGGGCGAGGCCGGGCAGTAGCCCTGCGAGGCGTATACGCACCTCCTCCCCAGGCGCGACGCTGTCCCTGGCGGACGCGAACACCGCGCTCTCGACGGACGAGAGGAGCACTTCCGTCGCGCGGTCGAGGCACGCCTCGAAGACGCACGCGAAGTCGGCCGAGGTGATGATCTCACGCGTCTCGTCCAGCAGGAGGCTGAACGGGTCTTTTTTTGATGAGGACGAAGACGGGTGAGGCGGGAGGTTCGATGTGGAGGCATAGCCGCCCTGAGTTAGGACGTGATGCGTTGTTTCCGGTGTCTGCGGGAGTAGCGTTGTGTGAAAGCTGGGTAGATGATGAGTGTACCATCGCAAGCATCGGAAGGACCGTCTTACTCGACCTTCCGTTCCGTCCCTTCAAACGTCACCTCGTGTTCTACTCTTCTCCGCACGTCGTGCACCAAACGGTGAAGATCTGAAGGTGCCAATTTGGTTTTCAATGATACCCTGTAAGTGACGGCATCAGCATAAGATGCCAGATATGTAGAAAAAGCTCTTACCCGCTGAAGACTTCCTCGACTCCCCTCCGCACCCGCTCACCCACATCCTTCCATCCGACATGCAATATCCACCATGTCATTGTCAGGTATTTTGCGGAGGCGACCTCCTCTTCCTCCTCCGCGTCCTCGTCATTGTCCTCCCACCCAAAGCCCGCAGCGTAATCGCCCTCCTCGTCCGCGTCATCTCCCAAGAGCGCGTCCATTCCCCCACCGAAACCCATACTGAGTCCAAGGAGCATGGTCAAGTCGGGCGTCAACGCGTGCTGACGGCGCTGCTGCTTCTCGAGCTGGACGACGGAGCGGACATAACGGCCGCGGGCGAGTAGTGTGAGCTGCACGGTGGTGAGGAGGGCGAGGAGGGTGGTGGTGTACACCGTGGTTAGTGTTCTTGTGAAAGCTTTGTAATGGTTAAAGCGCGGAGACAACGAATCGCTGCGGACGTACTCAGCATCTTCAATTCGTTCCACAGCTCCGCCTTAGTGGGCCGCGGCGATTCGGAGCCGCTCGTGCTGTCGACTGCGGACACTGACGCAGACTGAAGAATACATAAGCAAGATAAAGGTGAGCAGAAACGCCGGCACTCGCGTTCGAGCTCGACTCTGTGTCGGTGGACGTTGTCGTCATCAACGAGTCACTGAGATGGACCGGTGCGACTGACTCGCCCAGTATCATGTCCCGGCTCTCGCTGGCCTGACCCGTCTCGATCCAGCTCTGCGTTGAGGCGGACATGCTCGTGCCGGATTCCGAGCGCGCGTCCTGATCGCGACTGACGAGCTCAACGCTGCTCGCAACAGACGCCGACAAAGACGCGCTGGCTATTCGGGCCTTGGAGTGCGTTTGGAGCTCTTGGGTGATGGCGTCGAGGTCCATCTCGCGCAGGACCTGTTCGGACAGTGCTGGTATCAGCATAAGGATGGTATACGAAATGTCGGACTGCGTTTGTGTGAAGCGACGTTTCAAACTTCGCAGGCATGTTAGGACGCAGCATAGGTCGTGAACGAGGACGCACTTGTCCCTTGCGACGCGTTCTTGTTCCATTTGCTCCTTGACGTCTTTCAGCCGGTCAGAAACATATCCCTGAAGCATGTATCCCATCCCCAATAACATAGCGGTTCGGGGAAGGTTTATACGAGCTCGGAGTGAATCAAACATGGCGTTTATCAGCCAGATGGATGCGAAATAATAAATGCCCAAGGGAGAGTGGCCGTTGAATTAACAAAGTAGATGTGCAAGGCAGCCAAGCGCGAGTTTTGGTATCAGAAACCAGGTTCAAGCCTGGATTTGAGTGGCTTCGTGTCTTCTGAGCGTTTTGACTTGTGAAATGGTTCAATCCAGCCGAAATGCTCGTCGGTGCATGGAAGGAAGAGTCAAGAGTCAAAGGTAGGAGGATATCACGTTCCTCTTTCGGCAATTACACTTTGCCTTCTTCCGCTGCCACAGCACATCATGGTACGCGCCTTGCCCCGCCTTTATGCCCTCACTGAGGGCCCTGGAGGGAGGTGGTGGTAGATATCCGTACCCGAAACATGTTTGGTCCCCCGCAGGCGGCTGGTGGTCTCAACCCGCAAACTGGAAAATGAACACCTTCATTGCGTCGTGTGGAATGGCGTTCGTATGTGCGTTTACCATCAGGGCCGTCGCTCACAGGGAGGTCTGTCTTCCGAAACCGCGTCGGTGTTGAATTGCTTATTTCGTTCAGGCGGAGTTGGCAGGCGAGACAATAAGCCGGAGACAAGTGCGTATTCTATCTCTGCCACCCTTATATCTTTAACACTATCCCGCAGAACGCCACAGAATTGGTATGCCCTTTTGTTGCGTATAAATGCCATACTAATGGATGTACTTCAGCGGGAGATAGTGTACAGCGGCACCCTCGATTTTTTGCAGAGGTTAGAAGCTTACAAGGCGCAAAAGGCGCAAAAGAGCAGCAAGGATGGGTCGGCAAAGGATTGACAACGTGTGTTTATATCCAAGCTTATCACCCTGTCTGTGTATCGCGTCGATGCTTGGTATCTTGACGGACCTTGACGTCTAGCAAGCGCATGTGTAGTGCGCGTAACCGAATGCACTGTCTAAGCATTCCGACCGACCTTGCGCGCATGTCCTTGATCCCATCTTCGTTCCTGGTCTGTTCTTTCCACCATGAACCTTCATTTTCTTGAGTGTTCGGACGATAAGGACCAGCATTACGCTGACGGAGGCGAGGAGACGCCATACATAGACCCACTTCGGACCGCACTCTAGCTTAATTAACCAGTCACAGCCTCGAGAGATCCTCACTCCACAATATGACTTCAGAACTTACGCGTTCTGTCCCTTTTAGGCACCCACCAGGATGACGTCGTAAAATTCAAGCGCACAAACAACTGTGGGTTTAAAAGCGGCGCCCTGGCAAGATGCTCCATACTATTCTATCTTATACACCCTCCAGTAAGTTCGAATCCAATTATCCACCTATCTTATCTAATGTTTCTCATCCAGCACACCTATGCCTCTCTTCAAATCACACCCACCCCCCGCAAACGAGCCGGTTGTCGAGACCCCGACACACAAGGGCGGCATGTTCTCCCGCCGTCGTTCATTATCACCCGCCCCCGCCCCCGCCACGGACCCTAATCACCCCGCCAACAGCCCCAACCGTCGTGGCTTTTTTGGACGCGGTGGCCGCGGGTCCCTAGACGGTGCCGAACGTGATGACCATCTCGCGCGCAACGGCAGTGTGATGAGCGGAAGCAACAGCGTGCGCAGTGGCGGCAGCAGCTTCTTCGGTGGCCGGACAAACAACTTTGACGTGCATAAAGACCCGACCATCCTTGCGGCGCGCGAAAAAGTCACGCTCGCGGAGCGCGCCGAGTCTGAAGCCGACCGGGCACTGGTTCAGGTAGGCTTTATTTTTCGAAATACAGTCTGGATCGTTCATTGACTATCTCGTTTCATAGGCCCGCGCCATGGTCAAAGAAGCCAGGGATCATGTCAGATTCTTGGAGAAGGAAGCCGCTGAAGAGTGCGTCAAAACTTGAAGGAATGCATACGCTTACTAACCTGTGCTGTTTTCAGACACAAACGCGCCAAGGCGAAGCAAGCAGTGAGCAACGATGTGAGCAGAAGCGCTGCCGGACTCGGAAGACATGGCGTGTAAAAAAAAAACTACGATTGGAAGAGCCAACACTTCAAGTTCTACTGATTTATACCCACCCATATACCCTTTGTTGATGATATGACACCCCCCACTGTATTTTTTACGACTCGCATATATCCTCGCACCTGAAATTTTACTATTGTTGTAAAACCGTTGTATGCAAAAGAATTCGAGACAGTTCGAGCTAGTTCGAGACCTTCGAGGTTTTCAGTCATTCGGGCCGATGGCCTCCCGCCGTTAACAGTGGTAAACAGAGTTTTTTTCAAAACAGAACGTTCATCTTTCGGACTTCTTCGACATTGCTCGTCCCCACGGGCGAACTGTGGCAAACTCATTTCTCTCAGCCAACTTACTCTCATTGAATGCCAGGTCGAGGGGTTTGAGATGAAGTACTCCTTGCCAAAGCGGCTCCTTGACGACCAGAGTCGTATTTTTATGGACGAACATGGCTCTACTGGTATAGCGTCGTACCCGGGTTCAAGCTCTTCTTGCACTAGGCCCTGATAGGCCTTATGAGACTCTCTTATCGTTATCGAGCGGTAACGGCAAACTTGGGCACTTTCGCCATTAACTGTAGAAATTCGGCGCCAGCCCAATCTGCTCGGCGCGTTTCCATTGGTGGCAGGTGTCAGACTCTATCCAAGTATCCCTTCATCACGCGCACCGCAAAGTATTTGCTACTTTCTTCGTTCCATCCATCTCCCTCCTTGCGCATCAAGATATTCGGATCTGTACTGGTGACGTTGCACATCCTCGGAAACACTTGTTCTGATCGTCAAAGTGGCTCAATATATATGAACGGTATGTGCTGTCCACTAAGGAGCACCCAATTTCGACTAGATCTGTTGTCCCTGATTCAACTCCACCGTGTCAGTCTGCGCGATATATGTGTCCACAGGTGAAACAGTTCTAACTTCTCTGAACAGACCCGTTGATGACAATGGCCCATCTGAATGATTCGCAGTTTGAACCTCTTTCGGTGACTTTGGATTCTCCACTGCCTGATGCGGTTTTAAAGTGGGTTGAATCAACCGGCTCCCACCGGCCTCAAGTCGGTGTCCTCGTTTTTCGCCACCTTGACGTGATTTCTTCCCTGCCGATATGTCCATCAACTAAAGGTCGAGGAGGCCGGCATGAAGGCTGATAATCTCGCTGCCATTCTGTCTCCACCAAGCCGCTTCTCTGTCATCGTTGCATTTAGCATGATTCCAGTGAACCTCTGAATCAGCTTTCCCTCCTCGCCACGATGCATGCCCATTGTATCGTCGCAATCGCGTTCTTTGCCCGACTGTCCTTTGCTGCAATCTCTGTTTCTGCGCCGTACGTTCACTTCTTTCTGATTAATTGAAATGTATTCACCCAGCCATTCCGCTAGCGCGAGCGCTGTGATTTGTAAATCTGTCCCGGTTGGTTGGGATGGTGGAATAGGTATGTCATGTTTGCTCTTCGAAAGGCTTGGGGAATTGAAAGCATGTGCCAAGGACCTTGGCTATTCGTATGATTTGTTTTTTTTCGTCCTCAACTATCCACTAAATTCTTTCTAGAGGTTAGCATGCGCCTTTCCTCAATGAGGCGAGTTCATGAAGTAGTGGGTATCTCTAGTGTACTTGATGCTGCTCCTCCCAATGCTATCGTAGAGAATTTCGGATCGGTGACGACGTCCTCGTTTGCCTGGACCCCCGACAGCAAACTAGGTGCGGAGTACAGTACATGCCTTTCAAACGTGACTGAACTGAACCCTAGCCAATACTGTCATCATTCAGATTCAGGATAGCAACAGTGAGGTCGGACAGTCTGCCCCAATCGCAATCCAGTCCGGGAGTGAGTATACGCAACTTGTGCTTCTCATTTCCTGATGCTGCGGTAACAGGTATATTACCAAACGGCCACTGTGCTACCGGCGCAAGCACACAAGGCCAGGGCTTACCAGATAGCGGCGGGAATGGTAATAGTGGCGGAAGTGGAAGCCCATCGACCACAGATGGTGACGGAGGCATAGCTGATACTTCAGGCGAAGTCAGCGATACCTCGGGTCAGACTGATACTTCAAGTTCAGGTGATACGGGAACCGACACTGATAGTGGTAACACCGGCGGCGATAACTCTGGCGGTGGTGACTCTGGCGGTGGCGACTCTAGTGGAGGAACCTCTTCGACGTCTTTCCAAGGAGGTGCCAATGGTCAAACTGCACAGTCCCAGCCCGGTGGTGCAGATACTTCCTCCGAGGTCGCTGGGTCGGATTTTTCGTCGGGAGCATCGGCAAATCTTGCGGCCAATTCCGTCTCCCTCTCGACTTCGATCTCGACTGCTTCCATTGACCCAAAATCTCCTGATCAATCCGCCGCTCTTTTGAAGTAAGTAATATGTTCTCCCGGTTGATTGGATCATACTGTAATTGACGCCATGGACTTAA
This sequence comes from Mycena crocata, assembly GCA_029281795.1. Taxonomy (NCBI): domain Eukaryota; kingdom Fungi; phylum Basidiomycota; class Agaricomycetes; order Agaricales; family Mycenaceae; genus Mycena; species Mycena crocata. The sequence goes on along the minus strand of JARJCP010000112.1, from coordinate 162,568 downwards.
AATAGTTCTGCCATGGGACCCTCTCCTTCAGATCATGCTTTAGGTTCGATCACTGGCTCCACGTCCGAAATCACTGCTGGCGGGCAGACTGTACAAGGACTACCGGGGATAACCGCCGTCCAATCTGGCGCTTCGAGGTACTCGACTTGAAATATTTAAGTATATTTGTTGATGCTCATATTTCACAGTGGAGGACCTGGCCAGTCTGCAGGATCCAATGATTTTCCCAAAAAGAACGTCATGTCGGGATCAATCATTGCAGGGGTAATTGCGGCTGTCCTAATCGCATTGCTCGCCGCCTTTTGTGTCATACGTAGGTGCCGGCGCCGGCGCTTAGACACACCCAATAGACTATCGTATCCCTTTAGCGCCGGGAGTGGTTCGAGTGCGTTGTGCTTGTTGTTCCATTTACCTGCTCTTATCTTAATTTATGGAAGGCTCGGTTCCCCGAGAGATGGTAGGAAGATCAGGCTACCCAGCAAGCACATTTTCCTCCTGGGGAAATCATGGCGATCTGGCAGACGAGAGGGCTCTTTCGCCTGTAGCCTTGATGCCCACTGGCACACGCAGCACAGAGGGACCAGCATGGGAAGGCGCAACGGAATCAAACCACTCTGCGGTTCCATGTGCCCCGCGGCACATGGCTTCATCTTCGTCCATCGACAGGAACGACCCAACATCGCAGCAGCGTTTCCGAGGCCCCATCCCCAAGTCCATGACCGATGCCAACTATCGTGACTATGGGGCCCCCGATTCCTCCTCGGCCATCGTGGGAGGGCAGCCCCACAACCCACGTTCAACTTACGGTACTATCTTTGACGAGGTACGGCCTCAGGAGATGCCATCCTGGGGAACAGTGCATGACATGATGACCCGACAGCCGGTTGTGGTCGGTTATCCTCCCCCGTATACAAGCGCATAAGAGTATTCTCCTCCTCGGGTATTTATTTCTACTAGGCATCTCCTCCATTTTGAAGAGTAAAGTTACGGATTATCCTAGTACAGCCACTTGTCGTAAATAGTTTCCAGTTCTTTGACAAGAGAAAGTGATCAGTGCTGTGTTGTAATTACTATCACTCGTGGACACCAGTCCAAGAAAATCATAAGCTCGTTCAAAGTTCGTTCATGGAAAGCATGGAACCCAACAGACTAATATTTCGACGTCTGTTGCGTTTCCACCGTCCATTGACTTCAAATTGTCCCCGCATTCGAGAATCCGTCAAGATCTTGCTGCAAGAGTTGAGGCTGTCTTACGGTCGTTGTATTTTTGTCGAAGATGAGGTCAATATTATCCCCTTTGGAACTTTGAAGTTTTGGTTCCTAAATAGGTTGCTTTGGTCGTGCTTGCTTGTGCGTCACGGTTTTCCTTCTTCTTTTCGATCTACTTTTCGTCCCGTCCTTCGTCCTGGTCATGCTGAAGCGCTGAAGGATCCAAAAAGTCGTATGCCTTCAAGCAGCTGTCTGGCCGCCTGACTCTCCACGTTGCACTGCAATTTGATTGCTAAAGAGACAAAGCAAAACATGAGACCCTTAAGACAAAGTATATCGCACAAAGAAATGGGCGAGGCGACTAGCGAGGGTCAAATAAAAGGCGTCTCTAATCGTTAGGTATCTCATTCTCACCTCTTCCCTCCACCTTCTCTTTCTCCAAACGCGTCTTTGCGACTCCCCCTCCGCTGCACGAGCTCAACGATAGTTTGGCGACATTGTTATCCTTACGAACCACGAACCACCCTTTCACGCCGTCCCATCTTTTGTTGCGAACCTTTCACGACTACTATGTACTTCCACATTGCCACTTCTGTAAGTTCCTTTTCGACCAAACTGGAGGGGCTAAAGGTCTCATACATGAACATCTAGCACCGTCACTCCCGTGTTCCATTGGCTACCCAGTTCGACTCGTGCAGGGATTCGATGCATATGCGCCAGTTGTGTCGCCGTACAGCCCCGACATTGGACGCCATTCGGTTTCCTGAGTTACACAAAGACTCAGTGGTCCTCCCCCGTCCCTCAAGGGGAAGCGCGGGTGCCGTTTATTTTCAGTTGCCCAGAAACGGCAACACGCACTACGTGAGATCGTGGCCGCCCACTATCGCCTCAGTTCCGTCGAGCGCTTCCTCGACCTCCAGCGATTCTTCGTCGGCGAGCGTCTATTACACCCCGGTTACTTCGCCCGCGCGCTCCCCCAACGCGAGTACAGTCTCAACCCCATCGACGGACGACTCTATTTCAATTGCGAGTACCGATCTAGACGACAGATCCCACTTCACCAGGGAGAACTTTGCTCCGCTGCAGAGCGGCGATGTGCTCGCAAAGCAGTCCCATGCCGGCCACAAGAGTACCATCTTGCGGAGGGAGCCCAAACTGCAAGGTTTTGCGCGTCTCCGTCCTCACGCACCTCCCCCGATCCAGATTAAGCAAGAAGCCAACGAGAATAGGCTCAATATCGTCGTGGAGATCGGTGACGAGAAGAGTCCGGTGAAGCCGCACGCCTGGCGGGCGTTTGTTCGGCGGGAAAAGACCTCGGAAGAAAGCCGACGCATCCTAATCAATTTGATTCTTTACGGCCGGCTGCCAGTAAGTATGAGATAAATCTGCCGTTTTCACTTTGAATGTCTGTATCATATGTCTTACGGTTTATAATTACCCCATAATGCGTACATATTTTATTTACTCCGGTACGCTTTTTTGTAGCCCTTTCATGTAGTAGTAACGATGCATAATACGCCAGCGGCAACGAGAATAACGTGAATACGATGAGGGGAAAGCATTTAAATTACATGCCACTAAGAAAACAATGCGAAAGCGTTTATGCTTGCGGGTGGGTATCGCTATGGGCAACGCTGAGGTACCGCAGCTATAATATCCTGGAAAGACGCCTCGCCATCGTCGTCTGATTCATCCTCGACGACCTGCGTCTCCTGTTTTTCGCACGGAACCCTCGTACCGACTGGAAGCATGTCATCGAGTGCCGTAGGGTGATCAGCAAGCCCACTCACAAAAAACGGTGACGAAAGGACGAAACCCGTCGAATTTCTCAAGCGATAACCGTTCCGTCTTGCACGCATGGACGACAGGTTGCAGGTCCTGACCAGCCGCCTCCACCCGTGCGACCTCCTTGGTGCTCATCGAGATGCAGCTTGCTAAGGCAATCACGAATCCGTCGTCCTTGGCCGGCTCGGGCGTCCACAGCCCGTAATACTCCGACGCAGTGAGCGTTAACAATGACGTCGGCAACATGCAGAAAGCATTTGGCGCGAACGCGGCGTGGTGCGACACGTGCAGGTGCTGCAGCACAGGGAGCTCGCGCAGTAGGTGTGCGTAGCCAGAGGCGAGATGGCTGAGGACGCTGATGTTGTCGAGGCGCAGCGTGCAGATGGACCCGCCTCCCGCGTGCGGGAGCGCGTCGGCGAAGAAGAGCGGCGCGCGGAGCTGCAGGCCCCCGATGAAGCGCACGTCGAGGTCGTGCACCGAGTCGCCGCAAATAGTTAGCACACGGGCGAAGTGGGCCGACGCGGTCTCGTGACTACTGTCCAGGCGGATGCGCTGCAGGTTGTGGGGCGGGAGGGCGCCGGCGAGGGCCATAACGTGGCAGTCGCGTAGATGTAGGTCCTTAAGAGCGGGAAGCTGTTCAAGGAGGGATGGAAGAATGCCGGGCGCAAAGGCGGTGGCAAAACCGATGAGGTGTTTTGGAGGGAAATCCCAGAAGGCGACGGGACATTGTGAGAGAAAGAGGTGAGTGAGGTTCGGCGCGCGCAGGAGGAAGTCTTCCAAGCCCTTCTCAAGCGCTTCAGACTCGGTGGAGAGCTGATAGTCGAGAGCTGCGGTGTATATATATCGTTGAAGCTCAGGCCGTTCATCAAGTGTTCGGAGAAGTAGCTTCAGAGAGCCTGCAGGCCATCCAGTATGTTTCCGGCCTTTCCAACCGGTAAAGTCGAGTTGTACGTGGCGATATAGGATGCGCTCGACGGCGCACCGCAGCACCGAGGATACCTGGCTCAGTGCACTGAGAGAAAACCGAGCCTCCGAAAAATCGGAGGACTTCTCGGAGATATACATGGCTGCAGTGTCCATTAAAGAAGTACTTTTTGGGTCGCGCAACGACACTGCAATATGCTCGATGATCTCTAGGGGTAAATCGAGAAGCTCGACCCTCGGACGGTTCCAATAGACTTGTGATAAGGTCAGCTACCAGAAGAGATGATGCAACGCGTTACCCACCTAGATTCGGAGGCGCTTTTGCGTACGCAGGTTGAGGTTGTGGTGTACCATCGGAAGACGACGAAGATTCCGAGATGTATGAATTTTCCTCGTCCTCTGAGTCCTCTTCCTCTTCTTCATCCTCGAGGACGGGTGATTTATTCACATTGGGTTTCGGTGCAAAGCGAAGACGACGCAAAGCAAGACGGCTTTTAATTCGATTCGACAGAGCTCTGAGCGTCGTCGAACCCGAGGTGAATACTGAATTTGCAGCTGGGTTTTTTTCAGTAAGATAATAATAATACACGGCTTTTCTGACGCACAAGACTCCACGGACATGACAGCAAAAAGAAAGTGTACGAGGAAACAAGGGTGGCGCACAAAGCAAGATGTCACGGCGTCACGACGCGTTGAAAATGCACGTGAACGCGCCGTGGGAAAGGTCACAGGGCCATCACCCACTTGTCAGACTTGAGAACATTTTTTTTGATATTTTTGCTTTCTAAAAATGTACTTACAGTGCCCTCAGACCCTGATCACAATTCCAACCTCTTTTCCCCCTTCCGTCTTGCGGCGCTCTTTCTTCCCTTGCTTCACGACCAACTTCCGCGCATCGCCAACAGGCAGCTCAAACCAAATGACCTCGTATGGGAGCTTATACGCCCCGTGCACCATCTCGTAGTCAACAACAACCTCTTTCCCGGCCGCAGACACACTAAACGACACAAAGAGCTCGGTGTACACGCCCTTGGCCGTGTGGTCGTTCGAGACGCCGTCGTCCTCGATGAGCGTGAAGCTGCCGCGCGACTCACCGGTCGGTGCGGGGAAGACGATGGCCGTGCGTGACGCAACACCGTCGTAGATGTTCCGCTGGCATGCTCCTCCGAGGATGAGCACACCCCCGGCACGCACAAGCGCTGGCGTCCGCTCAAGCGGAGCGTCTAGAATGCCGCACGTCAATGAAGTGGATGAAGGCAAACGAGAGAAGTGCACACCTAGTTCGATGAACGCCCCTTCGCCGGCATGCCAGACGCCCGTGTCGAGTTCGCACCACTGCAATGCCTCTTCACCGTCATTCGACTGCGCAGGGAGGTAAACGCGACGCGTGGTCGCCCCCTTGGTGGTTACCGGCGCCACTAGCACATGCGATCCAAACAGGAACTCCTCGTCCATATGCAGCGTCACTGGGTCGATGGAGTGGTGCCACAGCAGCGGCTGAAATACAGTCAGCATTGTCACAGAAAATTAATCTAGGTCCGGACGGACCTTGAGCAGCGGCCAACCGTGTCGCTGGTAGTGTGTCACGTACAGCGAATAGAAAGTCGGCGCGAGGCGGTAGCGGAAGGCCAGCGTCGCGCGGATGATGTCGCTAATCCCGGGCATGTCGTCGTACATCCACATCGTGGTCGAGATCTCCTTCCACGAATGCTACGGTGTCGTTAGCACGCCGATGAAGTCAAGCAAAAAGCAAAACGAACCACAGTGAACCGCGAATGCCACGCGCCCTGTCACCAGGTCAGATATAGTCCGAGGGTCAGCATCATCACAAAACTCACGTTCTGGCACCAACGAACAAGCAGCTCTGGGCTTGGATGATGCACCCCTGCGAATCCTGCACAAACCTAATCAACCTTTGAAGCCACTGGAGAAGTCCTCGCACAAACCACCGATATCGTGCCCATACAAGCCGGGCCCGAAACTCATCCCAACACTCAAGGTCATCTTCGTACCCCACTTAAGCGCCTTCCACGTCGTCGAGTTGTCCCCGCTCCACGTCGCATGTGCGTACGCCTGGATGCCCGGAACGCCGGAGCGCGACACGATTACCGGGCGGTGCCCCGGGCGCGCAGCGAGCACCGTCTCGTATGTCGTCTACGATAAAGCAGCATGAGCACGTTGCAGCACAAGGAATCGCAACACCTACACGCGCCATGCCCATCGTCTGGATCGCCTTCCCGACGCTCCCGACGCGGATCTCCCCGCCGCCCCATCCCATGCGCGTCTCCACATTCTCCCCCTTCTTCCCGAAAAGGCCCACCTCGCCCACGAAGCGTTCCTCGTCGTCCAACATCCCCGCCATCTCGTTGTTGTCAATCCTACGCATATACGAAGGTGAGCGAGTGGCAAAGGCAGCACAACAGAGATATGCACCACATCCCGGTGAGCCCATTCGCAAGGAGTTCCTCGCGGATCTGCGCGCCCCAGAATTCGCACGCGGCTCGGGAAGAGTAGTCGAAGTACGAGCCAGGCTTGTGCGATGCGAAGCCGCACGCCCACACCCAGCTCGTGGCCGCGACGGCACCTTCCTCCCCGTCGGGCGCGGGACGCATAAATGCACCTTGTTGCAGGGCAGCGGCATACCGCGGGTGTCCCGCAAGGAGCCACGGCTTGATGTTTGTGATGAACTGCACGCCGAGCTCCTTTTCGACGATGCGGCCGAGATCTGCAGGTGAGGGATAGCGCGCGCGGTTCCAGACGAAGTAGTTGCGGTCGCCGTTGCCCTCATCTGGTGGTGTTATTTTAATTAGTTTGATTGGCGTGGATCCCACCTTGACACCAGCCGGAGGAGAGGTAGAGGCCGTCGACGGGGAAGCCGTGGATGCGGCAGTCCTTGAGGAACTGGATGACGGCCTCCTGCGCGTGCGGGTCCGCGGAAAGTGCCAGGCTGGAGGAAAGATATCCGAATTGGGACAGAGGCGGGAGAGAAGGAGACGCCGCGAAGTCGGCAGACGGTCCAGTCGGCGACACCAGGCGCGCGTACTCAGTCAGTACCGAAGGAAGGGTCCCATCACCGAGGATCACATAGTAGTCGAGCTGAAGGAGTGTCAGTTTACGGAGGTAGACGAGGGTTAATCTACCCACCGGTCCACTATTGGCCTTGTACACTCGGAAGCAGCCCCAAAGCACGTCGACTTCCGAGCCTGTCGTTTTGAAAAATTCAGATTCACGAATTTAGCTTATTAAATAAGATACCCATGTCAAAACTCGAGTCGCTGAGGTTGTTATAGAAGATGCCATGCCACAGCTTCGTCTTCTTATTGTAAACAGTGTAGAATGGATTGAGTTTGTAGAGCGGATCGCCTGTGGTCCCAGATGAATAAAAATCGGGAGAAGTCAACAGACTCCAAACCATGTTCCCAGTCATACGACAACGCATCGCGCCCCTCCATAGTAAATTTCTTTCCAGCCTTCATGAGGCTCCCACGGGACTCGCCGAGCCCATAGACGAACTCGTTGCGCTCGTCGTGCAGGTATGGCTCAGTCGAAGTGAACTCGTCCTCGGACGTCGGGAGGTAGTTCTCTCGCTCGACCTGGTCGAATTTCAGTCAGAAAATTACTGGAAGTGGTGGAGTCACATAATGCATCACTGCGCCTGAGGCGGCATCGAACGCGTACGCACGCGTGTGGCTATCGGTGTGGAACGGCGTCCCGTCCTTGGTGAACCATTCAAGCCTCGGGCACGCTGAGAAGTCGATCTTCACGGTTAACGCGCCCGTTTTGACCGTTCCACTTGTGCCGCTGATCTACTTCGCAGTCAGTTCAATCGAATTCAATCGCACCACGACAGCGTACAACCACGGTCACCGATGAGACTGACTCTTCCCAAGCTATCCCGCCGTTCGTTTTCTGTGGGAACTTGTCGAGCGGTAGCTGGTGGACGATACGGATGACGCTCTCGGATACAGGCTGGATCGCGAAAGCATGGCCGCGTGGGTTACGCAGCTCAAAGATGGGAGACCCCGAGGCGGGTGCTGCGGGACTAAAAGACGATGGAAAATGGATGCGGGGCATTGAGCAGATAGAAATCCAACGAGAAAATAAGCTTCATGTTATGCGTTCATCTTAAGGAACTGACCCGCATTTCGGTCCGACTTGTCCGGTCCGGATTCCGACCGATGGGTGAAATTGAACATCCTCTGAATATCCGCTGCATTGATATTCTGCTCGTCCCGTGGCTTTCCCGAGTAATCCAGCATCAGAGAAATTCTTGGCGCTTTTCCTATGAAATATACAGGGAGAGTTGAACGAAACAACGTTGAGGGTTAAATTGAACTTGAACTTCCAGACGGAAGTTGAAACGGTGAGAGTGGATTAACAATCTTCAACCCTAGAATAATGGGGGAAAATGGATGCACCGAACGAAGCACTTATAAAGGAATCACGATGAATTATTTGGTGCAAATTGAACCAGCATGTGGTCAAGGAGTTGTGGTTGAAATGTTGAACATCGCAATCGGACCGACCTCCGACGAGCTGCGATCATCGGCCCTAAACCCCGAGCAGGAACACTTGTTTCTGTCCACAACGATCCTATGCACTCCCCGTAGCTCTTCTCCTTCCTTTCCTCGACTCTACAACTCCTTTATTTTCTTGAAGTTACCACGTATTCTCGCAAGCAGCTTCCGCAGCATCGGCTTGTAAAATATTTCAATCGAACCAGTCCAGTGTGGTTCGGAATTGGGGGGGGGGGAGACATATCCAACCGCAAGTAACGAGAGGCGGTGCATGTTGGGCACTGAAATGGGGCCTCACGGGACCGAATACCCGCATACCTTCCGGCCCAGTTGCGTGGATCGTCCTTGGGATTGGCGACCATTTTGCCAGAAAAAAAGCATCAGGTACAGTCAGTGTGAAGTGTCTTGGCGTCCTACGCCATATGTCCCCAGGCTTCAAGCTGCTTCTTTTACCCTACTTTGACCAGGCAAGCAGTTATTTTTTCCTTCATACATTCCCAACTTGAACGTTCGCGACTTTGCAGTCAAAATTGTAACGGCGCTTATTCAAAAGGAGGGTTAGCCTTCTTCCTTGTAGGTATAACCAGCTATAGTGAATGTCGAGATGAGATTGTTATTTTACAACAGGGGTGTGGCACTTGAGCATGACATCGCTTTTGAAAAATGATTCGGTCCGACGTCCTGAGGTCGTCTGATCGATTGCAAATTTCCCATTGCCGCTATTTAGAGACCCACTAGAATGCAGGTGCTTTCAAGTTGGATCTGTCGGAGACAACCTTCCCCACAACCTCAGCGCCATGACTTCAATTACTGACGAAAAGGCTGACATGGGGCACCTTGAAGCGACGATGTCTGGCAGCACAGTCGACCCGAAAGCTCAGGTTGCGGCACCCAATAGCCAGTCTTGGGGTGACGCGGCGCAGGCGATCCTGGGTGATAACACGCATGCCCCAGTCATCGTCTCCACCGAGGATAATGCACGCATCCTGCGCAAAACCGATGTTTGGCTCCTTCCGGTCATGCTGGGGTATCTTTTTGAGTTCTATTTCATGACGCGTAGCTGATTCTTTTTCTCTTCTTTACGTCCAGAATCTACTTCTTGCAGCAGCTGGACAAGAGTACGCTCTCCTACGCGTCTGTGTTCGATCTGTCGGCGGATACGGGTCTTGTTGGTTATCAATTCAGTGCACTTGGCAGTGTTGTCTATGCCGGTTAATTATTCTTGGTCCATACGACGCGTAAAACTAACTCTTGTTTGCCAGCGCAATTGGTATGGCAGCCCGTCTCGTCGTTCCTGCTCGTCCGCCTGCCAGTTGGCCGCTGGCTCGCCTTCAACATTCTTGCCTGGGTACACACATCTGCCATCTACCGATTTATGCACCACTGAATATATACAGGGTGTAACTCTCAGCTGCATGACTTCGGCCCACAATTTCTCCACGCTCATGGCGGCGCGCTTCTTCCTCGGGCTCTTCGAGGCCACGGTCGCGCCTACGTTCGTGACTATCACCGCCATGTGGTGGCGTCGCCGCGAACAGACCCAGCGGACGAGTCTGTGGTACTCGATGAATGGCCTCACCACCGTTGTGCGTACTCCTTGTATTATTGGAAAAATGTTCCTAATTCGAACAGGTCGGCTCTATCATGTCCTTTGGGCTTGGACACATACACAGCAACGTCCTTAGGCCCTATCAGGTCGGTTTGGGCACTTATTCCCTTTCGATTCTCACCCGACTCTAGATCATCTTCCTCTTCACTGGACTCTTAACCGTCATATTCTCCGTAATCGTATAGTAAGCGCACTCTTATTATCGAAATAATTCAACACTCAACACGATTAGTCTTGTTCTCCCGGATTCGCCCACGACCGCCCGCTTCCTCACGCACGAGGAGAAGATCCTGGCCGTCGAACGCCTCCGCGCGAACAACACCGGCACTGAGACCAAGACATGGAAATGGGAGCAGGCTCGCGAATGCTTGCTCGACCCCAAAACGTGGGCCTGGTTTAGCATGCTCTTCCTCATTTCGTGAGCCCCCTTCCTATTTTATTGTCCCTGGCAGCCGCTGACTCCCACACCAGCATCCCCAGCGGCGGTATCTCGACATGTGCGAGCCTTTTCCCGCCGCTTATTGCGTTATGCTTACACCTCTCGCAGTTGGCCCACTGATCATCAAGTCGTTTGGATACAACCAGCTTAATACCATCCTGCTGCAAATGCCCTTCGGTGCAGTGCAGATCATCGCCACCCTCGGCGGTGGCTGGGCCGCAACGCACTGGAAGCTCAAAGCCCCAGTGCTCGTGGCGCTGACGCTCCCGCCCATTGCCGGTGCCGCCGCGCTTCTTAACATTCCGCGAGGTGTAGATCATCGGGGTGCGCTGCTGGGAGCCTACTACATGTATGTGATACTCCGCTCTTGAAGTCTGATACCGGTTGGCTGACGAGGCGCAGTGTTTCGTTCTATCCAGGGATCTCTCCTCTGATCTACACATGGTCATCGCAGAATACTGCTGGGCACACCAAAAAGACGCTAACCACAGGCATCCTTTTCGTCGGACAGTCCGCAGGCAATGTGTGTCGCAATTTCAGCTCGAAATGCTCGACATGTGTATTGATTACGATCCGTAGATTCTCGGCCCGTTCCTGTACACGACCGGACAGGCACCGTTGTACAAAAAGGGGCTTACATCCAGCCTCGCTTGCTTTGCCGCCCTGGCCTCCGTATTCATGTCCGTCTTCCATGCATGACATCGGAGGTTTCACTAAAGTGCTATCTGTAGTGTCACGGCATTATACCTCGCGTTCCTGAACCGCCGGCAAGCAGCACGGCGCACTGCGCTGGGCAAGATGGGCGTTCTCGTCGACGCGTCGCTTGAGCGAACGGAGGACGCAGCGGCCGCGCAAGAGGCGAACGGTGCACAGTTTGGCGCAAACGCGTTCGACGACCTGACAGACAGGAAGAACGAGGACTTTATTTGTGCGTCGCTTTCCCGCTTCTTCGCTCTCTGCAACCACGCTGATTGGCATTATTGTGCAGACGTACTTTAATGAGTATTATGAGTTCACGGTTTGTACGATATTTACGGAATGGTTTTATGAGACGGGGGACCGCTTGGAGACAGAGTGGGCGGCCGGAATGAAGTTTATCCGGCCATATATACCGCTTTGACCGCTTACCAATTGTCGGATCACGACATCGGCACCGCCATTGCACTGCCACTCACACGCATCTTTTCTTCCTCTCCTATTTTCTTCTTCTACCAGAACATGTTTGCGGACTCATCGGATCTACGAACGTTTGGTCACGATACTTTTGTGTGTGCAGTTGCAGGCAGTTGCTTGTGTCTGAATTCTGCTAACTCAAGTCAGGATTTAAGCAGCGACTACATACCATGATACTCGTCGAATGTATGAGGTTCTTGCGGAAACAAAGATAGGTACGAGGCATCCATTCACATCGGTCCACTGAACAACCTGTGAGCTGTAGCAAGCCGTTTTGGAAAGCCGTGATGAACTCGGTCGCTTGAAAGCTGAGAACAGCCGGCTGGAACACGCGAACAGTGTTCTTCTTACACAAAGTGGCGTTGAGAGCAAACTGACGATGCGTCGGCAAACAATCTTCATACTCAGAAACTTCGTACTGAGTACCTCACACAGACCGCCCTTCCACGCGACTTGGCTCAACTCCCGCCTGAGATTTTGCTGCTGGTACTGCGCAATGCTCTACCTCTTCGGTGGTTACTGAGAGGCGCAAGAGCGCTGACACCAAACTCGATTTATTCGGGCGACTTGTCCATGAAGCTGGCCATCCTCAATGTGTGCAAGGCCTGGCATCAGGTTGGCACGGAACCTCTGTACGAAAGCGTACTTTTTCCGAGCATTGGCCAGCTGCCGGCCTTCGTCCGGGATCTCGAGGATCGAGATGGACCCGGGTTCCTCGTGCGATATCTGGACATCAGTTGCATGATTCCCCGCGGCTACTGTCGACTGTTCGAAAGTGAAAGCGAGAAGCTGTTCCGGCTTTGTCCTCGACTCATGCATTTTGGCTTTGTGCCGATATATCTCATTCCCCTTGTTCCCCGCTCACTGCCCATCATGAGCGCTTCCATTACAAGTCTTGAATACAGCGAAGTGCTTCCATCACTCCTCCAACTTAGCGGCACTCTTCGGTCTGACCGTCCGCCTGCCTGCGGGGTACACCGACACGGATCCCAAAATTGAATTTCCGCTACTCCAGGATCTGCGGGTCTTCGTAGGCCACGATCCGGGCTCTGAGCCTTCAGTGTGGACTTGGCGAATGCCCGTGCAGAGGCTTTGGTTTATATCTGGCCTCCCGGTCTCTGTCAATCTGATACGCGTCGGCATGCTCCTCAACGCATATGGGTGAAACCTCACATTTTTGTCCTTGTGTCTCAAAGCAGATGCTGCAGACCTCAAGGGCCTTTTAGACAGATGCCCTGCCGTGGAACACCTCATGAGTCATTATAGGTTATCGTATTTCCACAATTTCCCCATGCGAGCACCACCTGGACATCTGGTATAAATGGGCTGGACTGCGGGCTGTGGTCGACAATGCGGATAGGACTTTTGGATCGGCATTTCCTGCATTGCTTACATGTCGGCGGCTGGATGTGTCCTTTTCATACCTTTGGGATTTGCCCATACGTTTCCCGCCTGACGAAACCAACGGAGAAAATGCACACACTAAGCCTAAAACCGTCAACAACAACAAAAAATTGTTGAGTGAGGAGGAGCAGGAGCTCGCCCATGACAGAGGATCGTCCTGGTTGGCCGCCGTCCTAGAATTTGCCGACCTGGATTCAGTGAACGCTAATGCCCTCCCCATCGTGGACTACGACGACGATAAGTATTTTGTTGTCGACTCCAGTTTAGGCGAAGAATCTGATCCCGAGGATTATTTGGACTCGGACTCAGATGTGAGCTCGTGTATAACAGTGGACAAATTCGCTGAGGGTGAGGTAGCTTTTCTGGCGGACGAGTTGTACATTGCAGAGGATAACTGGGAGATCGATCGGGAACAAGCACTCGAGATCTTTTCGAGAGTTCATTCAAGTTATGCCAATTAATCAGTACCCGAAAACAAGTATAAAATATTACAAATGGAAAAACTCGGCCTACAAGTACACATTCAATCTACCAGATAAGGAAGAGCGCACTAATAGGGCTGATATTTTTCCCAGTGACCCTGCCACCCGGACTTGTGCTTGTATTGATATCTGGTGTTCTGTGTTTTCGGTTCCACAGGAATTGTGATGATGCGTCGCCCGATGCCACAGACCACAAAGCCAATCACCTCATCCACCTCATCTCTAGGATTAATCTCAATCCTGCGCTCTGCTTTAGTGATCCCCACTCTGGCACCCTGCGCGTTGTCCTGTGCTTGTCCATTGACAATGGCGTTCAGGTATGATTGAAGCTGTGTCGCGGCGTTGTCCAAAAGCGTACCAAAGGGTTTGATACTAACCTTGACTTTCTTGTTCTGGTCTTTATGATAAAACGCGTAATCCTGGGTCCGTAGTTCCTCCAACGACATGCGGCCGAGATCGTGCAACTTCTTCAGGCATGACTTATTGAACTTGCTATAGTCGTCCAAAGTTCCACTCACAGCATTCTCCGTTTTTTCGTCCGAGTCATAAAATGCACGAAAGAAACCATATACTGAGAAGTATTTCAGCTCTATGGCAACCACACGTCGCATGCGTAGAAGTGCGCAGATGAATATGTCGAGATACCCATAACGTCCTAGACCAGCTGTAGTTGGACCGGGCTGACGTGCCGGTCCCTTCCCTTTGGCCGACTGCTGGCGGCTTGTCTCGGCCTTGGCTTTTGAGGTGTTGGTCAAAAGGCCAATTTGAGTGAAGTAGTTGTTGATGTATTTATCCTCTCCAAAATAGCCGTCAAACATTTCTTGAAACACCGCCTCGCTCATTTTGTAGAGTTCCTGAAGTGGTTTACGTTCGAGGCGGACGGCCACAGCAGCTGCTATGGGCTTTGGATCACGTTCGAGAAGTGCTCGTAGTTGTATGTCCCTCACGCTTGCGTCAAGTTCGCTGGTCAACATGCGGGGATATCGCGCAAAGAGCTAGATCATGGACGTTGAGAGAGAAAACTTCCAGTAATGAGAATTGGACGTACCTGGCTTGCCGCATATGGGCTAGATATCACCAAAGCCCACAAAAAATCGGGCTCCTTCCCCGTATCATCGACCTTGAGGGCGCCCAAATAGAAGAGGATCTTCCATAGGACCAGCTCATTTGTTGAAAATGAGGTAAGCGAGTCAATGCCGATCTCTGTGAAGGAAGCGATATTGATGCAGTGTCCCCGACGAAGACTGGAATTTTTCAGCACCTTCTCGCAAATATGCGAGATAGAAATGAGTGAAGGGGAGCCCGGAAGTTTACTGTGCTTGTTGCGGAGACTGAGAGTTCTTGCAGCATGATGTAAAACGAGGTTAAAGTTATAATGTAGATCCGGAGAAGCGTCCTCGGGTGATAGCAGAGGAGGATAAAAGGACCCCAGTGTGCTGTTAGGCACACTACCATCCAGGGATAGGCGGATACTTCGACCGTGGGAAAGAACCGAGAAAAGGCCGGACACTTCAACTTGGCTCATTCCGAACGCTTTCTCCTCGACCATAGCTGGGGCTAGAGAAATGTTCTTCACGGAATTAAGACGCTCTTTGTCGTCTGGGAAAGGGGGGATATTGCCGATGATTAGCAATTTGACTACCGCTGGACGATGCCGAGTCAAGACGGACAAGAAATTGGTCAAGTCTTTCGCAATAGTGAGTATCGCATCTTTAACCGCTTGTGAAGGCTCTTTGGATGCCATAGCCCTTAAAATTGGGGCGTCCCAGTGGTCTACGCAAATGAAGAGTTCAGAGCGAGAACGAGATAAACATTGCTGAATAGTGTGATCAGTATTCAAGTTGTCTACTCAGCTTCCTAGAATTACTTACCGAGATTCGTGTTAGCATGTTGGCTTCCACGCGCTTCTCCGGGCCAGAAAACGTCAAGGTACCAAGCTCAGCTTGGTACTTGATTGCAAAGGCTTGGATGGTTTGGCACACGTATACATTGATCGTACGTGCGATGTTTCCCACCCCAGTAGTGACTTCCGGAAGTTCACGGAGGTCAAACATCAAGCACAAGACACGTCTTTTATGCGGCTCTTGCACAATCGGACCGATCTCTAGATCTCCAAAGAGTGATTGGAAGGTGGCAGGGTCCCGGATGCGATAATGGTACCATGCAGCAATCATGGATTTGAGAAAAGTCTTGCCTGTACCTGGAGGCAAGGCAATGAAGCAGCCTACATGTTTGCTGAGCAAATTATCCAGTGGAGGGATAATACGAGATTTGTCGACGAAAACAACACCAGCCTTCGCAACATATGACGGGAAGAGGGAAGATGGTGGGAGAAGGTCAACAGGACCGGTGGGGTCGATACATGGTATCACTCGTATGCCACGGGGTTGTGTAATTTGCAGCTTGGGTTTCTTCGCCGAAGATTCATTGGGATCATCAGAAAGTGTCCGCAAGCGTTTCGATGGAGAGGCATCATAAAATTTGTGTTTGAAAAATTGGTCCGTCGCTGAAAAGTTGTTTGATGAGCCTGATAATAAGTACTATTCTAACGAGAAAAAACCTACTATCAAACGTACACTCAAAGAGTACTCGTATCACGCCTTCTCCAGGAAAGTGCCTGATATATTGGGAGAGGAGAATGTGAGGGGACATAAATTCTATCCCGTGGGCAGGATCGTGTTCCAATGAGTCCAATGGAATGTCCTCCAAGGCTTCCTGTACGGTGGCACCACTTCCAATCGGAAGATCCACCATCCAGGCCGATTTTACCCACATTGCCCCGGGACACATATTGCATTGCCCATTTTTGCATTCAGTTCGATGCTCGGATTCGGCACTTCGAATGAAAGATACGACGTGCATTTCTCTGAAGGTGGTGTCGGACATAACGATGGTGCGAAGCTGAGGATCGGATCGATGATATTTGTCGACAAAGAGGAAATCGATGCGAACTTCAGACGGGGGTTTGGGTGGCATGCTGGGCCGTCGCGATGGGCGTTCGAAAGAACAAGGTTGGATCAAAGTTGTGACGTGACTCGGCGCGCATAGTCACGTCTTGTGAGCGCGACGGCCACCGAGCACGTGTTCCTATCTTTGTTTCCCCCTCCCATGGCCACAGTAATACGCTTCGACCACGATGGGCCTGTGGCATCTCAGCACAAATCCATCACCGACGTCGACCTTCTCATCTCTCAGGGAAAACTGGGGGAGCATTGGGATGTACCAATCATGTATATTGAGCCCCCGGAGTGGAAGTCTAGCCATTTCCGGTCACGTCGCGACGGGACTGATAATGCAGGACCTACATCTTTGCGCTCAACTCCATCAATGGAATCGGCTCACTCGAAGCGCTCATGGACTTGGAGTGATGAAGAATCAAGTAGCGAGAGCGAACCTGACCACAAACGCGTAAAGACACGTTCACTTTCACCGATTTCGACTGGGACGAGCTCTGGGAGGCCCTCTCTCACTCCCTCCGATGTGTGTTCTTCTTCCCTTCGATCTCCTCAGGGATTCTAACGCCACGCAGCAT
Source organism: Mycena crocata (assembly GCA_029281795.1). Taxonomy (NCBI): domain Eukaryota; kingdom Fungi; phylum Basidiomycota; class Agaricomycetes; order Agaricales; family Mycenaceae; genus Mycena; species Mycena crocata. Next base: position 145,494 of record JARJCP010000112.1, on the reverse strand, counting down.
CATCTCCGTTTACCTAGAATTCTAGATGATTTTTCAGGCTTCTGCGCTCGCCGTCGCACTGCGTTCGTTGACAAGACTGAATGTATCCTTGAACTACCGAACAAGTTTCGGTACCTTCTTTTGCGCCCTCCCCGTTTCGGCAAAACGACGCTTCTCTCCACCTTGGAACAATTTTTCGATGTCCACGGAACAGAAGTTTTCACTGAACACTTTGGATCCCTCGCAGTCGTCATGCGGGCGAATAAAATAATCCCTCAGCACAATCAACATCTGTGCCTTTCCTTTAGGCTATCGGACCTTTACATCTATTCAGATATTACGGAGATCGCTAGTCGCCTAACGGCGGACTTCGAGATCGTCTTGGAAAGGTTCCTGTTCAAATATGCGACCGAACTGCGGCTTTCCGACCCTGGCGCCTTTCTGACTAACGAAAGCGGCGCCGATGGGACCGTTGAAAACGATGACAATCTCAGCGTTGCTGATATGTTCACGAAGGTTTTTGTCAGTATTTTTTTTATTCTAATCTGCACCCTTGTTGATACATTCAACAATAGGATTTGGTCAGTGCCCGCGGTTACACTCTTTTCGTCAGTGTCGACGATTATGACTTTCCAACCCGATCGCGCTCTTTCGCCCATTTTCGTGACCCCATCTTCCACGAAAGCTATGCCACTGTACCGGATATCGAATGTCTACTGGATTCATCTCTGTGGGGCCCTTTGGGAGCTGGATCCGATGTTATTGACAAGCTTTTCGTAACTGGGACTCTTTCCTTGAAGTCTCCAGCGCTACAAAACATGCACATACTAGATCTCAACCCCACCCCCATGCGGCGTTCATGCGGCTTTACGGAGCAGGAGGCCATTGAATTTGCCAAATCGATACTCGTAGAAGAAAAGCCTGATATGGATGAACTCCGCCGCTCCTGCGGAAGTTACCAGTTTTCCAAGGATGGCGATGTTGTTCTTCATCCACAACAAATTATTGATCGGTGTTTCGAGCTGTCACTCCAACGCTCGCGTGGGACAGAGTCTTCGTTCCAACTCTTATCGGACGTCCTCGCGCTGCTTCCAGAGGAATCAGACGTTCCTGATGTTGCAAGTACCGATGGACTGATTGGTCTGCTTGCCACTGGCAGAGTGGAAGTCGATGATGACCCCCTTGGATTTGATGCCACGGCAATTAATTGGAACGTCCTGCGGGAGACCGGTGCTCTCATTTGCGATGGTCCTTCAGGGGGTCATCTGCGAGTGGCGAACAGTGTAGTTCTATCCCTGGTGAGCCTGCCTGCTTGCCATCGCAAAGATACCCTTATTGATCACCTTCATCCTCAGATTCATTCGCACATTGACAGCTTCTTCGCGGACCGCTACAATCTTCGTGAGGTTTTCCTCGACGCTTTGTACAGCTACAGCATGCACAACAATCCCAAACTGCTATTGCAATTGTTCACCGAAGTCCTACAGGACGAGACTCGGTGCTGCTTTGGCAAAACAGAGCCTGATATTCGAGGAGTTCTAGAGCTCGTCATGCGCAATAAGCACTGCACACGGCCCGACCGCTCAATGGATCCCATCATTCTCCTCCCAAGCAATGCCACTTGCGTTCGTATCCCAGGCTTCCGAAAGGACAAGGTCCACGATTGGGAACTGAAGACGGTGACCCTCCGCGGAATCTGGCAGGCCACCCACCCGAACGATGTTGAGCCGACAATCGATGCTCTCCGGCGACTTCATGATGAACTAACCGCTGAAGACGAAAAACAATTGTTGGCACGGTCATGTGCTGTATGGTCATCAACTCTCAATGCGATAGAGACCGTCTTGGTCGGTAGTTTCTTAGATGCAGAGCCAGAATTCCCACAGGTATTAGCGGTAGGAGGTGCTCGCGTGTTGATGCGGCAGCATCCATCCACGATAATACGTGAAGAGGATGAATGAATCTTTCTATTTTAAATTTTTATCGGCATCAGTTTTTCCGATCTTACTCCATATCTACCAGGATCCAATGTATTTTAGACTGCGTTACATACTTGCTATTCATTTGCTAGTTGCCACACCATCTTTTCATCCACAGTGCTCTGGGAATCAAGACATCGGCGCCCTTCAAAAAGCAAATGTCATTTTTAACATATCGCGATGTACATAGCGGTTACGATTCTTTCCATCTCCCTTCCCATCCATAAAGCAAGAGATTGGATCCATAGTAGATGAAGAGATATGCGCGTATGAAGATCGAAAGGGAGAACGAAAAAAAAAGTAAAGAAAGATATGTGAGAGTAGATATGAAAACAAGATCTCAAGACGATGCGGACCCAAAACTCGTCACGGCAATGCACCCAATCCATGCCATCTCCAGCACGGCCTTGCCAATTGGTGTGAGCTCCGCAACAGGCTCCTCATTCAGCTCATCCGCGCCTGCGTCTGGGGGGACAGGGATGCACAGGCCCATCTTGACGAGCCCTTCCGGGTCAAACTCGACGCCCGCTTCGCGCGACGCACACGTTCCGATGACGAGCAGCCCGTGGTCCCGACTGGCAATCTGGGGCATGCTGAGCCATGCCTCGTGCCACGGCCCAAGCACCGCGAGTCCCTCGTCTGGCACGCGCACGCCTGAGCCCTGGAGGTCCGCGTGCGATACAAGCCGCGCGCTGATGTGATACGACGAAAGTAGAATGTCGCATCCGCGACCGCCACCACCTGCCGTGTCTGCCGAGCTCGTCGGGCTGCTATGAGAGCTCCCCTTCTTCCGGCTGCTCCCCTCCCCGTCGTTCTTGCGGGATGGCCGTTCGTCCGTGGGCTTGTATGACACGAGCAGATATTGCCGCTGCTCCGTCGGAATCTCGTGCGGTGCCTTGGTCGACATGCGCTCGGAGACGGGATCCGTCGGACCGGGCCATAGCGGAAGCAGCATGAACAACGCGTCTGGCGGCACCTGCGCGAATATGTCCACGCCCGTCACCGCCGGCTTCTTCGTCCGCGTCCCACCGCTGCTCTTCTTTGGCGGCAAGAGCCCCACGTCCTCGAACGAGTTGCTCAGCACGTCGTGCCGCCGCCGGCGCTCCTCCTGCTTCACACGGCTCTGTAGCGTCACCCAAGGCGGAATATACACGGAGTGCGGCGCAGCGGGGCTGGGGTGCGCCGGGGTCCGTCGCAGCACGCGGGACAGCACGCCATTCGAGCCCTCCCCGTACCGCGCGTCCTGCGCGAGCACCATTTGGTCGATTGAACTGGCATCCATGGTCGAGAACGCCTCGTTGTGCGTCGTGCGGGAGGACACCCGCTCTGTGTCTGAGTCGGAGTCGTCGAGGCTGTCGCGCCGTCGTCTTCGCGATGACGAGATAGAGCGTGCCGCGGAGAGGCGGGGGCCCGCAAAGCTGGGGTCCATGCGCGAGTCGAACGGTGCACTCGAAGGTGGCGGATACGTGTGTTGCACGGGTGCGGTTGCCGGCGGTGGCGGCGCCATAAACTCGCGATACGTGCTCGCCGTGCTCCCCGTGCTGTTCAACTGTGATTTGCTGCTCCCCGCCTTTGAACTCTTCCCAATCTGCCGCGCCCGTTCCTTCTCTTTCTCCTTCTCCCTCCTCTTCGCATCCTCCTTATCCTTCCCCGTCCCCCGCTTCGCCTCGTCTCTCCCCGAGCCCCTCTCTCGTTCGCGGTCGCGTCCGTCGTCCAGCAGCCCATGCGAGCGCAACCCCTTGGTCGTGTTCGTGCTCGTGTATGCCTCTTGCACATGCCTCGGCGCCAGGAGTATCATCGCCGTCGGCCGTCTTCGTTCCTCATATCCACTCGACCCCGTCACACCACGTCCGCCACCCGCGGTGCTGCCCCGCCCGCTCACGCTCCCGCGGCTGCCCGGGTTCACCCCGCCACTCCCATGGCCGCTCACACTTGCACTCCCACTGACGCTCGTGCTCCCCCGCCCGCTCACGCTTCCACGCGCGGTGCTGACACTCCCGCGTGCACCGGTCACATCGAGTGGCACCCGCGTGGGCTTGTAATGCCGGTGGATGGAGAACGCCATGACCTTGGAATGCTTGTGGATGTTGGTGTATGCGCCGTCGTGCGGCGGCTTGGGGCCCAGTGTGTAGGGCCCGCGGAAGGGATCGATCGTCACTCGCTGCTGTGGTTTTTGCGGACGGAGTTCGACTGTGGATGGGTCAGTAAGAGTAAATGTATTTACAAAATAAAAAGCATAAAAATAAACAGCGAAAAAGAAAAAAGCCACGCACTCCTTCGCACTTTGAAGCTCCCCACAAGTGTACTGTTCCATATCTCCTCCGCGTTGAGCTGCATGCCCTTCCACGGAACGTGCTTCGGGCGCTCCGCACTCTGACCACCTACACCGCTCAGAATGCTCCCGCCGCCACCAAGCCCCATTCCAACCCGTCCCCCAGTTATACTCCTCACCGGACTCAAAGCTCCACCCCCACCTGCGCCCCTTGCTCTCGAATTTGGGGTCCCGCCTCTTCCATCCGCCGCATCTCGTCTGAACGTCCAATACTTCCTCTGCCGCTCATACTCCTCCCCTCCCCATCCGCGCACCGCTGCGCTGAACGTGTCTGGGTCATACATCACGCTCCCCCCGCTCGCCGTGCTCGGTCGTCGGAGCATCAATGATAGCTGGCTCGGGCGCCTGTCGCGCTGGTGTGCTGCCGTTGCCGCTGATGCGCGTGACGATGCATGCACCGCGACGTCGTTCATGTCTAGCCCAGTGATCCCCGCCTGCATTGCGCTCCAATCGAGGTCGAAGCCAAAGCCCTCCACGCCGCTCGACGCGGGTGCGGAGGGCACCGCGAACGTTGGCATCGTCGGGATGGTGGGTGAGGGCGTCCCGCGGTGTGCCGCGCGCGCGGAGAGCGAGCGCCAGTCGCCGTCGGTCTCGGGGACGGAGATAGGCTGCACGGGTGGTGGTGGCGGCGCGGTGCTGCTGCTTGGCGGGCCCGTGGCAACATTTAGTACGCTGACCTGGTCGTCGAGGCTGCGACTCGGCCGGCGTAGAGTTGCGAGACTGTCTTCGCGCTCACGCTCGCGCCGGGTGGAGACGTCGTCGGGGGAGATGCTCGGAATCGCCATGGGCAGACTCGGGCGTCGTGCGCTGAGTGGGTCCGAGTACATTTGGCGCTCGAACGCGGCCTCGAAAGCCGCGCCCTCGAGGCTGCCACCGCCCCGAGCAGACGAGACCTCGATAGCGTCGTATTCTTCGCTGAACTCGTCCTCCTCAGAATCGAACTCAACATCGGGCGGGAGAACGGGGTGATGGTGCATGGGGTTGAAGGTGACGCCGCCTAAGTAGTCGTCGAGGGAAGTATGGGTGGTGCTGCTTGTCGTACGGCTGCGGGAGCCAGAGCGGCTGGGGCTGGAGAGTGAAGAAGCGGAGGAGGTGCCAAAGGTATGGTGGGAGGCGGCGTCGGAGCGTGAGGGAGAATAGTAAGAAGATGGTGTTCGCGGGTCTCGCCGAGCGCGCGCGGTACCAGCGAGTGATTGTCGCGGAGTCTCGTCTGCGCGCCGTCGCATGTCATCCTCGTCGGCTTCGTCCAAAGGGCCAATACTGCGTCCTGGTGATGGTGGTGGCTCTGTCGCGGGTCCAAAAACAAAGGATGCGAGGGAATTGGTGGTATAAATCATATCCGGGCTAGAAGACGAAGACGAGGATCTGGACACGCTCAGCAGCGATCTTGGGAGATGAAATGGACATACGAGGAGCTGGGATCTCTGCGAGGAAGTGAAAAATTTGGTGGAGGAGATCTGGTGCCGTCAGCGTAATTCCGACAGGAAATAGACGCGACCTACGGTGATTGGCGTGCCACCCGCTGCTGCTCCTCAGCAGTGAGGATGGAGCGGCCGTATAGATTTTTTGGGTCTGGCATTTCCTGTGCCTGGTGCTGGTCTAGAGGCGCAAAGGGCAGACGAGGACTCCCCAGAGATGAGCGGCGGGTATTCTGGGGCTGCAAGGGGGACTTTTGGTGGAGATCGGGACGGGATTTCCTGCGCTTGGACGCCCACAGCATGGAGACGTGTATGGCCGCTCTTCTCTTCTGCGAGGCCGCTGCCTGGGACGACGAGCAAGACGACGAGCGGGGGACTGCTGGGTGTTTCTGCGCTTAGATCGAAAGAAAAGTTAGAAAAAGCGGGCTCGTGGGGAACGACGAGCTCGGGGGTCTGCTCGCTATCTATGGCGATGAACTCGATAGTCTCGTCGCTGTGGTCGACGACGAGCGCGGTTGTGGGCTGTGCTGTGGAATACAAGGACCAAGATGGCAGCCACGTGCGGAAATGATGGAGTCCCTTTTGCCCTCGGATCACCTCTTGACATAAGATGTCAGCTATCCCGCCAATCACCCCATTAACCACCTCAATTTTGCCTATTTTCTCCACACCACACCTATCATTCATACGGACAGACAGCACGATTTTTTTGGTTGCGAGCAAGTTGCGGGAGATAATTTTTATTCGTGATATGCACAATCAGAGTCAGACCCAAATATCACGCCGAATCAACCACCACCCAATCAGCTGCAGTATCACCCCGCGCGGTCTAGGCACACCCTGGATGCGCCATCATTGGTTTTAGGTCTTTTCGTCGACGAGTTCACGGTGCAAATTTACTGCCTCGGTCCCGTCGCGGAAGGTACAATAATTTACCTCGCATCCTCGCCGTCCAAGTAACAACTGCCACACAGACTGAACATTTAGGTCATCGAGCCTACCTGACGCGCCCGAAGCGAATCTGATTCGGATCCTCCATCGATAGCGTCAGCGCTAACAGCATCGCGGGCTTCGTCGGGTGTGGGGAACAACATCGCGGGCAAGTCTTGCTCTTGGTGATCTTTCTACCAGCATCGCGGGCTTGGTCGCTACGGCAGGTTGGTGTAGACAACAGCATCGCGGCCAAGTCTTGGTCTCGCTTGGTCTCGGTAGCATCACGGGGAAGTTACAACATCCATCTGGTATGTACACATACCCTCGTCCTCTCTAATCGGACTTTTAGACGGTGTGTGTACGCCGCCAACTCACCCATCGCAACCCGCGCCCCATGGGGCCGACCCTCCCGCGCTTGCGCCGCCCTCCAGCGCCACAACCGCGCCACATAATCTTGAACTCTTCAACTCGCATTGAGTATGTACTATTTTTGCTTTCCTCAAAATTTCATCGCGGTCGGTATCCAGTGTCATCGAACCAGTGTACTCTGAATCATCAACTGAGACGAATCAATCCAACCATCCATCGTAAAAATCAACACAGAAAACCTTGATCCACTCGCATAACGGCACTGGGAGATTGCGCGGAAGCGGCGGCCAGTACTGATTTACTTCGTGGTCGCAACAGACACCTCCAGTATCGTGTGCGTCCTTTCGAATCGGAGTTGTTTTATTTCGTTTCTTTCTTCGAATGTTGACTTAACCTCAGTAGCCTTGATCTTTGCTGCGGTTGCATTCCGCTTGTGCGTCGACAATCCCTCGGTCCCCAGACCGCCGGGCAACTCTTTCCGACAGGTCAACTCTTCCTCACCTCCCCGAGAATCACCTACTCAATACTTACCGTCACTTCAAAACGAATGAACCGACCAACCAAATAATATAAACACTCACTCACTCTACTTAGCAGCTTGCAATCGTATCAATTCAAACCGCAGTGGATCTCGTCTAGATCTTCCGAATCCTTCAAGTTCCATACCTTCCATAATTTCCAAATTACTCTCTAGCTTCACATAATCTACTATCCCGCTAGCGCAAAGGGTGTGCGTGGTGACACCCTCTCGGTAAGATTCCTCTTTTGTCGGAGGCCGGGACATTGATCTGGGTACCTATTACACAATAATGCAGATCAGATTACTCAACGGTGCTACTTAGGCTTAGGGGTGCTGCGCCATCGCGACCCGTACCCTCCGGGCCCGAACTGCGGACAGCACAAATGGCTCAGATGATTCCTATGCCTTGACTCCTATGGCCTACACAATATTTGCTTGCGATGTTCAAGTCAAATGTTATCAGCAGACTCTGCCGTGGGTCATAATAACGTTCACTGTGCACTAACTGGCCTAAACAGCTTGGTCAATATCGATAAACCTCTGAATTGCGGCGTATGTCCGCAGGATTCTAGGATAATTTGATTCCAGCCTCCAGGAACTGGTGCACTTGCCCTTCAGACACGAAATTCCCTCGAAACGCGCTGTATCCACTGTGTCCAGCTCTCAAGCCGCGTCCTATTCCGAGTCTAACCTAACACCAAGCAATATAATTCCCCGCTGAATTTTTAAAGCCTTAAACTGTACTAAGAGTGTAAGACATGGCACCGAATGAAAAATCGAACCACACGCACAGCCACCATTTCAACCATGGTGGGCACACACATGCGTCACGCCGATATCGATCGATCCGGGCCGAGTACCCGAGACGATCGATATCGCCAAGGCCCGGTCGTTCAACTGGCGGGCCGAGTCGCGAGTCGCCCGACGGTGAAGGTTTTTTCTTTACTGACTCAGCTTGGACTCAGCACTGCAAAAAGAAAAAAAAAAAAGAAAAAGGTTCAACAGAATTCAACCGTACGCGCGTACGCCGCCCGTCACCGCCCGGTTCAATTCCGCGTAATTGGCTCCAACGTCGCCTACCTTCGCCTACCTCGCTTTTCGCGGAAGATCCCTCGTGAAACATGATCTCGACGACGCGACGCGAGGCGACGCGTGGGTTTAATTTCGCGTATGGAATTCAATTTCGATGTTTAAGGTTTCTCATCTGGAGGCTTTTTTGCGCAGAGGGGCTGACACATGGGTGCCACGCGTAAGAGGATCAATAGGCTCATTGATAATATGTACAAGTCCCTAAGTAGCGAGTCTCAAGTGCATACGGTTTTCGAGAAATTTTAAAGATTTGTTTCGCGGCTCGGAAGCGTGGGCTCATTTTCAGGGGAACCCAGTGCTAGACAGCGGAGAGAAAGCCTGAGTGAAGATTGGCCAACTCTAAGTAATACTGTGCTACTTATCTACCGAATTCCGAACGCCATTTTCGTTCCACGTAATTTCAGGGATGTTCGAACTTAGCAAAGGAACCAAAATGAGATTTGTTTCCTGGCTGTTCTTCGAACCCGGGGGTCGCATGCAGTCTTTGATAGGTACGCGTTTGAGAGAGCTCTCCTGTCTTCGGACACCACGATTACATTCCGACGACTCGGAACTGCCAGAGTAATTTCACGTATGTTCAATTTCTAAGCGGAGCTCGATGACAAACTCACAAGCAAAAATCTCCCTCTCTCTCGGCGCTTGCAGGTTCCGTGTTTGCACAATGATGTTGGCGGTCCCGAAAGGTGCGGGATTCCCGTATCTTGCGGATCGCGGGGAGGCAGAGAGCCCGCCTCACATGTGGTGTACCCGTGAAGCAACGGCACTCGCTCTCCCATGGCGTTATAAAAATCAACCACATGGTTCGACTACAGGTTATATGAGTATGTGTTCTCCGTCATCACAACTTGGCCTGCGGAAGGTTTGCCTCAAGCTCAAAATATTTGTAAAACAGCTTCAGCGACTCTGGATTCACGACCGTCCCACTCGGCTTCGTCACCAACCCGGACACGATTTCCTTGACCGCCATCTCGATCCGTTTGCCGTTCACCGTATACTATTACAAAAAATTAATCAGATCTCTTGCTTGCTTTTTGAACCACACACCGGAATATCCGCAACTTCAAACACATACGCCGGGACGTGGCGCGGACTGAGGCCCGTGCGGATCGCGTTCTTGACGCGCGCAATGAGTGCATCGTTGAGGGTATTCCCCGGGCGCATCTTGAGGAACAAGAGCACACGCTCGTCTGCATCTTGCGGCCGGCGCTGGCCCACGCACACCATGTCGCCGATCACCGCAGAGAACTGCTCCAGAACAGAGTACACCTCGGCCGCCCCGAAGCGCACGCCGGAGGGATTGAGCACGCCGTCGCTGTGTGAGATCAGACGTGCGTGAATAAGTAGAGAAAGGCGGTGAACGCACCTGCGACCCAGGATTTTAATCCCTTTCGTGACGGGGTTGATCACAATAAAGTCGCCCTGCCGCCAGATGCCTTGATCCAGTATTGTGTATCGGTAGGCGAGTGCTTGGAAAATTCAACCACATACCGGGATATATGTTGTAATACGAGTTGTGGTATTTGTTGCCAGACTCATCGCCCCAGAAGTACAGCGGCAACGAGGGGTGTGGGCGCACACATACCTACAGGTTATCATGTTCAGTTGCACAGACTCAAAACGAACACGCACCATCTCGCCCGGGATGCCCGAGCCCTCGATGTTGTTCCCTTTCTCATCAAACACTTGTATGTCCATGCCGAGTGATTTGCACTGTGTCTCTGGTTCAATTTAGAGTGCGGTTACCTTGGAATAGACAAAAAGAAACCAACCGCCGGCATACACCGGCAGGCCGCTATTTCCTGTTACAACTAACCGCAGTTATTCTACCGCACATCATAAGATAGTCAACCCAACTCACACGACGTGCAGATATCTGTTCCCCCGCAGCTCGCAGTCAAATGTATCTTCCGTCCAAAAGCTTGTTGTGTCCAGGCAAACATGGGGGCGGTCAACACCGCGCCGGTGCTGGAAACACACTTGAGTGCTTCAAAGGGACCAATGTCCACTAAAGAGAGAAACTTAGATAATCGCTGCTATGGATATTCAGCATGCCTACGCGGTTTGATTCCCTGTCCTCTGATCTCTGCGAGGAAGCGTGGGCCAGTTCCGAACGTGGAAACTCTTCAACCATGTCAAGATCAACATAAAAACGAGCAAGCAACACCCGGTACCCTTGGTCATTGACAAACTTCAACAATGCGCGCATGTCTGGGTAGAAAGGAGAGCCGTCGTAGAGAACCAGACGCGACCCGTTGGCTAGATTTGTGAGTTGCAAATTCCACATCATCCAGCCAGTCTATGCGACCAACTCGTGAGAAAAGACTAATAAAAGTATGAACAGTAAATTACCGTTGTGTATTGGAAAAACGTGTCATCCGGTTCGATGGAAAAATGTATCCTCAACTCCTTCTTGGTTTGCAATAAAACACCCTGGAGCGTTGCTCAGAAAGTCGGTAAATAACCTAGTCTCAATGAACTTACACCAGCGGAATGAACGAGACATTTAGGCGGCCCCGAGGTGCCCGAACTGTACAGAATGAAAAGGGGATGGCTAAATGGCAACTGCTCGAAGATCAGTTCACGTCCATTGTCCTTTTCCAGGAACTTCGACAAGGACACACTACTTGAACTGTCAGCCGGGGTTCAATAACAGATCAATACTGATCATGACCTGTTGGGTATCGCGATCTCCTTTCCCGTAACTAGACTGGGTAAAGCTATAGCGTGCTCCAGTCCATATTTCCTGAGGGTCTGCAGCACCTCCGATATTTTTGGCACCAGGTTTATCGTGGTTCCTGCGTACACAACTTCTGTTTCCGCAAAGACTAACTTGGGCCGAATCTGCCGATATCTATCTAGGATTCCCTAAAGAATTATGAGTGTGCAGAATGGGATGTAATCATATGGCACGCACAGTGGTTCCCATATCGGTCGCAGTGCTAGAATAAATGGCACCGATGCTTGCGACCGCAACACCGATAACCACCGCAGTGACGGTGTTGTTGACAATACCTTGGCTGACTTGTAACTGCAGAATAGAACCATATCAATAGCACACACCAGCGACTCGATCCCCCTTCTGCAACCCATGTCGTCGCATTGCGCAAGCCATTTGTCTCACCATTTCGCGAAGCTGCCGGTAGGTGTAGTGGCGAACGACTCCGGTATCCACTCCCGCAGTAACAGCTATTGCCTCATCCGTGCGGAAGAGGATATTCTCTGCATAGTTCATTTTTACGTCCGGAAACCATATAGGAATTTCAGGCACACGTCCTTTCTCAATTACCTGCCAAAATTCAACCATCAAGCGAGTCGCTCTCCACAGCAATACGGACCTTCTTTGGCGGGACAGATGCAACCAATCCAAGAAACTCCCACAGATCCAACCAAAACGTATAAGATTCCACAGAGTATTGGTGAAGATCGTAATAATCCTCTGCAGTTGAACAAGGATGACTCCGCTGAGGGAAAGTTCAAGTGCCAATGCAAGAGAGTAACTAACTCAGATGTAGTCCGTGCCTTCTATTGATGAGTTGCCGCAATCGCTCTGCAGCCGTAAAGGCTGGATTTGTGGGCGTCCACAGCGGTTCTGAATTCTGAAAGTAGAGGCTCATGGCGAAAGACAAGCAAAAGACCAACAAGGTGCTTACGACAAATGTTATCAACCTCTCTACACGAAGTTTGCGATGCGTAAATTCTTCACGCACTGTCAGTGCAGCCATTGAGTCGATTGTTACACACCCGCGGCATCTGATCATGATGCTTGCTTCCTGTTGTTGGGCAGCTCTGATAACCTCTCCCGTCACGGCGAGGAACAAAGAGAGCTAAATGTGTTCGCGCTCCCATTCGATGGAACATTCTTTTGAGACCACAAGCAAGAAACGCCCGAAATTCAAGGTTGGCCTAAGAAAAAAGCATTAAGGAAGCATGCGACTCTGAGGCGACAACGCATCCAGAAGATGAAGACTGTGATGATCAAACTCTGAATCTATGCATTTTACGCCCTTTCTTGCCATTGCCTGCCATTGCATGAGAATATCAGATGAGCAGTTGAAAAGTCCCACAGAGAAAAATTCGCCAACTTTCGTCTTGATGTCTGAAAATACAGCTGGATAGGCGCCATTTCCTGGTGGTCTTTTACACCGCTTCGGTGTTTCTTGCTACATGCTCCGAAAGCCAGTTTTTACAAAACCGTTATGAATAGGTTGAATAAAGCGGAGTCTCATACGAGGGCCTGCTGGATCATTGTCAATCAGACTTCTAAATGGTTCTTGAGCTTCAACTCAGCTTCCGTCCGGAGTCTTTCAGTAGAATTGACGTCTGTTGCAAGCTCGAAGACGGGCCGACGGCAGAGGAACTCAGCCTCGCGTTACTTAGTACACCGCGGAGATCTGAAGTTTTGTTGACTAAGGCGCTGGCTGCGCGGCAAATTTACTGTCTGGTCAATGACTTCTCCTACGAAGGCGTGAATTTTCTTAGTCTAGTGGACTTGGGGCGTGTAAAGGTCGTCGGCAGGACGAAGTTTGGGACAAGTGGTCTATCAGTCACGAGATCTGACCACAGCCAAATACAACCACGTTCGTCTGTAGAACTTAATAGGGTGTAGCATTGGCCGTGAAATTGCAGACTGCAATTGAATGTGTACAAATCAGCTGAATAAGTTAGCTAGAAATGAGAATAATTTTAGGGGAAGAGAAGACGCGGTCACGTGGACCCCGATAATGCGCGAGCAATTTGATGTCATCTAATCAGACTGAGAATCGTTCTTACCTCAAGACATAAAGAGTGCTCTGTTGACCTATCATTGAACAATTTGTAATATTGGATGGGAAAGGACGCCAGAAGAATTTTCTTCAACTACAGGCGTCCCATGTGCGTCAGAGTGACCAAAAATCCCGGCTCCTGAAGGAAGAAACCATCAGGCTATCGTCATTGTGTATCGACAATTTCGTTCCGAGAAAGTTTGTGAAAGGATCACTAGTGGGCATCCACTGGCGATGCAAGACCTAAATGACGAAGTCCAACAGCGAAGCGATTTGGAAACGTCCAATTCACGGTTGGTTTGACTCTCATCCATTGACTTAGTCGCACAGTGGCCATTACCTTGAACTCACCGAGTACTTATTTTTTAACTTGCAGAACTCAGAAGCTCCCCAATTCTGCCCAGACAATGCCCAATAATTATGTAAATGAGAAATATATACTTTACTGAGATGAAGTCCTGAAAAGAAGGTCGTCCTGCGCCACGTCCATTCACAACTCTACTTGAGAGTTACGGTCAACATCTTAATGACCCCGTCTTGAGCAATCCCTGGATTGTTTGAAGTTGTATTAGCGCGGGCAACTCCAAACGCGAATAATGGACGCACCATGGTTGATTCCATCCGCCCCCGGAGGAAGAAGGCCGGTGAGTTCGGTAAGGGTAGTGTCGTACTTGTTGAACTTGAATTTCTTCCCCTCGAACCCGGTATGTTCACCGACTGCCTTCCCAACCAGGAGGTCCCGCCCGATGTTGTAGCCATCTGGGATGATGGTATGAGACTCGCTGACATCCTCTTCTTTTGAGACTCTGGAGTAGATTTTGCTCAGTAACATACCCCTGATATCCAAATTAGCTGAATGAGAGAAGCTTACGCAAGGAAAAGAGCGCCGGATCCGGACTGCGGGAATACGCTGGAATTCAAAGTCAGTAGCGTACAAGACCACAAAATCACCGAGGTTCGTACCGGAAGTGATTTCCGCCGGTCAAACTCTCAAGGCATGTTCCAACACCGGGGATGCCAAACGACTCCCGTAGCACTTGCTAGGATATGTGAGCAGTGTATAGAGAGGAGGGGTAAAGAGTATCGTTTACTGTTTCGTTCACATCCCCCCGCCCGTCTCCCTATTAGGCGTGTTATGGGTCGGAAAGTGAAGAGGTATCGGATACAGGAACTCCCCATCTTACAATCCTATAGTTTGAGCATATTGTAGGAAACCGTCAGGTGTGAGGACCTCGGGAGAGCTTTTGCCCGATATGATCACCTGTGGTTGAATAATTGGCGTCGCACAGTAGGTAGTTCATGCGACACGCTTACGTTTAGAGGTTCCCCGAGGCCAGCAGATTTGTCGAGAAACGATCCGCCCGTCAGCGTGGGGTTGATAAAATCGTCGGCACGTTTGATGGGACTGGCGGATAAAAGGTTTGGCACCGCCAGGGCCAGGAGGGTCACAAAAGCAGAAGCGTGCATCTGAACGGGTGCAGAATCGAATTAAAGAGAGATAAGGAAGGAAGGAAAGGAAACCTTAGGCACTGCGTAGGGTGGGGAGAAAAGTTAAAACGGAGCTTATTTAAAGACCCGACACGAATATCGGTGTAATTGGGCTGAAGGTCCTAACCGACGCACAGGGAACATGATTCGCCTAGCGCCTCAGTCGGTATCTTCCTCAATCCGGATTCAGCATGGTTGATGGATTAGTTCTCTGGAGAAGTGCGTCCGCCGCTGATGAGCGCTGATGGTTGTTGAGTAAATTCCCGAGAACGCCGCTCCTGGGCCGGAATTTAAGCATGCATATGAGATCGGTGTTCGAGTTGATTCGGCGTTTCGATGTTGTCTCTGCCACAGTTTGGCCACAGTCCCGTCCTTTTTTTTCGTCTTCTCTGTCGTTCACATCTGCGCATGCCCGAACATTGCTCGTTTCAGCCTGGAGGTCGGCGGGGATCCGGCTATCCATGATTCTTCGGGACGCTCAGAGTACACATAGAGACCCGAGCGCTGTCGTTTGGACTCGGACGACAAGTTTCGAATGCTTGAATAAGCGAAAGACGAATTGGAAAATGAATATGGGGCTAATCCTAGGCAAACCGAAGTTCTGGCTGGCAGTGGGAGCTTGCTGAAGAAAGATTGGAAGATGCCGGAGAGTGTGGCCGTGTTGTTAAAGATTCCCACGGTTTGCGCAATGTTCAAGTTGAAATTTTCATGCGGTCTCAAGCTTCGGCATTTATAGCTTTGGAAGGAGAGTAGCGTGGCCGTTACCCGCCAGGTTGAATTTCCGATGGCATCAGCAGCTGAGACCGAAATTCGCCGGCGTCCCCTGATGGCATCAATTGTCGCCGGCCTATTGTCCTTCAAAGCACCGCGCTTTGACCGCCTCACATCTAGAAATGGCCTTACTGCCGTTGGTTCCACCCACTCCAGCTGTTTCTTTAAAAAACACAACTGGAAGAAACACACCCAGTTCGATATTAAACAACAACCGCAACCACCACCATCCCCAGTCCGCGGTTTTTTCGTTCCGCTCCTGCTGAGCCTCAGGCACTCTGCAGGGACGATAGTTCATCGTCCTGTACCCCGTGGTCGCCCCACTGCCCCCTGCCCAATTGCCCATTGCCCAATTGCCCAATTGCCTAATGCCCTTGCCACTTTGATCATCCTCATCCGCACTTAACATTGCGCATCCAGCTCATGCTGCCCATTCGAAGCTCACAAACAGCATAACATTGTTCCCATACACCCACTCTACCATTCGACGCCTCCACAACTTTGTAGGGCTGCCAGCACCGTCACTTTGCACCCGCCCCGTCGTTGCTCTCGATTTTCGGTGGATGGATTACATAATGGATCAGCCCACGGATCACGCGGATATCATCCATCTGGCCGGTTTCATCCGTCCGATTATGCGCCTTGCCCGATCTTGTTTCGACTGACGAGCCGACCGGATTAAAATAGGCACCTTTTCTATAACTTTCTCACTTGAGTTCGTCGAGGTACCTGTACCTAAGTGTTATGCACGTAGACGAATATCACATTGTTAAATTGTTAAACTGGTGAGTCGATGAATCGATCGGTGTTGGTTGCAGGGTAGGTTTGACAGTTTGACAGGGCAAAGATGCGAAAGCAGTCCGGTTAATGTACAGCATTCGGAAATCATCCAAATCCTAAGCAGTGTTGAGGAATGTTAAATAGAGTGAAGGGAGCATGAACCGACATGGGAGCGCTTTTTGCATCCAGAGGGGCTCGCGGGGGTGCATCCACAACAAGGATGAACGAAGATGTTGCATGTTCACAACCGGAGGGAGGTGAACAAGCAAGCCTATAATGTCATGGGTCTTCCTCAACAAGGAGAGCAGTAAGTTGGATGTAAAGGATACTCTAATTTGGTTCCCCCAATGTCGAAGGAACACAGTTCAATAAAAGTGCTACAGACTGCCTGCAGTAGATCTCCCCGTGAAGCACAAAAAAATTAGCACATCTTGAACAGAGTTAAATCCATGTTGGCTCGAGTTTCAATCTGGCCTCTGTGGTGTAGATCCGATGGAGATGCTGTCGGTTTTTCCCTAACGCGAGGCCTGCAGGAAGTTGTACAGTAATCGTTGAAGTGAGAATTTGTTTCACGTTGAAATAAGATCAACAGTTCAATATGTATTTTTGGCCGATTCAACAGCAGGACATGACGAGAAGCCGTGAGTTAAGAGCTGGAGACGAATGTTTCACAGGTAGATTTGTGTGTAGACCAGCGGCCGGCCGAGTCAATGCAATCACTATTGATTGACGATCATAACCTTGTGATGGTGGGTGGCATTGCAATGATTGCATGAGTTCAACATTTCTCCTTGTACTTACTAATTGCTGAACGAATTTGTGTTTTGCAGATTTGAAGAGTTCATACCCTATGTGTTTCCCTGCGGAAAGTCGAGCCAGTGGAGATATGAGGACAATGGGCCGGAGAGGTTTGATGTGCCGGAGGGTGGCCCGCAAATTTGAACTCCGATGACTGATCCCATCGGAAAATGAAGCTGGCGGGTAACGGCCACCGTAGGAGAGCGAAAGATTTCATCAATTTACCGACGGCTCGAGGAAAAAATCTTGCTCAAATTGCCCCCAAATCTTCGAATACGCATCCGTCTGGTTGTAGCCATGGTTAGCCACTATATATTAGCCTCGACCCACCCCTTCTTGGTCACTGGCTTGGCTATGTGAAGTAAGGTCGAATCAGCGTACACGATTCATTCGACATTCAACAATCCACCGCAATTCTACAAAAAGTACATTGAGGTCTGTGCCTTTCCCGTCGTATGCTTGTAAGCAGTCTTCCATCTCTCCAGGTCAAAAGCTTGATAGTCTTGTCCACCGGACGTGATTGAACCCTCAAAATCCATGTCGGTGTTGGGGTCGAGGTGGAATTTGCCTCGTGCGCAGGCCAACTAACAAGAGTCAAGTTTGTTAACAAAGATGTCAGTGGAAAGCGTACATCTGCATCTATACACGCCGTCAGGGAGTAACAACGCACGAATCATTGTTGTTCTTCGGGAAAAATGAGACATGATGACGTTTGCCAACCACGATCCAAGTGAGCAAGGGTAGTGGATATTTTCTGATATCAACTTTTTTTTCTTCCCAGCGTTCCTTGATGGCGGCTTCGGCGGAATCAGTAAGCATTTGAAGGGCAAAATGGTGTTGTGTCGGCTCACCCTCGAACGCGGGAATCTCCTTATGTAAATTGTCTCGAACTCGCTCTCGGACACTCCGTCGCGGTAGAAAAACACGCGTCTTGGTGGGGGGTTGTCAGATCCAAATACTCTAATGGCTCACTTGACGAGTTCCTTGAGATCTGTAATGATTTCCTGCCGCGGAGCTTGCACCCGGGTTGTGGCGCAGTAGCGAGCACCAGATTCGTCCAGCGACCACACGAGCGATGCCACGGAGGGACGGTTGTCACCCGGCCCAGGGTGCGATATATCCGCGCCCATTATTATGTAAGGTTGTTGCTGTAAAAGAAGTAACACCCAAGTAACACCGGCGATTCGACACGCGCGTTCACGCCACCGAGGCGTGCATTAAGCTTGAGCCTGTATAACTTGGTAGGAGAATAGATGATGGGAGAGGCACTTGCGCGACGTTGTTGAAGTACCTTGAACATCATTAGTTGATGGTAAAGAATGAAAAAGTAGTCCCTACTGTGACTCCCTTTTCTGGAACTTGGTTTGACATAAACATTGTGAACGGACACCTATATAGGGATGAGGAAGTAGAGATGCAAAGGGAAGGCTTCTCACCCAGCACAACATCACATATGTGTTTAACACGCGTACGAATGCCTTCGGCTTCGGCTGGTAATAACACGACGATTATGTCTACTTCCTTCACACCTCCAAGCACATCGCAAATTTCGTCAATGGTCTGTATTTCGTTAGGCGCTTCCACATATGAAGGACCACACTTGCCCGTTTCTCGCTGTGCGGCGTTCCAGTTCGCACTGCGTCCTGAGGCGGCCATGCAACCTCTGGGAGTTGTATAAGCAGACAATTATCGCCCTCAAAAGTGTATTTACCCATGCCTATAACATTTCAGCAGTGATCCAGACAAGCGAAATAGCATAAACATACCAAGCTGCCGACAACAATTGACGAGGGTGATGATTGTGTTTTTTTCCAGCTCCTTTCCGATAGCGGCACCGTCAAAATTGGCAACACCCCATTTGACCATCTTCATCGGAACGTTTAGTTGAGAACCAAGAAGATTCCAGGCGCCATCGCGCGGACGCTATTACAATCAGCTTTTGTCGAGAAGACAACCGCGAAAAAACTCACCTTTTGTTCATGGTTCTTGTACACCAATGACGGGGTATTCAGCATGCGGCCCTGCACAGTGATCGGCCTAGGATCAACAAACATCCCGGCGTCCACCATGAATTCCGAAGATGCGTAATTCTGGACCGGCGCCGTGGGGGTCTCACAGATCATTTGTAGGCGCTTATCAGGTTTCAGAGTGGCAAACTTCACAAGCTGTGGGGTCGCCTTGGGGGGCAGTTTTTTTTTGTATAATTGACCTGGAATCATCTCGCATAATTCGAGGGGAATGACGACCATGAATGGCGCGCTTTTGCCAGATGTGACGACGCCGATTGTCTGATGGTATCGGAGTTCTATGTTATACGCCGCTTTGTAGTACTTCTAGAAGAGGTTCAGTCAACGGATGAAGGGGAAGATACTGGACACCACGCACCTTAATCGTTGTGGTCGGTCCACTTCCGTTGGGCTGGAACTCCAAGTCACCGACGGGGCCGAGAACGATCCCACGTACGGTTTTGGTGCGCCGGCTGGGCTTGACAGTAATGAGCCGGTTTTTCAAATGGCGCTCAAGCTTTTTGAAACCTTCCGACCTGTCATTGGGGAATTGTAGATGACGCAGGTTGTTCGTGTCCAGCACAGCCAGGGCAACCGCTATGAGCGGACCGCTCATGTACATGGCCGTGCAAGTCGTATCCACTGTGACGAGCATCTTACCGATGCTCGGGCGGACGGCCTGGAAGAATCCGCGCCAAAGCTCGACCGCCATGTTCTTCACCGTCTCTTTACCAGCGGCACTGAAAAACGCTCGTCCTGTGTTGGGATGTGATAGATTCTGGGCTTGGCTTAGCAAGAGTTGCAAGAGGTTCGTCGTCGTCGCAGTGTCAGGTGTCGCCGCGCCGCGCTGCATCACCTGGTTGACGTGCCTGGAAGCCAGTGAGACAAGAGTATAAAGAGGTAGAAAAAGCTACTGACCTTGAGTCGATTTCCTTGCCAATGGTGCGAGTGATCCGGATATCGTACCAGCCAGGCGCATTCTGCGGTGCTTGCTGGTTGGATCCATGGACGCGGTACTAGAAAGTAGAGGGTCAGCTCGTCGTTAGGAAGGGGCAGGGTTCAATCCTTACAGTACTGCTTGGAATAAGATAGGTTGCATACAAAAGGCGGCTTCCATCGTAAACCGCACGAGGGTTAAACACGTTGGGATACGCGGTTGTTTGCAGCGTATGGACAAGGCGTTGTCGCTTTGCGACTTTCGGCTGCCTTTCCTCCGTGCCAGTAAATGCTAGGTTGAGTCGGGATGCGCTCAAGCTTGAAAACGCGCAGTCGGGCACTCACTCAGTCTCCTACCCAGCCGCACTTACGGGGTTGGCGCAGATTCTCAGTAGCGGTATTATGGGGCAGAATCATACTAGTCATACCAATAGACAAATCCTTGATCTCTCATCACCCCATCACTCCGAACTTCCAACTTGCCAACCCCTCCAGAGCGGCTGGCATTTAACAACCGTAAACAACATAGCCACCACCAAAACACGATTTTCGAAATTATTTGCACTCGCCGTACTGTTCATCCAAAAATGCGAGGGCATGGCTGCTGGCACAAATAGAGCTCCCTGCGGCCTGCTGACAATTTTTTCGGTCAAGGTCGGTACTGCCAATATGTATTTGCCCAAATTGTGGCTATGTTGTTTACATTTGTTAAAGCGAAAATAGGTAATGCAATCAATCATTCCTTTTTGGTACTAGCAATGATGGTTCCGTATTTGGCATTCTGGTTCGGTCATCCGTTTACGGGGCGACCCTCCTGCTTGCTCCTGGCCTTAGCCCTTGTGTTAATGTCTTCTAGGCATGCTTTTGGGCTCAGGAAAAATAAAAACAATGTTTCTACCTTCATGAAGACTTCGTTATTTTTTGGGTGGGCCGAAGTCTCGGCACCATTGATTGTCCCTATTTATTTATTTGGTTTTGGCTACCTCCTGACGCTTTCCATCATGGCGACTCCAGTGAGTCATGGAGCCGATTCTAGGAAATCATTGATCACTGACAATTATTTGCAGCCTGTGTCCTTCAATTCACTCGCTGTCGAGATCATCACTGAGATCTGGACCAGTCTGCCACGGAAGTCCAAATTGGATATCCTCTCTGTCTCCCGTGCTTGGAATACCCCCGCCCGCAGCATCCCCTATATATGGACAGACGTACTTTTTGAGAGGGTTCTTCCATGAATGACTTGACCGTGGCCCACAAATGGCTTGTGCACTCCGGAAATTTGAATCTGACAGTCATCATTCTTCGCCCTGCGGGTGAAAAGGTTTCCAATGGATTGGCAGTGGACGCCATATTAGAGGTGCTAGCTCCGGCACGAGATCGATTACAGCACCTCCAAATCCACGCGGCAGACACAGATGTCAACTTTGTGCAAACCTTTATGATCACTGGCACTTTTTTTGCCTTAAAATTCGTCGACATCACACTGCACAGACATTGGCTCAGCATTATCCGCGATGAGCCTATACCGGCGTCTACTCTCGCAGTGCATCCTGTGGTCTTCCATGCCCTCAACTTTCCCCGCCTCTCTGCCATGCGTCTCTCCCATATCCCACCCTTCTGGCCATCCTTGTTGCCGACTTGCGATCATCTTACACAGATTGTTCTGGGTCCTCACGTCGAGGGCTTTGAGCCTAGTCTAACAGAACTCAAACACGCCCTCGAAAGTGCCACTTCCTTGACCCATCTCGGTTTTTACAGAGCCATGCCTCTGATCGACGAATCAGCACTTGCCGCCAACTTTTCCATGATTCTATCTGCCCTCACCTCCCTATCGCTTCGTCATGTGCAGCCAGTCTCCCTTCGCCGCATTATGGCGATCCTTACCATCCCTAGCTTCTCCAGCCTAACCATCGCTCTGGATGAAGGTCAGCTCACTCCAGATGCAGATGGGGAGAATGATATCAATCTCCTTGTCGAGCAGCTACATGCTCCAGAGTTTGCGCACAGACTTCAAACTTTGAACATTCAGACCTTCCACTACCAGTGCGACATTGCATTCTTCCAGCCCTTCACCAATCTTCGAGCGCTTGGACTAGATTTCTCCTATGGCGGTTTGACGGAGGAATTTTGGTACACATTTGATGGATCCTGCCACAGGTTCTGCTCGATACCTCCCAACACTCGCATATTTATCTCTGGTCGATATCTCTCCAGTTGGTGTCCAGGAGTTATTGAACGCCCGTACACAGCAAAATCATCCTCCGCTGGAGAAACTTTCCCTGATCCTCGCACTCTTTGAGGCCAAAAATGCGCGCACACCCCGATGGTCAGCTTGGCTGCAAGGAAAGGTGGAAACACTCACCATTATAGATTACACCAATAAAAAGCGCTACAATAGATTGAGACCATCGTTTGAAGTGTAATTAATATAGTATGCCAAATTCGATAACTCTATGTCTGCAGAATCGGAAGCGCCACTTGGAGATCCAGGACCACAATTTGCAGCTGTGCCTGAACATCCTCCCCTGGGAAGGGATCAACCACTCGCTCATAGGCTGCCCAGACTATCTCCGACTCTGTCTCTGGCCACTCAATGCGATCCCCCTCCTTCATGGCTGTGTAAACCGCCATTGAATCCTCTGCCTGAGTGACAAAAGTCATATAAATAACCCAAAGGGCCACTGGGCCGACTGCTTCAGCAAGAGAGATTAAATCTGCGGCTTCACTGTCGGATGGTCCTGCAGAAGAGTTGACACTGTCGCAAATATTGTCTGAGAAGTGCTGAACCATTGTCTCGTGCGAGCAGATATGCATAAAGCGAAAGCCAGGAAAAATGGCTAGATCGTAGAGGTGGGTCTCCAGCTCGGGATGGCGTGACCTATGCAGGATGAAATCGTCTTGCAGTTGTGCGAAACGGGCAGTATGCACCTCCTGGTGGCAGATGGACTGGATAATCTGCTGGGATTCAGACTCCAGTTCTGCCGCAAGAGCTCTATCACTGGGCTCAACATAAGTCAAGAATTTGCGTGCGCTCGAGTGGGCAAGGCCGGCGGGCCACATAATTGGGAACAGCTGCTGAAAGTTCAGTGGGGGTCAACGGCAAGGATCAATTGAAGGATTACCTGAGACGTTCGCAAAGAGGATAGGTCAGCTGCATTCCACTCGTCTACCGTGGAGTTGAATCTGCCAATTGGCCGTTCACTGTCGGCCATGAATAGAAGGCCGCAATCCCATTCCAGCTCAATCCCTGCCTCTGATTCGCCAATCGTCTTTGCAGGGAGCATCGCCCCTGCATGCAATTGGTTTGGGCTTGAAAAAAAAAACAATATGGCCTATCCGAGAACTGAGTTCGATGGGTGAGTTTCCCGATCGGTGATTGACAATGATGATGATGGAGTACATACTGAGTTGCGAACCTCCTGCGACCACATTGCTCAGCCGCCGTTGCGGAGGGGGATACAGCCAGCTTCGCAGTAGCTATGGACAGAACTGTTGGAGGAGGGGAGGTGGCCACATCTGTTCCCAGCGCTTTGAAGTTCCGTGGGCAACTTTGTATAGCGGAGTACAACCGATTTGCAATCAGGATTCGACCTTGAGCGGCCAAATCTGCTGTGTAAATCATCCCAGCAGGATTTATCCCCCATGCCACGCACTCGGCATTTACTGCAGTGTGAATGGCGCAGTCAAGTTTGTTAGTTTGTTGCGAAACAGGGACTATGGCCTGTGGGCAATGGCAATATGAATTAAATGATCCTTGGAGCATATATATCTGCGCACCTTGGTCGACCAGGTTCCCATCCTACCATCGAGACTCCATTGTTGAGCTGCTTGTACTCGTACAAAAGCATCTCGTATATCCACCCAAACACAGCCTTGGCTCTCCGCTGTCCAGCAATGCTATCATAGATTCGAATTGTACGGGACTCGAAAAATGCGACTGCCAGTAACCAGTGGTCAATGGCGTCCCAGAATACCGGCACAATCAGGCGGTCTTTGGTGAAGATGTTGACCTGCATTGTGTATGTACATGTCAGGTCGGTATGTTAAATTTCGCAAAAATAAATAAACTCGCCTTTTCGAACCAGCGTGTGCGTACTCCAAAACGTGGATTTGATCTTGCAGGAGGCGGTATCCCAGAGCCATTGCGCTTCCCTTTTTTAAATAGCTCGTTGCGGAATAAATCACCGGTTATGAGGAAAGGCAAACTGGCAATGGTCTGATCAGGCGTGACCTCTGCCATTTTAAGCGCTAGAAGTGACAGGTATCCGTCGAGTGCTGCATCTGATACAAGATCGCCATTAACCAATTTGGCCAGCCGTCCAGCAGAAATAACTGCTGCATCAATCACAATGTCCCACTGAAAATTGTCGCCTTGCTGCAATAAGCGTTGGAATCCCGGCTCAAGTTCGGCAGGCTGCGGCTGTTTCATACTGTGTGAGTTCGATGATAACAAAGCGCAAGGAAGCATCTCACCCTTGCTCGAAGGAGGTAATGTTCTGACTCGGTTTGCCCCACAGCAGATGACGACTGAACAACATCAGGACCTAAATCTATGATCGTAATGTAAATACCAACCTTGGTTTGTGAATCGATCAAGTGATATGGTACTGGTTTCTTTGCCAGTGAAGACTACATGAATTTTAGCTGGTGCGTTCTTCACGAGCACACAGTCGAATCGTACCTGAACTACAAGATCTGCTTCACGAGGCGGTCTGCTTGTGTGCGGAACAGCCCGAGAAATGTCGCTAGGTCGATGTGATATCTATCAACTGTCTCAGGAATCCCCAAAAAAAAGATTGAGCAGGAACTTACGATGAAATCAGGTGGAACACCTTCTAGCGTGACTGCTGGTTGGAAAGGACTGAATAACTCGCGTACCAGGGAGGCTGGCACACCGAGTTCATTTCCTATGAAGCTCAGATAGATCGGTCCAATGAGTTCCTTGATCTGGTGCGCACTCATCGACAGAGCGACGAGATTTACCGGTGGGAAAGATAGCAGAACTGAGAATGCTATGTAGACGGCCCAAAAACCACAGGTGAAAGACTCCCGCTGCAATCCGAGATGGAACGGTGTAAATTTCACATCAGGAAGGAGTTGCTGGGATGACTTGAATAATATTCAGTGAGTGTTTTCGCTCCTCAGAAGGCGCACACTCACGTCAGAGCCAAGCTGTGGCCGAAGAAAGCATTGTTGCAGAATAACCTGATCGCTGATATCATATCTGGGGTCACCTTCAGGAAGTGGAAGCGAATTATAGAGCAGTAACTGTGGTGGTGATGTGGCAAGAATGTGGTGGTAGGTCGTCCAGTGTCGAGCCCGAAGTTCGAAGAATATAATCTGTTTGACTTGCTGATCCTTTCTCGTTGACGCTAACTCAGCAAGATGGTGTAGACCTGCTCCTCGCAACTGGCAAATATCATCGGCTTAAAAACTCGGCAAATAAAATAGAAATAATTGGCGCACCTGATCCAGAGACAGTGGCTGTGACCAGTCCATGGCCCGAATGCGCTCCACAAAAGGAACATGTGGTGCTCCGTAAAGGAATATAAGTCCACTCTCGACCGCTATGACCAAATTGTTGAAGAAAGGAATGAATAACCCCATCTCATCCTGACGCATTTCATATGCCACCTCATTCCACCGATCAGCATTCATTGTATTTAAAGCAACGTCCTGGGAGTTTAGGAAGTTGTCATTGTCGTGAGGTGTCGGCTGGATCGGTGGGATGAGAGGTAGGACATTTGAACAGATGGAGGAGGTGTCGCTGTCCACCCTGGCTCGGTTAAGCGTGAATGCGGCCATCATGCGGTGGCGGGCTATGCAATCCATGTACGCCTTTCGTCGGGCACGAACCAGCCGATTGATAGCTGGGAACAGGCTCTTAAAATGAAGCCGTGGACGTTTGGGAGGTCCACGCTTTTTTGTGAACCGTGGACTATACCCGTAAACACCGGGTGTTGCATATATCCGTAGAGTCTTCTTCCTCCGCCAAGGGTGAAGTGGTTTAGCATGTGCTGGTCTCCCTTTGGACGTTTTAACTGTTTTGTTTCTCATGGTCAATGTTGGTTGATAAATTTCATGCGACTCTGCTTACCTTGAAATTCGCCAAACGAGGGTTCCAAAGCATGCTCTAGTTTTGCAGCATCCAAAGCGCGCAGTTTATCCAACACGCTATTGAGCTCAGCCTCCAAAGTGGCGTCATTGGGAAGTTTGCCAGGGGCTCCTTTGTGTGTTTTGTGCTGCACACGCTTGGTCTTGTTTGATTTCTTCTCGCCGTTCATTCCTAAGTTTTTTTCTGTGCGGTATTCATTTACTGAAACAAGGCTTATTAGCAGCCAGTACAGATCTAGAGAGTGGACTCACAGTGCCATGGGGGTATGGGACCATTTGCACGTAGAAGTCGTGCAGCAGCAATGTCAACACAAATTTTACCGGTTTGGTGGTACTCGCGGCAGTCACATGAAAGTGGATCAAGTATAACAGTGTGCATGAATGTGTTCTTCTCACTTAATGGGAAAGGTGAGCAAGCAAGCACCTCATTTCATATACTGAATATAAATGACGCACATGTTTCGAATGACCGTGAATTTATTTGGAGTACCGACAACCGCATTGACCATGTTTCGGTCCCAGAGCCGATGGGCCTCTAGGTTTATGGTGAGGAAGGCTTTGGGAACAGGCCGATCAGGGGTAGGAAAGTAGCGAAAATACGGGAGATGGTCGTTGAGTATGATCGAACACAGTCTGTCAATCCTTTTTGCACCATTAGAAATCAGTTTACAACGTATCAGCGTGATAGGTGATTATATACCGTTTGTTATGCTTGTTGTCGAGAAAGATAGTGTTGAACTGTTTGAATGCAGTTTCCGCCCAGTTGTTAGTGTTCCATGTACCGTCACGGCTCTGGTCGGATGGCATCCCAATATCAGTAAACATGGCTATTGTGTAGATGTCAGGTTGCTGGTCGACTTTCTGACAGCTAGACTCACGAATCCAGGGTTTAACAAACCAGTTCTTGTCGAAATACTCTTGAACAATTTCGAGACATGATTTACCGGATGCTTTTGCTGCCTTTGTCCGAGGTTTCGGCACTTTGCGGCTCTTGTTCATGACACGAGTCGCCTTGCCACTACCGTCCATTTCCTGCTCCTCTGCCACTGCCTTCACTAAACTAACTTGATCCTCGCTGCTGAGAAACTCGGTCAGACCAACGTGAAAAACTCGCTTCGCCTCATCCCAATCATTGTATGATCGACAGCGCTGCAGCTCTCGGAAGAGGACAATGATCTCAAACTTGATTGTGAACGGCATTGCAAAACCCAAACCCTGTTTACCACTGTCTGTGTCGGCTCGGAGGATCGCTTGCACAACGTGGAATTGGCATAGACGCAGATAAACCTTGTCCTCAATGCCGAGCTCACGTAGTGCTGCTGGTCGTCAACATGGACAGCAGATAGATTCATGCGCCAAGCTCATACCTTCGTATATCCCATTGTATTGAGAGCGCGACTTGTCCATCGAGTATCCATGTTCTCAGCGTCTTCTTCTTTGAGGTAGTTAGAATATGAAAATATATGGAAGTAATCAATGATTACCAGGTGGGACCGGCTCTGGATGCGAAAGATTGGCCTGCATGGCAGAGAAACACCTGTTACGGGATGAACCGATAGGAGGAACATTCATTATCTCGCCCTGATCGTAGAGTAGGTCCGACAATCCGGGGGGACCTTCATCCAGAGCCAACATACTGACATCCGCCATGAACTGACAATCGTTGGTTATCAAGTGTGGAACATTAGATGATAACGGACCTCGATGTGCGTAATTTCAGAGAATCATCATGAACACCATAGAATTTATTTCCAGCAACAGGAGCATGCAGGCCTCCCTTCGGAATCTGAACACTGGTCGCAATCGGATATGCACGTGGTGCACCCTGGAGGTTCAACAAACACCAGTCTCGTTCAATCTTAAATCCTCCAACAAGCTTGGATTCTCCGTTGACAGTTTTGAGCTCTGGTTTCGTTGGACCACACTCTTCCTCAGGGCCAATTATATCGTTTCGTAATTTGAGGGCACGGTCGATGATACCATTCCCAAAACTATGTCTGCTTGGAGTTCAACCAAAAAGGTGCGGAAATGGAACAGATGAACACACAAATCAACCTGCCATGTCACCATAATGTAATTGCTCTGTTCCCCGTCTCCGCTTTTATTTCTGAGCATGATAGCATCATTTATTCCTCCGACAAAGACACCTCCTGGTTGCAGGATTGTAACTGTTGACACAGATTCATGTTATGTTGTGTAATCAGTACAAAAAACTACTCACTGCCATACTCGTCAAGGACCTTTCAAGATTTTACACCTGTCCTCGGGATCTTATACTGAAAGCCCTTCTGAAAGACGTCGGCCATCTCCTCGTTACTGAAGAAATCCAAGAACACCAGAAATGTACGCCCTTCGGGGGTTTTGAGGTGTGCATCGGGACGTTTGATGTGTGGTTTGATAACCTCATACAAGTCAGGAAATTTGCGTTGAGTGATTCCGGAGGGAGGTCTGCCACTAAAAAAGATTATAAGCAATCTGTACGAAGAGCTGAATAGAATCATGTCATTTCACCCGCAGGTAAAGTCGGGTGAAATGACATCATCGTTTCCACGTCTCAGAGTAAAGCCACAGACATTTTCATTGGTGAATATTGGATGTAGGAGACTTACTATGGGTTTGCCTGCCTTTGAGAAGTTTGTTGATGTAGTTCTGGTGCCAATTCTACTCAGTTAGGCCAGGGACAGGTACAAAGTGCAATGGATGGTGGTGGTAAGGAGCAGAGAGCAGAAGCGCCCATATGCGATGGTATCGGAGCGATTGTGTAAACATTCCATGGAGTTTTCCATCTGGCTATTTTTGGCTGCTATTTTTGGATTGTCAGCTAAATCAAAGTTCCGTCAAGCCTAGTCGACCAAATACCGAACTAAGGGGGCCGCATTTGTGTGCCCTGTAATTCAAAGCAAGCTACAGTGAATTTATTCCAAATCTTTGCTGTATTTCGGTGTGCTGAGACAGGAAATCAGTGTCTGTTGGACGAAATGTGTACATATCAGAGGCAGATGTCATTGGCTGCCTCCGGGATTATTTTTCCTGGAAAGAGCTCGAAAGCCCCGTCCTGGACATATCCAAGATCAATTGATTCACCCCGGGGATGGGGGATATCGGTAAACAGATGACAGAAAAGGTTTGTTGGGATGTCCCAAAATGGATTATTTTTGATACCGGAAAGGGTTGCGAAGGAGACTGAATTGATGTACCAGGTGCACGTATTCAATAGAATTCTAGCAGACTAGTTCCCTCTCTGTGAGCCTGCTATACATAAAAATAAGTGGTGCAACACAGGTTCGAACTAATGCTGCTGACCAAATGTCATGCATTCTTGGGGAACGGTGGGTCTGAGGGTCTGGTGGTTATTTTTCCCGAAAAGGGCTTGAAAAACGGGTCCCAAAAACGTACGACATCAGCTGATTCGGGTGTGGGACGGGGGAATCCTTAAACGGATGACGGAAAGGACATGTCTGATATACCGAAAGACTTTGTCCTGGAGACGGTAAATGCATGTACTCTGTACCGGATATGGTATCTGGGCTTACACGATTTATATATATGGCCTACCAGAATACATTGGGCAGGTATCGGAATCACTATATCAGTGAAACTGGAAAGTCACGACATGCTGTCCGAATGCGGATGTGCATGAAACCGGATTGTTTTAGTGAGCTGGCAGTATTGTTTTGTCTACTACATAATAGTTATGTTGGGTTACATTAATAGTACACGCTTTGTTAAATGCCAGCCGCCGTGGAGGGGTTGGCCAAAATGAAGTTCGGAGTTTGAAATGGGTTATGACATATATATGATGACTACTCATATTTTCTATTGAGATTCGGCCTGTCTATCGCTACGGAGAATCCGAGCCAACCCCGTAACGTGCGGGTGGGTAGGAGACTGGCACTCACTAACTGTTGTAGAAGGATGACGTTAGCATATGGCACGGCAAGCAAAAGAAGACCTTGGCGCCTACCATCGAACTGGAAATATTTTGCGGTGGGAAGCCTATGGGATGGCTCCGGTCAGTCTGCGATCGTATTCGATCCACGATCCAGGACGAAACCAAGACGAAACAGCGAAAGACGAAGGAAATGCTTTACGGTCAACACGGTCACACATATCCCAAGAAGCGGTCAGAGGAGAGAATAAATCGCAAGACAACTTACTCGGTTATCCTGAAAGAGTTTGTGTATACAGACCTCATTGTTGGCCATGGCCATTGAGCATGTACAATATTGAGAAGAAACAGGTGGAAGGTCGGTAAAGAGGAAGACCGCAAAGCGGGTATTTGAAAGCAAAAGCCAACCCCGACTCGGAACAACCAGGTACAGCACAACAAAGCGGCGTGAGACCTAGTAAACGTGTATTCAGCAGAAGAGGACGCGTCAAGTGTCTCTGAGTCAGATTCTTCAATCAGGTTAGAAGGCGTTAAATAACCAAAACGCTACAGAGGTCCGGACACACCTTGCTGTTCCGAAGACGCATGAAAGCCCAGAAGACAGTCCTGGTCGGAAGAATACCCAAGTTCGCACGCAACACCAGTCAGACTTAGATATAGTGGGCCACGCTACGAAACATGCTTGTGCCAATGCAATGCGATATGTGTATGCGACAAACGAATGCGATGCGATGATGTAGAGTCGAGTATTAAAAGTTAATTAATGTCATACCATGTTGCTAATGTCCATTGTTCAGTCAAGTAATCACTGCGCTGAGCACGGCCGCGCCGAGCGCGAGGAGCCAGGGATCCCAGATCCCCAGCCTGCGCGCGGCGTTCTGCTTGTCGTCCGCGTTGGCGTTGGTGGAGCCAGTGGAGGATGCGGGGTCTGCGTTGACGGTGGGTGCAGCGGGCGCCTGAGTAGTGGCCGCCGCGGGAGTGCGCGTACCGGTCAGGCCAGCAGCGTGCTCGGAGGCGGACTGGGCGACGACGGTGACTTTGGCCTCGTTCTCGGCGACAGCAGTGGGGGCGACGATGAGGGTGGCTAACGTCCAAGTCAGAAACTGATATAAAAGAGCTTTAGCAGAGGAACTCACAGTCAAATTGGCCTCCGGCTGCCACCGCATCATTAACCGCCTGTACCAGCAGCTCATTTGCGTTCGCGGGGACCAGAGACAATAAGCCGATGCGGGGTGGGTCTAGAGACGGGTTGGTCAGGTTTCCGTAGTGGAAGACGGCAAGGTTACTGCAAAGGACATTGATAAAGAACTAAGTAGGCGCAAGAGAAGGCGACGCACGACTTCAAGAACGGGTCACCCAAGCTCCAGCGGAAGAGTGCGCCAAGACCAGGCGCATCCGTTGCAACAAGATTGTCCACGACACATGTCGACGCGTCGACATTCGACACCGGACCGATAAGGTCCCGGGGGTCGATCGGGAACATCTTGGAAGGACTGAGCGTGGTTGCTTAATTTTTTTACCAACTCTGTACACACCTTTCCGCCAATCTTGAAGGAAAGATTGTGTGCCTTGGCGCAAGCCAAGGTCGCGCTGTTGGGAACCGTCGGGTCGTAGTTGGGTGAGACTGATGAAAGGATATTCCCCACGACGTCGCTCGGCCCTCGCAGGATGGAGTTGCCCTGCGATGTATGTCAGACGGGGCCAAGGTGGATCATGGGCAGGGGCCGTACAGTATCAATGAGCGCTGACATCCTTGTCGAATCGACACCACCGGATGCAGGAATCTTGGAGGCTGGGAGCTCTTGGCCGTCCAAAAAGACACCGTCAATGTCGATTTCCCACCTGATGTGAATCAGTACAAGGCAGGACATAAACAGGGGGCACATACCGCAGCGGGTACGTCTGTGCACAATAGATGAGTAACGCAATGCAAGACGGTCCACTGAACATACCTCGTCGGGCGCGAATGTCGGCGGGCGGATTCCGCCCTCCGCGGCCGAGTACAGGCGCACGGGCACCCAGGTCAGGGACGAGTTGTCGACCCCATCAGGAAGCGTGCCCAGAGTAAGCGCGCCGGTCCCGGAGATGTCTATCGTTGCGCGCTGGAGGGTTATCTTGAAAATGGGGAATGAGATGGGTTGGTGGACGTCGTTATAGAGGATATTCACACTGAACATGGGCATCTCGAGAGAGCCACTCTGTGCGATCCGGGAAACGAGAGGCCCATCCTGGTAGGAGGATGCAACAAAGTGGTCTGTTGTCCCTGACTTTCCGAACTGATTTATTACCGCTGCACCTTGGATTTGGCTACCCCGAGCATCAGTACATGGCGGCGATATACTGTGGCGCCACTCACGATTCCGTGGGGAAGCCAAGCCCAAATATGCCCGCAGCACCGAACTGGACAACTAGAAACCACACAGAACGTTATTTTGTGACAGTACGAGAGTCCGGGATGGATGCATACCTGAGTTGGTCGTGTCGTCGATTGCGGCGAACATCTGGTTCCGGATCGCGACGCCGGCAATGGCCACAGTGTCCATTGCAATGGGGCCGGACGCGAACGTTCCAGTCGAAGAGTCACCGTAACGCATGGTTACATTCGCTCCAGTGAGCTGGAGGCCAGCAGCGGGAATCTTAGTGGTGCCTTTTGCCTTCAAACACGCGTTGGCCACACAATCCGACGAAATAACCCATAAATCCGAGGACCCAGTGTCTGCAATTCTTCAGTATCCCAACACAAAGGATGTATGGGACAGCCCACCGATATTAACGATCGTGGTCGTGTCTCCCAGTTGAATTGGAACCGTGTAAAGTCTGTTGTGGATATTGATGAGCGGACACAGTGCGGGATGAGGTTACACACAAGTCAGAGTTGTCTCCGAGACCAATTGTACCCTCCACCGCCTGCCGTCTTGTCATTTGAACCGTGGGTATGTGCCGTTTGGTCGTCTCCACCGAGTGCCGTCTGCTCAGGCCATCATTAGAGCTTGCAGAGAATCGTCTAGGCGTCGAAGCAGGCAAAGCGAGTGTGTACGAGACGAGGAGAGAGATGAACGCAAGCAATAATGAGGGCATTAGAAAGAGCGCTCGGCGCTGAAAACAGGTAAAGAAAGAAAAGGTCCAGACCACGACCGGGAAGAAGGAAAGAGGGAGAGAACAAGAAACAAGAAAGAACGAGTGTTGATCACATCTCAGGGACCCGGACCCATAAATACACTCAAGTCGATCCGCCGCTCGCAAGCCGAGTTCAATCACGTCCAAGCCAGAGTCTTTTGCGCCAAATTTCTCGCGACATGGCTGCCGAGATACCACCCAAGAATGCTCAAGTCACCTTGGGCCTTGGCTCTGCACTCTACCAGTCGTTGCCCAGCTGTTATCCGTACCATTACTCCGGATCGGGCAGCGCGGCGACATCAAAATGAGGCGCTTCAGCCGCGTCTACGAGCAACATCATCAGCTATGACTCCTCATCACCTCGCTGAAACCGCCACGACTGAAACCCACAACTTTTCCTCCTCTCCTCCCTCTCAGGGCTGACATTGAGCGGCCAGGATCTACTGATATTAGCGTTGGCCTGTCAATGCTGGGCGGTGCTGGATCCTACAATCGCTGTTGAACAAGAACTTGCTTGCTGGCCTTTCGGGCTCTCTCGGTCTCACTTAAGGGAGCTTGTTTATTTCAGGCGAATGAACCGCAGTCGTCCAACTTTTCCTAAATAGATCATCAAAAATAGACCACAAGCGGGTCGCGGAGAAAATAGACGTCGCGAATCTGTCCTCGAAACACGCGGGGGATGTAATTTTGTATTCAAATCCTGACAGTGATACAGTGCACACGGTGATTTTCGATGGAGATGCTACTTCATGCGAGGTGTGTACATGGTCGGCAGACGAACGATGCGGCACAAACCTTCCTACCCTAGGATACCTTTTCTTGTCAGGAATTAAATACCATGAGGCACGAAGGTTCAAGAGAAAGGTCTATGCCTCAGGGAATCTAATGCAAACATCTCTTCAGACTTCACTGCTTCCCACGTACCATTGGCCTCACTTACGGAGATGCAACAATTCGATGGAGACTCGGATGTGTGAAAAAGTCCGCAGTTACCATTGGTGGTTTCCATTGGCGGCTCTCGTTGGCTCGAACTCCGCCCGACGGACTCCGCGCCAGTATAATCTCTCCTCTTTCCAGAATTCCGGTCTCAAGTCTGACGACCAGTTTATTCTGGACATCGAAGTACGGTATGGTCATCATTGCTGCGGGTTGCGGTTCAACAACGATATTAATAAGTGCGGACCAACGCTAGTATCCCGACGGGCGGCGCGAGCCTTCGCACGGAATGCTGGCCGACGAGAGGTAGCGAGAGCAAGACGTTCATTAATTATAATGTGAACCGGGATGAGATCCATTATACTGACGCTGTGTTCGGCGTAGTTCTATCGAGCATTTAGGTTACCGGTAGTACCATGGGTTGCAGCCAAGTACCTTACAATCATAGATTCAAAAATAGGGCCAGAGTGGTAAGATGCGCTCCGAGTCGTCCGTCGATTTTAACAAGTTCGCTTTGTGCCTGTCCCCTTTTTGATGTATTTCTTGCACGATTCCTAACGAATGCCGATGGAGACGTGCTGACTAGCCTAGAAACCCCGTAGAATGCACGTAGTGGTCAAGGACA
This sequence comes from Mycena crocata, assembly GCA_029281795.1. Classification (NCBI taxonomy): domain Eukaryota; kingdom Fungi; phylum Basidiomycota; class Agaricomycetes; order Agaricales; family Mycenaceae; genus Mycena; species Mycena crocata. The sequence goes on along the minus strand of JARJCP010000112.1, from coordinate 110,652 downwards.
AGGTGCCAATGCTGTCTACCGCCTCGCGGCGTCGCCTAATGCACGCTGATCTAAATCTAAACTAACCCCAAAGGGAATCGCCGTCGCACCGCCCAAACCTCCCACTACACCGAATGAAAGGGTCGAGCAGGTCGATTGTGGTGCTTTGCGCTCCATTTGGCCCCGCAGAGACGCCTGAACATTTGTCGTTCACCGCCCCATCGGACAGCGGCGATCGACCCGCCATCAAACTGATGCATGTACGAATTGGGACATAGATTAGATGCGGTCCGGGACTCCGGACTCCTAGAAAGTGCTGAGGGTTGGCTGAGGGTATGTACTTACATTCCTTGGTGCATTTTTAAAGGCTCCGGGGGGGGGGGGGGGGGGGGGGGCCGAGGAAATGGAATGCTGCTAGTAAGAGCATTACTCTTCAGCGCCTTATCCACACTGGTTTGAGAATTCAGGGCATGATTATTGGAGCGAACGAACGTTTATTCCCAACTGCCCACTCGAGCTCGACCGAGTCGACCTCACGCGTGACTCTAATTCGTAAAGTTCTGTTTGAGGAGGGCTCGAAAAAACAACAACAGATGTGACTTACATGCAACCAGAAGGTTGAGTCCAGCCTTCAGCATCTCTGGTATTTACCTTCAAAGATCCGCGCAACTACTGGCACCATAATCTACAGGCAGCTGGATTCATCCTCGCTCGCCCTCGTTCGCCTTCCTGTCCTTCACCGCAGTCCAATACACTGTCCCTGCCAAGCCCGCGACCGCGATTCCCAATGCACCCGCCCCATAGTAGGCCGGCCGGAACAGACCCTGCTCCAGCAACCGCATGGTTGAGAAATACCGCATCGTGCCATACGCGATAGACCCGCTGCCCGTCCCTAGCAGGGCTCCCACCAGCACGTCCGACGTGCTGGCAGCTTGGTTTTCACGCTCATCGCTTTGTTTCTGAGACTTTGTAGGCAGGATCTCGGCGAGGTCGAGCTGCGAGAAGCGCTCCATGGCAAGACCGAGAGCGACGAAACCAAGGCCAGTGCGCAGCCAGGCGAGGAAGGTTCGCTCCGATGCAAGATGGTCGCGCACAATGGAGCCCGTATTTTGGTATGTGGGCGCACGTAGTCGTCTCAGGAGGACAGACATGGCAGCGGCAAAGAAAAGGTAGCTATGAGTATAAGATTTCCAGAGAGAGAGGGTTGACACAAGGAACGAGCGCTTGAGATGGTCGGTCAGATTACCGGAGTTGAGACCCGGAGGTGACGAAAGCGTAACTTCCTCTTTGCTCGGAGCGGCGACCGTGACGTCCACGGTCCGTTACTCAATTCCCCGGCTCATAATGGTATTTTTGTTCAAGTACAACAATCTCAGTGCAAACGTGGAACATTTCCTCTAAATGTTCCGAGGAAATGTAATAAAATAACAGGGAATTCCATCCATAATTATATGACAATCGTATGACAATAAACCGTTTATGGGGCATAGCCAGCGTTCGAAGAAAAGGAAGACGGGGTCATTCACATCGGTTGTGGTCGGCGTCGCTCCAGTGAATCGTCCTCCTCTTCTTTTATCCCTTGCGCCCGTATCGGCTCCGTAAGCACCGGCTGGGAGAAATGTTCCCGTAAGCGCGCGCTTGCTTGCCGTTGGACCTGGTGGGGAGCATGATGTTTAAGCCTCGTCCGATGATATCATTAATTGATACACACCTCGTTCCCGATCGTCCGTGTAACCTGGAACAGAGGCCCCACTAGCCCGAGTTGCACAACAGCATACCTGCGCATGTTCAATCAGCACCAACAGCTTTCTTTGCGAGAGGAGAGCGTACGCAGTAGCAAGCCCAATCAGCAGGAATGTGAAATAGAGCGGGTTGAAGAGCACGGCCATCGCCTCGTTCCAGCCCAGCACGACGAGCACGCCGTACATCCAGTACGGAATTTGGGCGATGCTGGCGACGGTACTCCGCTTTGCCTCAACGTAGTACGCGTCCGCTTCCTTCCGGAATTTCTGTGTCAACTCGAGGCCCTTGGTCTCCGTGAATACAGTCAGCGTCGTTTCGAAGTCGAAGTCTTCGCCCGATAGAGAGTCGCTGGAGATAGCAATCGAGTCATCGGGCAACCTGTATTCGAGGGAAGGATCCGTGGGCTGTATTTTCGAGTACAATGGGATGAGGTCGAGGGTCTGAGATGGATAAGCACAAGTACATCAGTTCCTTAAGGAACACCAACCTCGTCCTTGGCCTTCTTGAAAGCGCCGTCGATGTCGTCCTCGGGTTTCCACACTCGCGGGACGCCCATCTCGTCATACCGGAACCGCTCCTCGAAATGCCCGCGCAATTTGCCGAGCATCACGGGTTCCGCGGTCTGCTCGTCGATTTTGGCACGCAGAGCCTGCCATGCACGGCGGCGCAGTGCAGCAAGAGAACTGGCATTCTCTTCCTCCGTGCAATTAAAGCCTGTGGGGTGATAAGTAGAGGCAAGGATAGACAGTGAGCCAACGAACTTGTCGCCTTGGCCAGGTACGACGCCTCGGCCTTGCCCAACGTCTCCTTGAAGGTTCGGAGAATATCGTCCCACATATCCGGCGCCGCCTTCTTGAGCGACAGGTCCACAGGCTCTGATATTTGCTTCTTGAAATTCCTCTGCGGCAGAACATCAGCAAAGCAGGCATATGTTTAACGAGAGTGGAACGGACCTCAATTAGATTAACCATCTTCTTCGTCTCGTCCTTCCTGCACTGATCCGCAACGCTTCCAACCTCCTCCTTCAACGAGATCATATCGTCCTCCCAGGTCCAGTCCGTACCCTCAACTGTGGCTTCCTTCGCCCCAGTCTCGAAGCGCCCGAGACAGCGCTCCCGCGCTGCAGCCACCACGTCAGCAAAATTGTACCCTTCTCCATGTAGCCCGTCCAACATCTCCTTCTTGAACGCGACGAGACAGGACTTGTGGAGATTCTTCAGCTGACCGAGGTACATCGGCGAAAGCGTCGCGTCAAGAGCGGCAATGAGGTCAACGCGTTTGCGCCCGTACACACCCTGGTGGTAGCGCGACGCATCGCGGTCGTACCGTGCTAATATTACACAGTTCAAGTATGTTATTCAGGACAGTAGGAAGAGTACGCACTTAGTGCATCCGTCCGCCAGTTACGCATCATGTCCCCGAGACCGTCGACAACGCGACCAGCCTCGACAGGTCGACGCTGAGACTTGGCCTGCTCGTTGAACTCCGCAAGTGCGACGGTAGAGATTTCGTCGCAACGAAACTGAGCGAGAAGTTCTTGCTGGGTCGGCAAGTCCAGGTCCTTGTTGGATTGCACTTGTTCCTGTTTTCCAAATCAGTCATTGGTCTAGGATATAAGAATGGGGACGAACCCAAATGCCCTCCATGTAAAATGCGACACCATCCGCGGGGATGCGTTTGTGATACGCGGGCTTGAATAGGAAGTCCGCCTTATCCTTCTCGACGAAGCGTGTGCGCAGATTGACCACCTCTGCCTCGAACTTGTCCGTGGCAAGGACCTTGTGGGGGAGTGCGGTGAACGCAAGGTCGAAGTAATCTGACAGCTGGCAGTCCTTGAGTTCGGTAGGCTTGGAGAGGCTCTCCCATATGCGGCCGAGGTCGGCGGTGAGCGTCGCCTGCAGATTCGCAAGTGGTGTCTGTCCGATGTGGTCGCGAATGACGAAGAGTAAAAGGGTTCGGCCGTTCGTCGCGTTCTTGCCGAAAAGACCGAGGTTGACTTCAAATACGGTCTTGAGAAGGCCCATGTTGGCACCCTGGTACAGGCCGACCTGGTGCTCCCAGAGATTGATGATGAGCACCTCGGAGGATGCGAGGGAGAATAAGGCGGATTTGCGTTCAAAGTCCTGGTCCTCTCCGCGCTCTCGCCCGTCCGTTCCCTCCACGTCCATAACCATTACATTCATGTCCTTCCCGCGACACATCCAGATACCTGCGCCGTTTGAATACATGAAGTCTTAAAATAGTGTCCTCACCTTTCGTAGTTTGCTGCCGCCGTGTCTCGTCCATTACGTCGAATGTCGTGCCAAAAAGCCGGTTCAACAAAGTACCTGGAATTTGCTTAGAAAAGAACCAAGGCACCAGAGAAAGCGACTGACTCTTGCCAGTGGACTGTGAGCCAAAGACTGCCACGATATTATAACCGAACCCCGCATCGCGTAGACCCCACCGTTCTATCTGTGCGCCGAGGTCGGGTCTGCATGTGTTGTCAGTGGCAAGAAAGGCATTCCAGACGGACACGAACGTGAATTTCTTTTCGTCATTGATAATTTGGAGCCGTTCAGAAGCGCTTCCAGTCGAATGGCCATTGGCAAGTGCGTTTATGGGGGACTTTGGAATGCCATTGGGCTCCATTATAGAGAAGAATTAAAGTCCAATGAGAAAGGGGAAGCAAGCGTCGGAACGCTGTAAATTAATGCGTGGCTGCCAGGTGGTTTGGCTTTGTTGCGAACACAGGGCAACAGCCTCTTCAAGTTCGACTCTTAAGCTCAACCTTCTCCTTCCGGCTTCCCTGCGGTGCTTCAGCGTTGCTTCAATGCGCTAATCTTGTGAGGGAGATGAGGGAAGCTCCCTTGACTTCCGATTTAAATCGGATCAACTCCCGCCTCGTACATAGAATGAGGCAGTCTCGCGCAGGCCGCACAGCAAGCAGCAGGTTCCAGTCGTTTCCTCAACCTCCTCCGTACAACCGGTCCCTGTCCGTATAATGCTCATCAGCATTTCTACCAATCGACCTCTCTTCCAGGTCCCAGTCCAAATCTAAATGGTTCGCTGCGGAAATGTCTATCAATGTTATTATTTCGCTTTGGCGCACACCGATTGGCATCTGCCACTCTGTGGGAATAACAGTATTCTCCTGTTTAAATAAAAAGGTCGAGTCACTCGAAACTAACCACAGCACGCAACATGTCACCCGCCAACGAAGCCCCTCTATTCCACGACCTTTTGGCAGCAGCAGGACATCCCGACAGCCCCTTTTCAGGCGCGCTTGGATAAACCCAACCCGCTCTCCCCCACTGAGCGTGCCGAGGCCCTTACTCAGTTGGCAGGACCCCTGATAATAGGTGGATATGCCTGATGTAAATCCTGACAAAAACTAGAGATTTTTCGCTTTTGGCCTGTGCAAAATCCTGACAAAATTTCGATTTGGACCACCCAGGCCTGTTCCAAATCCTGACAAAACCGCGCCAGCGGCCGGGAAAAATTCGAAAATACGGTTTTGGGGCCGAAAAAATAATTCCTGACAATTTTGGCCTAATTTGGCCTCTTAGGCCTGTTGAAATCCTGACAAAATCGTCCAAAATTCCCGAAAAAAATCCTGACATTTTGTTGAAATCAAAATCAGGCCTTCCCACCTATTATCAGGGGTCCTCAGTTGGCGCGCTGTCAAGGACTGTCCTCGGACTTCAAGACCGCGCACGCCACGCTTATTTAACTCTATTCCTCTGGAGGCCCTAATCTAATCTTATCCAGTCTTATTGCCCAACGACAGTAACGGAACAAACCTGAGAGCAGCGAGAGTCAAAACAGCGGCACATTCAACTTGCTTGCACCCATCATTGTTGACCAAATCTCTGGATATCCTACCTGCGCCTTGACCGAGGTCTGGCTATTTCTTCTCTGAATTTACAGTGCATGGGCGTTGCGTACATACTAGGCATGCTCACGGGTTGTCCATGGTCCACCACGCAACCCCGGATCACCGAACTTGGTATAGTTCCAGTCGGCATGCACGGGGGTTGCCATGGTGGGCCTTCTTCAAGGGAATACGACGCACCAGGACACACCCTTGGATCGGGACGAAAAAAACCTTGCGCCCAAGCGGGAGAGTACGATTCTTTATTATATCAATTCAAACTCCTTGAACTCGGATGCTTCTGACTGACTCTGAGTTTTGGACCACAGTTGCCACATCCTGCCACAGCACATCACATGTGGCACTATATGTGGAATCACAACACCAGTTACTCATTACGGCCTTCTACTCGAACGGAACATGAGGTCGAGCACGTGGGCCCGACGACCATCAGCGCCAACAGCGAGGCAGCCACTTGTGGGCTATGCGCTGCTAAGGCTGCTATCTCAATCCGCGCCTAACCGCGCTGCCATCTGCGATGGTCTGAATTTGTGCGCCGAAGAAGACCGGGAGACCATCTGAGCATACGAACATGTCAAACCTGGGGTATCATGCCAAGGGATTCTCAAGGTGTACTTATAGCCGTCCTCCTTGTAATTGTTCTTCTCAAGACGCTTCTTTTTTGTGTCCCCTACCCTCTTTTCTCTCCCTCCCCTACCGCTGAGATGTATTCGTCCACTCTCATCGCCCTTTTCGCCTTGGCCTTGCCCAGTCTGCTTTCCGCGACCCCAGTCACCAAACGCGGAGTGGATTTTATCAATCCAACCTTGGCGGGCGGATCGTGGCTCGATAAATCTGCTGGACTGGGCGAACCTCTCAATGTGGGTACCAGCGGGTGCAACACTAACCTTACAACGTGGACTGACTTCCGCATAGGTGGTCATCTCGGCCCAAAGCTCGCCTGAGGTCCTCACCCTCGACGGATTTCTTCAATATGCTCAGGCGATCGGATTGTCAGTCATTTCCCCCCCCCACGTAACTCTTTTCGTTGAATGCGAGCTCAGTGACGTCGAATGTCTGGGCCTCCACCTTGGCAACCCTCAGACCGCCAACCTTGTACGTCCGACCTGCTGACTTCGCTGCTTCATTTTAACTTCAACACCCTCAAAGGGAGATGGACGGGGGGACGTTAACGAAACAGAGGTACTCCGACAATCATTCGGTATCCCAGGCGTCGGGACGTGTCTCGAGAGCCTGAGCGGGGGAAACCACTTCCGGTGAGTGCAAGTCCCTTTGCTACCGAAAGCCCACATTTTAACGTTGCGGTGAAGGGTATTCCCCCAAGCCGGAACCGGTGCTCTTTTCCTTGCGTGAGTTCCCCTTCGACTGGCAGCAGAATAAAATTGAACCAAACCAAAACAAGGGTCTCCAAAGAAGAGGATCTTGAGGAGTCTCACAACATTGTTCCGGACGGCTACAACATTGGCCGCGACCTCCTTGTCGTCAATGCCGTCGGCAAGAAGGTTGGGTTCGACTTCAAAAAATTCAAATTTACGACGTACAACACTGTTCTTACTGAGGTTACCGGGCTTATTGCTGCAGGCTCAGAAGGTGTCAATCACGGTAAGTACTTTTCAATGACTCTATCACAATGGATTCTTAAACTACTCCTGTAGGAATCGCACAGGACGGGGTCATCAAGGTGCTGACCGTCACTATATCGTGACATAAGTCAGTTTCCTTCGCCGCCGTGTATCTTCTTTGTAGTTTCTTGTAAAATTGTTCACGTTCAGTTTTTATGGGTATCAGTTAAAACGACCAATAAGTTGAGTGGCGGGTTGATTAGCCTTCCGAGTCGTGGACCAAGATTCTGCATTTTGAACCATGCGTCACGTGAGTGTAACTGGTTCAAGTTCAACCGCAGTCGCGCCAACCTTATGACATCGGCGACAAGATATGGCTCATTTGGATGCTTCTTAGTTTGCATATTTCATCCGGTGTTCCTGATCATGAACGTCATTATAAAATGACATGGTGATCCTGGAAATTCCAGCTGCTTTATTCCAACTCATCCGTCTCATATCCCGGAACTACGATCAGACTAAGCCAAATAATGTTTAGGCCAAATAATGTTTCACAACTTGGCCTTTATTGCTGCAGCGGGGGCAGCAGGTAGATCGCGATACTTGTAGTAGAGTTGCAGCGATTCCGGGTTTGCGACGGTCCCACTTGGCTTCAAATCAGATCCCGACACGATCTGCTTCACCGCAATCTCGATTCGTTTGCCGTTGACGGTATACTATACACCCATGTCAGTGGCAGAACCGAAAGATGCACATTCGAATTGAACACTAACCGGAATGTCGTTGATCTCCAGGATGAACGTTGGAACGTGCCGAGCACTGAGCGCTGTCCGAATCGCGCTCTTGATTTCCGCGACGAGGCGGTCGTCGAGCGGATTCCCTGGCCGCATTTTGAGAAAGAGAAGCACACGTTCATCTTTGTCCTGCGACCGGCGTTGGCCAACACACAACGAGTCGTTAATGACCGACGTGAATTGTTCGAGAACGGTGTATATCTCGCCCGAACCGAACCGGACACCGGAAGGATTCAAGACGCCGTCGCTGCCAAATTGTGCAGTTGAGACAGGAAAAACAAATCGAGACAAGGAAGAAGTGGGCACCTGCGTCCGAGAATCATGATGCCTTTCGTCTTAGGATTAACGACGATGAAGTCACCCTGGCGCCAGATTCCTGCACAGTTCAGAATTGTTTTGGTTGAAGACGTCAAAAATGAGCTACCTGGGTACATGCTGTAATAAGCATCCCGGAACTTGGCGCCGGAATCGTCTCCCCAGAACCGGAGAGGAAGTGACGGGTGAGGCCTAGTGCAGACCTATAACGGGTTCACAAAACGAAACGATCGGATGGATTTTACGCACCATCTCACCAGCACTGCCAGAGGCCTCGATGTTGTTCCCCGAAGGATCGAACACTTCGACCTTCATTCCCAGCGACTTGCATTGTATTTCTGTTCCTTGATGTTCAACCCACCAATCAAACAGACAACAAAAACCAACCTCCGGGATACACCGGCAGACTGGGGCATCCAGTGACAACTGGGCATAATGAGGCTTCTAAAGGAATGGCGGTGTGAGCAATGAGTCACCTACATGCAGTGCAAACGTCTGTTCCGCCGGAGGTTGAGATTAAGTGTATCCGCTCCCCGAAGGCCTTATGGGTCCAGAAAAACATCGGGCTCGTCAGGACGGCGCCAGTAACAGAAAGCGTCTTGAGGGATTCGAACGGAGCCAATTGAACTACAACCGTGTCAGCATCACTTCCTCCTCAACTCACGTCAGCTCCTTACGCGGATTGATTCCCTGGCCCTGGATTTCTGCCAGGAAGCGAGGACTCGTTCCCAATACTGAAACTCTGCGGAGGATATGCGAAGGGAAATCGTTGAAAATACGTAGGCTGCATACCTTTGGTCGTTAATGAATTGAAGATATGTGCGTAAATCCGGATGGAACGGTGAACCATCATACAGAATGATGCGAGCGCCGATGGACAGACCCGCCAGCATGAAGGACCACATCATCCAACCAGTCTGTGAGTCAATTGTGAATTTGGAACCATCGAAGAAGGGGGAAATAACTACGGTTGTATACTGGAAGTACGTGTCCTCCGCATCCATCTCGATGTTCAGCCTCAGCTCCTTTTTTCCTTGCAGTAGCACTCCCTGGAAAAACTGATTGGAGCAGTTACAAGGCACAGCGCAGTAACTTACCCCGGCAGAGTGAACGATGCATTTGGGCGGCCCAGATGTGCCGGAGCTATACAATATGTATAGTGGGTGGCTGAAAGGCAATTGTTCGAAAGTCAATTCACGCCCATCATCCTTGCACAGGAATTCGGATAGCAAGGAGCTAAGAAACGTCAGGAGATGCATTCTACCAGGCCGACGAGTTACCTGTCAGGTATCGAGATTTCCTTTCCGCTGATCAAACTGGGCAGCGTGATACCGTGCTGGAGGCCATGTTTCCGAAGATCACGAAAGACTTCCGAGACTTTTGGAACGAGGTCTATCACCTTGCCAGCGTAAAGAACCTCGGTCTCGGCAAAAATGAATTTCGGCTGGATTTGACGGTACCGGTCGAGGATTCCCTGGTCCAGACTTCAGTGTCTGGAGTTGAACCAGAGAGGTGAAGTTTACATGGGTGCCCATATCAGTCGCAGTGCTTGAGAAAATTGCCCCAATGCTGGCCGAAGCAAGACAAATCACGACGGCGGTTATAGTGTTGTTAACGATGCCTTGAAAATATTTCAACTGCGTTGAATGGGGGGGAAAAACTGAACCTACCTGCGACTCTGTCCCCCGCCTGCAGACCATGTTGGCGCATCGCGGAAGCCATTTGGCGCACCAATTCCCGGAGCTGCCGATGAGTATAGTGGTGCACGACACAAGACTCGCCTCCCGCGGTGCACGCAATGGCGTCGTCCCTGCGATGGAGGAGGTTTTCCGCGTAGTTCAGCCTCGCGTCGGGGAACCAGATCGGGACCTCGGGCATCGTTCCTTGCTCGAATATCTGCGCGAGCGGTAAATTGTAATAAAGCCATATCACTGGAAAGTCACGAACCTTCTTCGGAGGGACGGATGCTACGATGCCAAGAAATTCCCACAGGTCGAGCCAGAAAGTATATGATTCCACAGAGTATTTGTGGAGGGCATGGTAATCCTCTACGGCGGTTGAGAGATATCCAGGACACTACGAAGGACACACACCTAGATGCAAACCGTGCTTACTGTTGACGAGCCGCCGGAATCTTTCAACCGCGCTCCAGGCTGGATTAACTGGCTTCCACAACGGCCGAGAATTCTCAGCGAAGCTCATGGTGGTCTCGTACGACGCGCTTGGAGATAAGGCGGGCTGTGGGAGGCTGTGGGATGGTGAGAGTTGTCGCGAAGCTTGGTGTAAGTGCCACGCGCGCATAAGCGGGGTCGGCTGACTGCAATCGGTTGACAAGATGTAAAGTCGGCACAAATCGGCATGCAAATGTCGGAGCGACACATCAGATTGCAACTTCAAGGGGAGAACGAAGTGGGGAACAAATTCCGGGATTCAGGGATTCATGAAAATTCATGGTGAGCGTAAAAAATATCAAATATCTTGGGACTACCAGAAGGACTGCAGAACTCAACGTGGACAGACCTGTTGTCAGTGTTGAACACCAAGTCAGTTGAAATTATTATTGTCAGCGGCATCATGGATGCCCTTGGATGCCAATGAGTCAATCCGGCATAACAAGCAGTTTTTTTTGACGATTTTGATTTCCTCTTCGAGTTTTCCTCCATCAGCTAGAGCGATCTGGTGGAGCTCGTAGCCTCGTACGCCCTCGTGATCTCACCCGACCAACAAACATCGTACCGCGAAATTTAAATTCTCTTCACGCACGACTCGGAGTCTTCGTCAAACCCATGTTACCTGCCTCTGTGAACGGCGCAAGCGCGATGTGTGCTTGTTGGGGCAGTCAGAGTAGCCGATTCTGCTCGATTCTGGCTGGCGATTCCGACAACGATTCTGGATTTATATATCGTGGGAGAATCGCGTGAAACAAGAATCGTGCAGAATTGTCGAATCGGCTCCGGAGGCGATTCGACGATTCTGCCCGATTCTCACAACGATTCTGGCTTGCGGGTTAATCATTGCTGAATCGTCCCACTTGCATAATCACATCAGAATCGTGGGGCGGTCAAAATTGACCTTGATTCTGCCACGATTCTGCCATGATTCTGCTCGATTCTCGTTTCAGAATCTGAGCAGAATCGGAGGCAGAATTGAGCAGAACCGGCTACTCTGACTGCCCCTAATGGCATTCCATGCGGTGTTTATGAACCAATCTCGCGGCCAGTTCCAGCATCTGCGAATGTGGCCTCCTCGAGGAGCTTGCGAGTAGGCCCAGGGCACTTGACGTCCAGGACGAGCAAGCCATCTCGAGACCAGTGAAACTTCTGGAGGAGTGTACTAAAGCGCGCCACTTTGGGGAGCGCTGCAGTCTGCAGAGCGAAACGCGACTCGGAAATCTGATCATCACCGAGATCACCCCATTCGCCAACGGTATGACCGTTCGAAAGCTTTTTGATAGGGGAAGTCAAAGCCCTCGTGAGAGGGCAATTCTGAGTCGATTCTGAGGCCGATTCTTGACTCCAGAATCGATCAAGAATCGGTGATTATCCAGAATCGGCGTGAATCGGTGTTCCTACTCCAGAGGAGGAACTGCATCAGAATCACCGATTCTGAATTTTGATTCTCATGATACCCGTTTCTGACACTTCAGAATCGACACCAGAATCGGCTACAGAATCAGACCGGTCAAAGCTGTCTCAATTCTCAACCGATTCACTCTGTAGAATCTGGCCAGAATCGGGTCCAGAATCGGCGGCAGAATCGGTCCCTCTCGAGGGCTTTGACTTCCCCTAATTTCTTCGATTTTTTTCTGCGTTGGGTTTGTACAAGATTACAAGTCCTACTGACCATCACGACTGTCTCTTCACTGCCTCCGGTTTACTGCAAGTAGGAAGAATGCTGGGAAAAGCAAGAAAGCAACAAGAAAGGTAAAATGACAGCTCGACTCTCCGACCCTTCACAGAACCTCTGGTTGTACAGCACCTCACAGCAAGTTCACAGCACTCCCCTTGAAAGCACTGGCTCGATTCTGTGCTCCTCGCAGAAGTCCTTGTTGCGATGTTGCCCGATCTTGAATTGCTACTCCACGATTCGGCTTATGCGGCCAGGCCAATCACCAGATCCCACCCTCGATTGACGGGATATCACATCCTTTTCTTTGTTTTAACGGTTGGCTTCGGCATGATAAAGGCATACACCTCGTACAAAGGTCAGATCACGACACCAGTGACTATGGATTGGGTATATGGGATCTTGATAGTATCTTTGTGAGTGACGTCAAATAATCAGTTCCAAACACTGATATGACCCAAAGACTGTACTGGCTGGGGCTGTACAAACAAGAATGTCCCGGGAAACTACCTCCTTGGATTTTCGAAACAGATTTACTCGATTCGTTGAAAGGAATCCTGACCAAGACTCTTGGTATGTTTGTTGTCTCCGTACACATAGTTTTGGTCTCATGAAATCAACTTAAAACTATATCAGCATATGGAGCCTCGCACGATCTTGAGAAAAATCGTTGGATGCTGCTCTAGAAGTCGGCGATCCAGAACAACACATACAACTGAGGGATTTTCCGGAATCGAGCGGTAAGGGTTTCACCATCCTGCCCAAGCAGTTCATGTGATCTTTGTGTTAGTTGCTAATGGCATTCAGCTCAACGTGCCTTGCATCGTAACACATCAAACAAGCGGCGGGCATGCATATGCATATGGACAAGACCAGATCGAATGTGCCTATTGCAATCACATATTTCTTTCCGAGAAAGCACTTCATGACCATTGTGCCAATAAGATGGATCATCCGTACTGTGGGTCGTGCGGAAGACTGTTTTTCGATGAAAAGGCTTTGCAGCAGGTCAGCTGAGTCATTCAATAATGCCATCGGAGAGTGATGAATTGAATGAACTCGCAGCACATCCACAATGCCCCTGTACACCGCAACGAGCATGTCCCTGTCTACTACGATGTTTCCGTGAATGCCAATTGTCCCTACTGTCAATTATGCAACATGGGTTTTGAGGATGAACATGCACTTCAGCAGGCGAGTGATTAAGCTTCGCTGACCTACATTGAATATGTTTGGTATAAAGGTCATATTTGGAGCGGGCCGGGTCGGACTCGGAATGGAACGGGACGGATCACAAATTAGTAAGAAATGGATCACGGGCAATTCGGCTTACAAGAAGTAACAACTCAAGTCACAGCCAGTCATAAAAGTGGAAACGAAAGGGAGTTGGAAGCACAATGAGTCAGATTAGAAAGGTATAAAAGAGCAGCAGAAAAGAACCTTAGACCTACCTACCTACCCCTGTATCAAGTCACACTTGAAATTACAATTCATTTCCTCTACTACCTTGTGCAATTCCTAAGGTTTATCAGTGTCACCCGTGACCTCTTTAGCAACGCACAAAGCCAATGTTGCAACCTATTACCAACAAACACAGCTCAGCGAAACCGGCGCTGACTAAGAAATTTCGTTCAGTTACAGAAAGATCGTGTTACTGTTTTAAGACATTCAACCGAGTATTTCTTGGAAAGGAAATTTCACCCACAAGAAATCAAGCTCAGAAGGTTCTTAAAGAATTATTCACATTCCAAGAACTGCCTAGTGAACATTTTTATCCCTTGACATCATTGGAGCCCACTGCGAGGGAATTAAAATTTTTGTTATTCTCTAAATTCCTACACCGCCAACGGTCAGACATGTGGGCAACAGCTGGACACGGTTTCATGGCTATGTTCCGCATCCAGCTGGGTCCAGCATTTTAAATGCTGGCCACCAGCTTTAATCCGAATGGGTACACACTGGACCCAGTCCACGAGTGGCAGCCAGCTGGAAATTCAGCGGGGAGCCGGCCGCACTTCCACTCTGGGACCATCTTGTACATTCAGAATAAAATATATTGGACAGATTCGAGTGAAGCGGATGGTGAAGGGGGTGCATTGCATCAGATGTAATAGTTACATGTAGTGGATATCACAGAAAAGAAGAAATGACATGGCAAGCTGAAATTGTGCACCTTGAACGATCCGGGAGTTATTAACATGTTCCTACCATCGAAGTCTTGATATGGTCCAGGCTAGCATGAGTGTCACACGAGCGAGGCCAGGTCACGGAAGGACGCCGGCAGGATATGACGGAGGGAAGATCGGTGGAGCTTGCCAGGGTGAAATGAAACGGGACCAGCAACAGCGTGAGTAAGATTAAAAGTTGAATAAACCATACTGCAGCGGGGTTGATGGACCAATCCCTTGAGTATCTTCGTGGAAACTTGAAGATTTGAGCTTGATGGCTAGAGGCCTTGGGATTCCGCTCGAGCGTTTGGGCGCTTTCAAAGTTGGATTGATGGCTTCGGAAAACTCTTGAGAAGTTGAGAATGGGTTGTATTGCGGGTTGGGTTTCGGGTCTCGGGTTTTGGTCGGGTTTTGGAAGTGGCGCTTGACAGTTATTTGGATGCCAAACGAGATCCGTGCATTGATTATGAGAACGATTCGGGACGAATATATAACGACTCGGAAGGCAGAGATGACAGATATTTGTGGACGGAGGAGCGTGGGCCGTGAAATCTGTCGGAAACTCATACCGCATTGTTTGACGGTGCTACTGAAAACGCCAAGTCAACCCTGCAGCCATGTCCTTGATTCCTTCAACTTGAGCCGTTGCAAGCGGTCCTCTACGTCAATGTCCGAGGACCGACTCCGAATTTTAAGCCGCACCAGTGAGGCGATTGTTGTTTGTACATGCTCATTGTTGCCAGAGGGTGTGAGTAGAGGCCCTGATAACTATCCGGACGTTGAGGTAGCACTGATGGTTGGAGGAGGGCTCAAATGTGGTAAAGGACCAGGAGGTCGAGAAAAGAATGGAGAAACAAAGCAACTTACACGTGACATGTAACAACACCAAACACTGTGCACGGACCTCTCGCTTGCGATTATTTCCACGAGTCTCGGCACCTCGCATCGCCTGGTAGTATATATGCGTTAATAGTTATGTATCTTGTATCCAGAAATTGGTTCCATTTTTATTTAGTTCACGGCCTTCTTGTCAAGTCGTAACCCTGATACGTAGCCTATTACTATGTGTTGCCGATGGCGGAACGTCGACAGGACCTAAACAGACTTGAATTGTCCTTTTGATGATGTACATGGCACCCATATTTTCCTTTCTACTATAAATGTAAGTATATCAATTTTATTTTATCGTTGTTCTAATGTAATCCAAATGTTGTCATCTGCAGCTGGATACCAGCTGGAAGTAAGCTTGAACTCACATTTCGTAGAAAGTGGCTACCATCTGACCACTTCAGCTGGAGGCAGCGTTTGGGCACTTTGGCGGTGTACACATCAGGAAAAACCGAAATTCTATGATGGACAGAACCGCTACTATGTAGGTCTCTCGTTGTCTATAGTGATGTTTAAATGTCTATGAAAATTAACGGAACACTATGGAGGACTACAAGGATCTCTTGTGGTTTATGCTTTTTTGCTGCTCCAACGTCAAAGTCTATGAGAGACTATCATGTCGTATATGAAAATGTCAGTAGAAAGACGACCATGTTACAAAAAAATGAACAGAACACACTTGGCACGTAACTGGAAATGCTTTACTGCCATTCCACAATATTCCTCAGCAACAAACGAGGCTGAACTCTGCTAGATTATGTGTCTAAGTTTCGAACATGGAGTAAATTCTATTACCATGAAAAGACCCAAGGATGGGATGGAGTGAGGTCGAATGAAAAAGATAACCGTTCAGTTTCAGAACTAGCTTTGCAGCAGATATTATACACTGATTTGGTGAGGCCCAGATCTTTCTTTTCTTCCAAACGGTAACCCACGTTGACAAACGGCTGAGGTCTGTGTTAAAACATCGACAACATATGCGCAGGGACACAACAGCAAGTTTATACTGATTACCATCACTTCTGTGTATTTGAATCTCGGTATTCCCTGACTCGGGAAATGGAGATTTGAATAAAGATTGCAGGATGGGGATGCTTACATTGAGTTTGATCATGACCTGAATATTTGAACGGCGACGTAGCCGTGTCAGAAAAAAAAAATTGGTCAACTTCGATTTCCCTTTGTTTCTGAGAGTCCGTTGCAATTGAATACTTATCCAAGCTCTTACCAACAAGTCGGAAACCAGCTGCAGGTTGGAATGCTGAGTTAATTGATTCGAAAGCAGTCCAAGTCAAAACTCAATGTAAAGTCGAGATTGACTGTCTATTGGCTCAACTTGGCTCAACTTGAAGTTTGGTTGAACGCCGCGATGACGGTTCAACATTCAAAATTTGGACAAGTTGCGTTGAAAACTCCAAACTTGATAAAGCCGAGAGACATTTGACATTGAAGCAAAGCAGTGCGCTACAAGTGCGCCAGAATGCCGCCTGTGGGCTGGCTGCCGAGGTTGTCGGCACTGCCAACAACCTGCTGAAGTGCGGACCGGAGAAATCAGAGAAATCAAGGCACATGTATGTTGATTTGTTTTGATTGTGTCACAACAAGGTCAAACTACTTCCTCTTCCTTACTCCATCTTCATTGTGCCTTCTAGCTGGACTTGCCATACCCTTCCCCACTGGGTTCTCATTCACTTTTCTACAACTTCCGTTTGATGTGGCTCACGCTTCGGATGTTCTCCCTATCGCCATATTGCAAGTCGATTGTTCTGCTTAGGCAAAAGCTCCAAGCCAGCCGCTCTGCTGCACAGTGGTATGCACATTCACCTTCCTAACATCCTTCTCATCTTGATCAACCTTGTCAACCACATTGATCGCGGGGATGATTCATCGTGCCCCGTTCAGGATAATGCACCTCAGGCTCCCACCTGTCAATTCTTGCGACGTTGTCGGTGCTTATGCACCGCGAGAAAGATGATGCATAACTTGGAAGTTCCTGCTCAGCCGACTGGTTTATCAACAGCACAGTGCCTCCAGCGACGCTGAGTGGGATGGTGTCCCGGCGCGCAAGCTATGGATGGATCTCACATGGTACTTGAAGCCTCCCTGTGAGCTTCCCCCTTCACATTCCATGCTCACCGCAATTCCAGGGTATTCCATCGATGCTATTCACCGTGGGCACTGCGCGTGCACTGAAACTGTGCTACATCACTTTCAATGTGTTGGTTTGATTGGGCGAAACAAATGTCTCTCCAATTACCCTCACACTGGTCTTCAGAGTACTCGTGGTATTTACAGCAGCCCAACACTGGATGCAAATACTATTCTACTGCAGTACACGGCGTACTACATATGTCTTGCCATCCCTGATGTACACATTCCTTCCTTTCAATCTCAATCCCAGACTTACCATTGCACCTACGAGCAGATATGCGCACATCAACCGTGGTACCCAACAAAACACCACCCCAACACTGTAGGTCTGAAGACCCTGTCTTCCCTGTTCGTGTTTACTCACCTGAATCAGCCATGCTACAACGAGCCGATGATAAGCCGTGTAAATCTGCACGCATGGAATTTTGCAATTTTGCTTTGTTTCATTGGCGTCCACGCACTCTCAGAGAAGCTATCATGAGCTCCGAATGAGTAGCTTCTAGTTGCATAGCATGGGTCAAGTCCAGGACTCATTATGGCGGTACCTCCACACTTGGGGCTAATATAATGCTTATCGGGATAAGACTTAAAATCATAACAGTACCCGAAATCTCATACGGATGAGCTGTTTGCTAGACTAGGATCAAGGAGATATAAAATACGCATGCAGGCGTACCGAGGATGGTCTAAATCCACCACTTTGACTTTTGTGGGCCTAAGTGCCAACTGGAGACGCGACGCGACAGATCATGTGACCGTGCTGGTCTAGAACAGGCAATGACGGACTTGTCGGATATTCCGGATCCGAGACTCCATAAGGCAATTCTGCCGAGTCACTCTTCCGCGTGGGACCCGATCACTCGGATAACCTCGTGACATATCAGAAATATCAACCTTAGTTTGGTATGCCCTCTTTAGGTTCATTCGAAAGCCAGCAACAACACGATTCGAATAAGTGGCTTATCCCGATAAGGGTACTTGACCGTGTACCAGGCGAAGAAGATTCAAGCTTGTTCAGAGATCAAGACTCCGAGCATCTCCACATGCGAGATTGATATTTGTGGAGGGAAATGAGTCAATGGCCCATGCCTCAGCCAATAGGACACTTGATACAGATCTGCTTATTCATTGCTTAGTTTTGGTAGACCAATTGCGTTCATGTAAGCAGTATTGTAGGTGTATATAAGGACCAGAGTAGAGTAGTTTTAAGCTAGTTAGCTGCGCCCTGATCCGGCCAGTATCTCATTTTGCCATTGGTTGTAGGGGAGGCAGCTTTAAAGTTAGGAAGTGCTTGTCCCTCACCCTCTTGTGGAATAAACTTGATTGGATTGACTTGACTGTGTGAATTGGATTTTCGGTTAATAAGACGAAGTAACAGTAGTCTCGAGAGCACCTCAAACTCTCAGTTACGGGATTCATAAGACGAATTAACAGTAGTCTTCAGAGGCACCTCAAACCTCGACCTATAAACCTATAAAACCCACTTTTGCCGGTCACTAGATCGTTATATTATACAAACCCGTCCCTTACCGCAATAACATTGTGTTTACTCGGCCTACAAGCCAAGTTTTCGATTAAACTCGTTATCAAGATAAGACCAAAAAGACCGAATCAGACATTTTGAGGGATCTATTCTCTGTTCTGGGATCTAATACTTGATCCGCACCCCCGAACACCCCGGTTCTCTCACATTAAGAGGAGTAGTTGTTGGTTGGTTAGTGGTTTAGTTGGTGTTTTGTGTGTTGGTTTTCCAGCAGCTTGCATTAGCTTTTCTATTAGATCATTCACGCGTACCCGAGAGTCACCGTTTCAGCGTGGTGAGCGTCCAGTGAGGAGTTGGAACCCAGAGTATCCAGTCGAGGCATTGACGGCGTTCATCATATCGAAGCGGATGCGCGGTAGGGCGCGCTTCCAACCGCGTTGATTTCGAGCGACGTGATAACGAACACACTGGTTAACAGTCTTGTTTGTGCGCTCGCTTGAGCCGTCGGTTTGCGGGTGGTAGGACGAGGATAGCTTCAGCTTTACACCTGTAAGCGTATCAGCGCACGCCAGAAATCAGATATGAACAACTTATCGCGGTCGGAGATGATTTCCAGCGGCAAGCCGTTCTTGCAGTACCAATGTTCAAAGAAAACCAACGCGAAATCGGCGGCCTTGATTTTTGTATAGGTCGGTATGATCTGGATGTCTGAACCCAAGCGGCATGTCATCGTGACGATGCAGTCAAAACCTTCGTCCGGTGGGCATGGCCCGATGAAGTCGATTGCCACCGAATCACAGCGCTTGTCGGGAATGGGAAGTGGGTGAAGCGGCCCAGCCTTCCTCTTCGTCCTAGATTTATTCTGTTGGCAGTCCGGGCACGAGGGGATGTAAGCCTCTTCAAGGTCGCGCCGCATGTTTGGCCAGTAATAAGCATCGCGTAACGACTCGTAAGATTTATCAAACCCGAAATGCCCGAGGTTATCGTGGCATAGCTGAAAAAACATTTCTCGTAGGCTGTTGACGCGCGGGACAATCAAGCGGCTTCCGGCATACCACAGTCGCTCAGGTTCCCGGAACTCGAGGCCGACCATTCCCTGGCTTGCGGATTCGAACTTCTGGCACCATGGGTCGTCGCAGTACCCGTTGCGGATGCAGTCGAGTAGTTTTGCATCCGCGGAGATCGTCATTGTAGCCGCCAAGGGTGGCGGTGCAGTTGTGGGTCCCTCGTGAATCCGTGTTCGTGCCAGACACTGTGCTGCATGGAACGGTGAGGAGCGGCTGTACCGCATGACCGCCGCGACGGGTGCGTCATGTTCCTCGTGGCCTATTATCGGCTCCGAGGCCGCCTGCTCTGCATCCGCGCTATCTTCAAATTCTGTCCTGGAAAGGGCATCCGCAACGGTATTGTCTTCGCCCTCCACGTAGACGATCTTATAGTCATATTGCGACAGCAGCTCCATCCAACAGGCCTGTCTCCGCGACAGGTCTTTCTGAGTATCAAAATTTTCCAGTGTCCGGTGGTCGGTGTAAATTGTGAAGTGGGATCCGATCAGGTCAACTCGCCATTTCCTCAAAGCCCTCATTATAGCCAACAACTCTTTTTCATGAACAGGGTAATTAAGCTCTGCGCCCTTGAAGGAGAGCGAGTCAAATGCGACCGGACACGCTGTTTCCCAGGTGGGTCCCCAAGACAAAACTGCGCCCGAGCGCTTATCCGAGGCATCGGCCGTGACGTAGATGTTATTTCCGCCCGGATTTTCGTGGTCGATTGTGGTGAGGCAATCCGCACCCAGCACAATTTCCTGTATAGCGTCGAAGGCAACCTGATGATGGTGTTTCCATCCAGGGAATTCTGAATTGCATTCCTTTGTCGTCAACTTTTCCAGCGTAGGGGTGTGGTCCGCCAATTTCGGCAGGAAGAGGCCGAGGTAACGTACCAAACCAAGGAAGGCGCGGACATTTGTCGACGACTTCGGTTTCGGCCAGTTCAAAATTCTCTGTACTTTTCCTTTGTCCGGTTCGATGCCGCGTTGAGAGATGTGGTGCCCGAGAAAATCCACCTCATAGCAGAACAGTTTCGTCTTTTTTGGGTTGCAGTAGAGGTGCGCCGCTTTCAACGCGTCAAATACCATTCTAATATGTCTTTCATGTTCTTCGACGTTCTGGGACCAGATGATGATATCATCAAGATAAACATGGCATATCTTTCCGATGAGGTTCCGTAGAGCTGCGGTGACGCGACGTTGTTGTATGGACGGTGCGTTCCGCAATCCTTGTGGCATTACCAGCCATTCGTAAAGGCCGAATGGTGTACTAATGGCAGTGTATTTTATAGAATCAGGATGCATTCTTGTCTGAAAAAAGCTATCGGTGAAGTCTATGGTGGACCAAATTTTTCCCTTCGCGCAATCAGCGAGGATGTTGTCAATGCGTCGCAGTGGGAAAGAGTCGTGCACCGTGTTCGCGTTCAGTGGTCGATAATCATTCACCCATCGCGGGAGAGCCGTCTTGTCCGCCTTTGGTATCAGGAAGGCCGGCGATGCGTGTGGCGACGAGGATGGACGAATGCGACCCGCATCAAGGTGACCCTGGATGAGCGTTCTCCACGCCTCCTGGTATTTTCGCGGACTTTGGTAAGTTCGTGTCTTGAAGGTCTTGTCTGCTTCTTTGATCTTTATTTCACAGAGCACGTCCGTTGGTAGATCATTGACGTGGGGCATCGGTTCGAAAAGGCAGCTGTATTCTTTTCTTAGGGCTGCTGCCCGTTCTTGCAGTTCGTCCCAGTGGGCGAGAACCTCTATACGTTCGCGCACGGCCGCGACGCTGTCGACTTCTTTTACGTTCTCAAATAAATTATTTTCTTCCATGTCTTTCCGTCTATTGTTGCAGACGGTTTGTAGCTCCTTCATCATCTGTTTCGTGTCCATTTTCGTAGCCCGAAGTTTCTCACGCAGTTTAAGTTTGCGTTTCGGTGGGCCAGTAGGCTCAGGTGGGTTTAGCAGGTCAAACTTGCAACGTTTGTCAATAACCGTTCAAGTGTCGTGATCAACAACAATTTTATTTCGAGCTAGCCACGGTAAGCCTAAAATGAGAGGTGCACACAGGCGTGGAGCTACTACAAAGCGGACAGTATTCGATACCCAAGCTTGGTCCTTAGACACGAGGCGCAATTTCACGTATTCTGTAAGGTATTGTGGTTCGGAGGATTCATCTGACATAGCAAGCGAAATAGGTTTGGGTTCACGTAATTTTCTTTGTCGGAGTCCTAGCTTTGTCACAAGTGCGTCGTCTATCAGTGCTAAATGAGCACCATGATCAATCAGCGCGAGTATTAACAACGACGAGAGAGCCGCCGGGCCATCAACCAGGCATTCCCAGAAGAGGTGCTCGGTGCGGTGAGACGGAGGAGTGGGGAGACTAACCTCAAACTCGTCGTCCGTCGCGCTGTCGTCGCTGTCTTCAACGACGTCGATGGGGCGCATCACGACGGCCACAGCAGGGGGCTTGGCTGCGGGAGCGGTGGGGGCGGCGGCGGCAGCGGCGGTGTTGCCGTTCTTTGCCGCCAGGCAAATGGCCTTGGTGACGGGGACACAGGTGTCGGGGTTGGGGAAACCGGTGGGGCAATTCTTAGAGATGTGGTCGACGTAAGGGACGCGGCATTTTAGGCAGCCCCTGTGCACGCGTAGGAGGCTCTTCTCGGTGTCAGTGAGCGCGGGGCAGTTCCTGCGGTTGAACGACGAGCCACTAGACAACGGAGCAGACGCATGCGAGGCGTCGTGCGTAGTCTCCATCCGCCTTGAGACGGAAGTCAGTCACAGCCTTTGAGGTCTTGCAACCAGAGCATCGTTTGTGCGAGCCAGTATCTGCCATAGAAGCTTCTTAGGGGCCTTCTGCTCCTTCTTGTCGTCTTTCCCATTGACAGCTGCATCCTTGGTGTTTGCGTCAGCAGAGGAAGAATCCACCTTGGCCTTGCAACCAGAGCATTGTTTGTGTGAGCCAGTATCTGCCATAGAAGCTGATGTGCCCATAGACGTGAGAGAAGAAAGTGCGACATGACACGCTGTTTGTTTCTGCTATGATTGATCTGTAACTACTTAAATAGGCAGGCCGGCTGGCAGATCACGTGTACCAGTAACAATCTGCTGGGTCAATAGTGTTTTCTACTCATCACTGATGATTAGTGTTGGAATTGAAGACTTCCACCGACAGCTAGTAGGTGCTTTCCGGAATTCAGAAAAGTGGACTTGTTTAACACAGGTAGGTGTGTCTTTATAGCATTACAATATCTCCTTGCTTATATTTGATACCTTGTGGAATAACATACTGATTCAATTTGACCACAGCCCTCGACCTGCCAATCCTTGCACACCCATTCAGGATTATCCGCAACATGTGATCGTGAACAGCAGCACCAGTCTGTATGTTTTCACTCATATTTATACGAAGGCTTTTGATTTTGTAGTAGTTGTTGTTTTTTGAACTTAGAGCTCCGTCAAACTTCAAATACAGCTGCTCCAATACTCACTGAACAGCTGAACCAATGCTTTGCAACATCAAAACACCTCCTATGTGTTAGTGCCCCACTAACCTCGAGGCTCGAGCTAACATCTATTTTCGGTCTTGTACCCATTTTGCTTCATTCAAGTCCGGAGAACATGTTTTAGAGGGTTTACTTTTGAGTTGACATTCCTTCACCAAAAAGTTGTTCCCCAAGCATCTGAAACTGAATTGCCACAGTGAGTTGTATACTTTTTATCTTACGATTTCCCACTTTGACTGCCATAAAATAGGTCTTGATATACTGATGCATGCAGCTTCCTGATTTTTGTTATTATTTGTGTTCTTTGCTTCGAGTTGAAATCAAAGGATTCATATTTTGCCCGATTCAACCAATTTTACACTTCCACAATGGTTTTGCAATGGGTGTCTGCAGCTATACCCTTTGTAGATTGCTGACGGGATTCTGCAAAGATACCCGCCCTTCTTCTGAGTTGACGTTGTCCTGAAATAGTCAGTGGCACGGCTGCACACCCACCCCCATCCGGAGTCTGTGTCCTGCTTTTACAAGCCAGTCTCCTGTTCTTTCTTGAACTCGGATGAGGTTACTTCCATTCTTTTGCCTCCCAAGCATCGACAATCCACACTCGGACACCCAGACCCATTGCTGAGCTCCGTGCACACGTGAGCTCGGTTTCCAACTCTTCAAGAGTTTGGTTGGATCCATGATTTTCTTGTCCTTGAACTCCGCTTCCTGCATGAGCCCGGACTTCGAGCCGCACTGGTCACTATGTCCTCAAGACTTATTCCCAAGTACTCCAAGCGTGAAGCTTCAGTTTATGGCACTGCCTCAGAGGATGGTGATGAAATCTGTCATTCTCATCCTGTCCCCTCGAGGGACCGATTCCGTGCTTGGGACACCCCAAAGCCGCTGTTGAGCTTGCGGAGTTTGCATACAGGGACCATGCCTTTGTCCTGAAATGGTACCAGGGCATTGTATCCGGCTGTCATTGACTGCTGGTCATCTCCATGCTCCATGCCCATGCACCATCCTCATCTATGTTCACGTCACATCACGCAAGACTCTCCGACTCTCAAGTCCCACTGCCGTCCCAGCAATGCATGATCTATTGGCACTTATACGGTGCTGCATCCAGCTGCAATTATGCTGGTTTTGAGCGCTGCGCTGTCAGTTGGTGTATCCCAGCGTCCAACAAAAATTCTGCGACTCTCTCCACGCTCCCATGCGCTCTCCTCGCTGTGCTATGCACTGGTTGAACATTTCAAGTTTTCTAGTGAAAAAATGGATGAATTTTGTTTTGAATATTACACCAAATTTTCACTGAAAAAGCTGGTGAAAAACTCGGGACATTCTGGTAAATGATTTGAAATGTTTCGATTTTTTCACGATTTTTGGACCTAAATTCAAATAATTCACTAAAATGATCCAAGTTTTTCACCAACTTTTTCAGTGAAAACTTGGTGTAATATACAAAACAAAATTCATCCATTTTTTACTGAAAAACTTGAAATGTTCAACCAGTGATGACGTCGAGCTTGCATGGCTTCTCCATTGTTTACGCTGATTCTACGTCCCATTTCCGCCGCCTCTTTTCACCTCACCGTTTGGATGTTCGGCACGTAGTGCTTCAAGTCTCACAAAGCGGGTTTCTGGATATGTTTTGACAGTTTTCCTTTGACCTTTACACATCCTCCCCCGTTCTCTCCATCTGATAACAGAAATTCAGATCTTCCCCTGAGGCCTCACCGGCTCAATAATTGACAACAACTCCCGCAAATCTTCTCATCCAAACCTATGGATTCAATATTTCCCGACCTACATTCGTGCACAAACTTGCCTCAGCAGCAACCGAGTCCGACCAAGCAGGTCTTTTCTTTTCTTTTCCAGATTTTGAAATATGCATTGGTGCAACTCGCGCGGCTGGAAATCAGTGCCCATATAAAGGGAGTGGTAGGTGCATGATTTGGCGCCCCTACATCCATGGACGCTTGAATCTTCTGATTTCCCACCAATTTGGCAGAGTACACACAGACTCACTTGGTTTTAGGTATGCTCATGTTTGTACTTCATTTTGAGAATGTTATGCCCTTTCTCACAAGAAAAGGACGATGTGTGCCACCAGGAGCGACCGAAGGTCGGCGACGAGCGGCGTGAAACTCAAATTTGTTTCTTCTGCTTCAAATTGAAGACTTCTGCTGGCAGTTAACTAATAATAGCTTCCTGAACTATGTATCAGTATGTACTGAAGTTGTATAGCGGGCCATGCCACACAGTATAGTACCCTACTTATCACATCAGGTTCCAAGTTTTCCCGGCTGAGGTGATTTCACGTCTTCTAACTCATTCGTTCAGGCGGAGAGAGCGGCCATACACCAGTTGGCGGGGACAAAATGCTCCTTGACTTTCTGCACAAACTCATCCCACAACGACAGCTTCTTCAGCTCCAAGCAATTCTGATTCCACCATGTTGCTGCAGATGCCTCTTCGAGTTTTAAGCCTGCCAGGCTTTGAATGTATCTTCACAGCGGCCAAGCCAGCCATTGATCGAAGCGGGTGTCAGTTCCTCGGTGAGCTTAGGAAACTCGAGCTTGGACATTGATGAAGAGCGGGAACGGGGTGGAATATGAGGAGATAGGTGTGGGGGAGGGTCGTGATCAATGGGTGAGTCGTCTGGAAGCGAGGAAAGTGGAGATCCGGAAGTGGCGTGTGATGACGTGGCGTTGGGTACAGCGTCCGATGATTGTGTACGGGTACGGCAAGAGGATGTAGCAAGCGGTGGGTGTAGAGGAGTGCCAGCAGCAGGGTGGAAGCACGCGAAGTCGTGCGGCGAGATGGAACTTGAGCCAGAGCGGGATGACGGGCAGCAATATGCCGTCAGATTAACGTGGTGGTAGTTGAGAAAAAAGTGAAAGCCTGACGGCCAGTCAGGAAAACACTGAAACAAATTGCACCGATGTCAACAGGACCACGGATAGATTCAGCAACGAAGGACGCGAGGATGCGACTATGGACGGACAAGGTGGTAAACGACAAGAATAGCTACGTACATAAGCAGTGGTCGGTCCGTAAACCGGGACCAGGTTTACAATACGCGATCCACCAGGGGTCCTCATTGTTTGCTGACTTTGCAAAGTCCTTACAGTGCTCGCGCAATGTGCTTTCCTCCGCCGGCAAAGGCTTCACTATCAGTGATTCTATCATGAAGAACCACCTTCTTTTCCATGTCATCCCGTCCTCCGTCTCCGTGTCTGTGGCCAACAAGGTTTCCCATATGTGACGATGCAGGCGGATGGCCTCATCGCTAATATGGACTCGACGTGGGAGAGCCTCGTTGCAGAGAGGGTTGTCAAGGTCTCCCCTGCTGTTCTTCCGACTCTCGCTATCCCAACATCGACTCCTTCTTCATCACTGCCTACTCCCACTTCTTCCGTCCCAGCATCCTTGCCCTCGCCGTCACCTCTCGATCCTTTGACCTTTGCCCAGAAAGAAGCTCTCCCTGCTGCGAAGGGCTGTTACCATTGCCGGAAGACTCCTGAATCCCCAGGTTGGGTGAAGCATCACAGCGACAGTTGCCCAGGCGATGCCGCTCTCGGAATACTTCCATGTTCCTCACCCACCGTTGTCGCTGCTGTGGACCCTGTCGGTTTTTCATCGACATATGAAGAAAGCTATGGCGTTCTCACAGCCGTTATTCCCTCGCATGAGTCAGACGACAATGATTTCTCTTCTGGAACTGACGACAACAACCTCTCTACTCGCAATTATTGATCCGCCGATTAAAATAAAACTTCCTTTAATCATGTTCTTCATTCTGGCCAACCACAGTCCTCAAGTATCCTGCTACGCTTCCCATGGCTCCCCACGGTGCACCTATATCCCACCTTTTTGCAATGGTGTGTTCCTTGGTATTCTTTGCAGGTTATTAGGGCTATTTGAAGGTTCTTCCTTTTTGGTCTTGATGTACTCAATGTTTCAAAGACGGGGAGGGTGTAAACCCGGTCCCGGTTTACGGACCGACCACTGCTTATGTACAATAGCTATTCTTGTTGTTTACCACCTTGTCCGTCCATAGTCGCATCCTCGCGTCCTTCATCGCCGAATCTATCTGTGGTCCTGTTGACATTGGTGCGATTCATTTCAGTGTTTTCCTGACTGGCCATCAGGCTTTCATGTATCCTCTTATGTTCATTTACAGCTGCTTGCATATTTGATGGCAGTAGCCCAAGTTTTTTTTGAAAAGAAGAAACTTGATGTCAAAACTTGTTTCCCTCAATTCTCCCTCAATTCTGGTCTGTTTGGCCTGAAAATAGGGGCGATGGAGAGGGCTACTCAAGGCTGTTATGCCCATATGCTGCTCACTCTCTACTTCGAATTTCAAAAGTGTGTCATTTTTCGGGTGTAATTGCTGAATTTCCTGCATCTCTGAAGTTGTATAACATGTTTCTCACTCGTTTCAAACTGGACGGTTTCACTTGAAATGGGATGCATATGGGAATCCCAATTGTCATGAGGGTGCTGATCTAATTTTCACTGCAATTTATTCTCATGTCTCTGGGCATTGGGTGAATATGTTGGTGGGCTTTATCATGTTCAATCAAAAGCCCACCAACATACTCATGAATTGGATATAAATGTGAGGGAGGTCAATGATGCCAACTACATCAGTACAAGCCCTCCTTTTGGGATTCTTGCCTGCACTTGTTTTCATCTAATTCCATCCAAAAATGACTGGGAAAGATGTGTTACAAAATCCACTGAGCAGTGAATTCAATTATTGACAATTTGCCATCAAATGTGCAAAGAGCTATAACTCTCTCATAAGTAGCCTTTAGATTCCTTCACCTTGTGTGGCTGTTGTAAACTCATCAGATAAATGCAACCAATCAATGCATCGACTGGATTTGATCATTTGAAAGCATGTGTCGGAAAAAACTGTTTTGCCTTATGATCCCTTATCAGGTCCTGACACGACCTGATGGGCTGACAGAACCTTATCATGTTATATCAGCATTGTATGGGGAGACTTATCAGGTATTGTCAGGTCCTGGTCAGGTACTGTCAGGTTCCCCCACCCCAACACAACTTTTTTTACCTTGCATCACCTTAGACAGGGAGTAGCATATGTTCCCAATGTTCAATCAGCTTCAAAAAAATCGAAATAATCAGCCCCTACAGATGAATAAATGCATCCTTTGGGACAAACCCGGTGTGCCGAACACAGTACATTATTAAACCACATCTTTGATTATTCATTTTCTAATTGTATAAAAATTACTTTACATTCTGTAGTCAGTAACACTGATACTAATAGATTACTCGCAATGTAATGAGTTAGAGAACCACTGAGAGGACCTTCAAAAGAAGGTCAAAGTGTTTTAACGATTTGCGGGGAAATTGCCTGATCAGGTCTTATCAGGTAGGGTCAGGCTGATCAGAGGCACAACAACTTTAGTCGCATAGGTGTTCGGAGGCCCGTATGCGTATTGATCCCTCGAATGCCTATCCATCATCCGGAGCAATCAAAGTATGATGGCGCAACTGTTTCTGCCGTATTCCTGCCGCGCAGCGGCTGGTTAAGGTTTGGGGTGGTTAGAGGTTAGGTGAGGGGGTAGGGTTCGAGGTAGGGTTTTGGTTAATGTTAGGGTCGGTTAGTGTCAGGGTCGAGGTATCTAAATGTTGTTGAAGGAGGGACTTAATGCAATTTTTGAGAGATAGCACAAGTGATGGCCGATCAATCGCTTCATCCGGTGATAGTTGTTCAGCACAGAAATAGGCATTCAGAGGCGAAGCCGAATGCCTATGCTACTAATCTTGTATGTACTCGGCTGATCAGTACCAATAATGCATTTCTGACCCATATTGGCGTATGGAAAACCTGACGGGCTGAAGCTACCTGATATGCCCTGATAAGACCATATCATGTAAATCGGTTTTTTCCGACATGGGCATCGAACGTTGAACGTTGAAGGGGAAAAAAAGGATCGGACTTTCAAGTTTCAAACTCAGCCGAAGTTAGGACTCGTATTGCTAATTTGCTATGCGAAGCACTGGCCTCAAAAACCCACGTGGAGTCCACGTGACCAACGCGTCTCTCTCTCCACTCTCCACCACATTTGTTTAATATCTTTTCTTGAACCGCGTCGTGCTTTGGATTGACGACGAGGATGGATCAAAACGGATTCGAGTTCAAGCCCCTGCGTGCGAATATTGCTCCGGCTCCCTCCAATAACCCTCCTTTCTCCATGCTCCAACGCCCAAACAACTCACGGAAGCCTTTCTCTTTCATTCAAACTCAAAGCAGAAACAACACTGAAAACCACTCCGCTCCCTCCACGTCCCAAATTCCACAAATATCTACTACCCGACGCCATGTCGAACCACGCATGAAGCAAGAACCCAGCGAGCACACTTCATTGTTTCCTAACGCGCGCCAGCAACACACCTTGATTCCTCAAGCTCGAAATGAATCCAAGATGCAACCTCCCTCCCATAGCCACAAACTTCGTGCGTTTACTATGATGCCTCCGACCTACGACAACCAGTCGTCGTGTATGTTTCTGTCTCAACTCATCATCTTTATTTTGACCTATTTCCCAGTCGATACACCGCAATATTCTTCCTCTCCCAAAGGCTCTTTCAACGTCCATCATGACAGCCGTAGCTATGCGCATTCGAATCCCAATCAATCGCAAGAACCTCTCCGTTCTCATTCCGTGGCTCACTCCCGGTCTCCGTCCGTACAAATCGATCCCGACTTCGATGCAGAAGATGCCGACCTCTCCCAATTGATGTCCAAGCGTATTCGGGAAGCGAAGATGGTCAAGTCGAAGCTGGCTGAAGAGGTTGCATACGTTCTTGTTGATACGCGCATACTTATTTGGTTTACAGCGCCTCGCCACGGCGGCGCTTGAATCTCGGCTGGCTGCACAGACTGCAGCGAGCGAAGCCTCCGCTCTCGCCTTGAAGAGCCGCATCGCAGATCTTGAAGCTCGCGAGGCGGCACGTCAGGCCAAAGCAGACGAAGACTTGCGTGTGGCCAAAGCTCAAACCGAAGACGCAGAAGAGAAGCTGCAAGATATGACCATGAGGCTCAATGACGTTCGGGTAGCAGCCAGGAGTGGTTTGGAGCAAGTCGGAAACAAGCTGAGTATAATAATGTATGGGACGTCTTCTTCGGATGCTTACCTGCCCGATAGTTATTCAAGTCTCCAAGTGTATCTTAAAGACCTGAAATCGGAGTATAACGCCTCGCAAGATGTCGTCAGGCGCTTATCGGAGGAACTCACTGAAATCCGACAAAGTTCATCGGACGCTGCCAGGGGTACGTATGTTCTTCTTGTGACTCGCTGCGCAGCTGAAATCCTCTCAGGTTTTGAGTCGTCGGACGTTCTCAGCCGTAACGTAGAGACTCGGGCCCTCATTGACGACTTGCAGAGCGATCGCGCCAGCGGTTTGTTGCGTGCTTTCCTCGGATACATGACCGATCTGACGGGGCCTTTCCCACAGCGCACCAAGTTATCGATATGCTCCGTGATAAGCTCCACCTTCTCAGCGCCCAGGTGGTTGAGGCTAGAGAACGGGTGGCCGAACTGGAGGCAATTCGAGAGGGGACGATCGAGCGAGTCGGTGTGTATCCTTTTTCTTCAACTGCTCCGAGACTTATCCTCTATTCTCAGAGACGAAGGTAGAGGAATTGGTCCACAAGCTGGTGAAAAAAGAGGAGGAAGGTGCTCGGGGATTGGCCGATGCGGCGGCATTGGAAGCTCAGCTTCACGAAACCGGCGAAAAGTAGAGACACCTGCTGACTTCACATCAAATGGCTAACTTCAATGACCACCAGGTTGCGAGAAGTCTTAAACACCTTGGAACAAAGGGATCTCGAGCTTGGGGCCTTCAGAGAGCAGTCAAATTGGTCTCTTTGGGAAACAGAAACTGTGCTAAAGTATCTGCAGGAAAGTCGCCTGGGAGTGGGAACTCAAGGAGAAGTGCGCCAAAATAATCTCGCTACAGAGCTTGTCGGAAGATATCGTGAGCTTGAATGAGCGCATCGGCGATCTAAAGGAGGAGTAAGACATACGCGCTCGCGCCATTCTCTGCATGTATGCTGACCATTCTGTAGGAACATTTCTCTTGAATGTCAATTGAAAGAGAAATGCTCCCGCATATCCGCGCTCCAGACCTTAGAGACCGAGTTGTCGGCTCTAAAGGAAGTGTACGTGTCTTTAAATTCATTATCCTTCGCGCCTCAATCGATTCCCCGACAAGGAAAACCGCCTTGCAATTCAAGACCAATGAGGATCGCTCAAAAATTGCCGCTCTTCAGATTTCAGAGAATGAGCTGGAAACTAGACTTTCGGTTGTGAGGGATGAACTAGAGACTAAACTATCAGCGGTGAGAGATGAGTCAGTCTAACCCGTTTGCTGTTTGTGTGTCGGTTAATGTCTTTATTAGGAAAGCCGCCCTGGAATGTGAGGTGACGGAGTGCCGCTGCAAAATAGCAACTTTGCAAGACTCTCAAAAAGCGTAAATTGACGCTTTTACATTTGATTGAGATCCGCTCATGAAATCTCCAATCCAGTACCGCTGCACAACTTCAGCAGGCAACGGATAAAGCCCACCAACAAGAAGCACAGCTTACGCAATTGCGAGCTGAGCTGGCGGATAACGCTCATCGGCAAGATACGCAGCTCGTACAGTTGCGTGCTGAGCTGAAGTCGGTCGAGGATGCCAAAGAGCAGTTTAGATCCTCGTATGTCATTTCCCTGCTGGACATTTCGCGCGCTGACTTCCGCCTCGTAGTCTTGAAGTCTCTCAGCAGTCGGCAACGCAATTAACTCAAGAAGTTCAGGCTTTGACTGTCAGGGGGGCGCTATTGCAGGAGAAATCGGGCGAACAGGCTATCCGGCTGGATAAACTTGGCGCCGATTCCAGCAAGCTCACGAACGAGGCGTCGGCGCGAGAAGAGGAGTAGGCATTCTACACACTGAGCTGGATCCACGCTTACCGCCTTGACAGGCTCCGCCAAGCCAAAACCAAAAACTCGGTCGGTATCTAGTGGATACCCTCATATAGACCATAGTACTCAATGAATCCCAGGTTCTCCAAGAGCGACTTGATTCCCAAGCTCTAACTCTGAAGCTTGCGAAGGAACAAAGCGGTGATCTTCAGGTGCGCCTTCTCGGTCATCTCATGTTTCTTAGTTAATTTTATCGCAGGAACGACTCCTGATATCAGAGAGCTCCCATATCGTGAGTTTTCTTCGTACTTGCTGAGACACCAGCACCCACTATCTTCAGGCAAAGCTCGAATCCGCCACGGGCAAACTCAATATCGAAATTGCTGTGCTGCGAGAGCAGAAAGCCGGCCTCCAAACGACGCTGAATCAAGTAACGGAAGATGCGACGACGCAGCGGAATGGCTACCTTGGGGCGGCGGTCGACTACGAGAACAAGCTCAACAAGCAGGAGGAAACCCACACCAAACTCGTCCAGGCGGAGGAGCGGAGGGCGATGTCGGCCGAGCGGGAAGCTGCGGACGCTAAGCGGCTGGTAGATGACTTGATACAGCAGGTTGAGAGCGCACGGGCGGAGTTAGAGGATGCGAAGAAGAAGTCGCGCGACGCGGCGTCGCGGGAGAGCCTGGGCATGGAGGGCGAGGCGGTTGTGTTGCGAGCACGCCTTGAAGAAGTAGAAGGAGAGAATTCGAGGCTGCAGCATCGGGCGAAGATCTTGAATAAGCGTTACAAGGACGGGGATCTAGTAAGCCTACTTATGATAGCCTACTACGTCGCTGACCTTTCTACACTCCAGAGTGACTCGGAAAAGAGCTTCGTAAACTCGTTGATGCAGATGTCTCAGTCGATCCACGAGCAGGACATTGTAGCTAAAGAGAACGAGCTTCGGAGAGTGCGTCATCGTTTCTTTTCCTCCTTGTCTCTTTTATCCATTTTATCGCAGCGCGAGAACATGATCACCTCTCTGCAAACGAGGATTGAAACACTCGAGTCCACTCTCGCCCGCCTCTTGAAGGAGAGAGGGAAGGAGGGCGACCCCAACTCCAAGTCTATGGTCGATTTGAGTCTCTGGATGTCCTCGAGCCCTCGTTCTGCACAAAAGGTTTGCTCGTTGCCGGTTACCACACCATTTTCCAACTTTGTACGCTCATTTTCCCAGGCCGACGCGCAACCGGTAGCTTCCTCCTCCACCCACATCCGGCCTCCATCCCCGACTGTCTTTGTGCCGGATACACCTCCGGTCAAGAAGAGCTCCAAGGCGACGAAACCAGCCGCATCGAAACCAGCACCTCCGACAGTACACCGCGGACACAAGACACTGTCCGCCATTGACCACGACGACGAGCCACTGACGGACTCGGAAGACGAGACACCCATCTCCACTACGCTTGGTAAGCGTTCCCGCACGCCAACGTCCGCCAAGACCGACGAGCCCAGTCGTCCCGCTCGACGTGTGGTGAGCAATAATTCTGGCAATTATCTTTCGATGTGTTGCTAATGACACTTCAGAGGGCCACCACGTCTCGAAATACTACTTCCCGAAAGGTGGATCCTGAGTCGTCCAAGAAGGTGAAAAAAAATTCGCTCACGTCGCGTCTTCCTAACCATCGAACAACTAGCTCGCGGAGGGGGTCAAGTCCAAGCAGCGAAAGCGTAGATAGACGGGGTCTAGGTTCGGTTGCATAAGTTAAGAATAAATACTTGTACTTCAAATTCTGGCCTGTTTTACCGCTGTCACAATGCATTTTGCTATTTCTCATATGCTGCCGGTGGCTGTGTCGGTTCAGCCACCTTTCCTGCTCCGAGTCACTTTCCTTGCGCAACCGCACATCTCTGTCTTTACTGCCCCGCCGTCTTTCAGACACAGACAATGACTCCCCAACACAAATCCCCACATTCTTTCAATTTTCGTGCTTCTTTGGCGTTCGGCGAGCAATATTTTGCTTCTCATCGCAGGTACAAGTCGGAGCCTCTCCTGCTCGGTGCGCTTCTAGGACCTCGACACGCGGGCGCCTTCACGCCTTTTAACGAAGAGCGGCGCATCGATATCTTACCAGGGCTCCTTGCCCCAGCTACTCTACGCCTCAAACCTCAGTATTCTATCCGTCGTCCAAGACCCAACACTGAATATTTTGGATCATCCTGTTCCACTTCCCCCGAAATTGTCCTGGGCGAGCCAAAGGAACCCATTGGACACCCCAAAACGCGGATCGGCCAACCAGTTCTCAAGCTTGCTGCAATCAAAGAGCGAATGGATCTCCTAGAGGTGGCGAACGACCGCCTCAAGCAGCGTATCGAGTCGTACAGGACGGACGCAGAGATGCTCAGCTCCAGTGTCACGTACTTTTCAAGCGAGTACTACGCGGGGCTCCTCATCATTCGCGACCTTCGCACAAGATCTCAGAAGGATGCCGAGACGATCAACACCCAAGGACAGCAGCTGTGTCAGCTCAAGAAGTTCGTGGGCCTCATGGTCGAGATTGGCCTGCATGAGCCTGTTCTGGAGCGCGCCCACAAGTCGGTGCTGGCGGGGAAGAACTTTGAGCCAGCATTGGTCGAGTCGATCAGGAATGCGGCTGCGAGACGTGGATCGGCATGGTCTGGGATCTTGTCCGCCGTGAATGCGCCTCCGGTCTCTACCCTCGCTGTCCCAGACGTTTTTGAAGACCGCCAGTCGAACGTGGACGATCTGTTGAAGAGTCTAAAGAACGGCGATATTCCCTCTGGTCGGCATCGATCTGCATCTCAGCGCTTCACCCTTCCAGTAAACAGGTCTCCGCGATCCACTTCAAAAGCTACTCTACGCGGTAAAAGCCCAAAGACCTCACTGTCCCCTCGATCTCCGGCGCGGTCTGTTCTGGGGAAGATAGACGTTAATCGTAGTCCCCGCAAAGCTGGTGATGCAAGCAAGGTACGTCGTTACGTTGCACTTCTCAGACCGCGTACTCATTTTCGAGTATAGCCTTTGCCGCCCAGAGCTCCCTCTGCATTTGCAACGCCGGCAGCACCCGCTCACTCAAACTGCGATACTGTGTTCTCCACTCAACGTGCTCTGGTCTCCTTGCAGCGCATATCGGGTGATTTCAGCAGCGGAAGCATCGGCTCCCTCGGAACAACGACGGAAGGTTCCCAGTCGGTCTGTGATGCTTCGTGGACGGCGGCAGCTACATCTACTCCCGCTCGTTCCGTCGCCAATGCGAAGACGTCAATCATCTCCTCAACTACTGCCGTCGCCAAGTCTCCCCCCCTTCGCGTATGCGTGCGCCCGCCGACTGCTTGCTCTGTCACGACGACGATCACTTCCGTGCCGCCGAAGAGGTCGGGAATACCCGCGGCGTCTCCGGTTCGCAGGACACGGCATCTCACCGCGGTCCCTTCCCCAGGGAAGAAGTCGGAGCGTGGAAGAACGCTTGTATCGCCAGCTCAGAGCCGGCGCTGTCGTCCCGCGTCGGACTTGGGGACACCCGTGGCTAGTGTGGATCAGGCAAAGAAGGGCAAGGGGTGGCGTTGACTGGCTAATGCAATATTTCACGACCGCGTCTCAAACTTGATGAGTCGCACAAATGGCTTATCTTGGTAGTATCTAATCTAAAGCTTGTTTTATCTTATCTCGCATCTGATGCATACAGTATTGGTGATGCCCCTAAAGCCACACCGCCACCTGCTTTTCGAACCACCACAAGGCAATCGTTGCAAGTACCCCGACATGGCTGCTATACACGAAGTCCGTAATCTAGACTTGGCGAGCGGCCGGCTTCTCTTTTTGGTGATCATATATCCGAGTCGAAGAGATCCTATGAGTCCCGCAGCGACTCTGAACGTGGCTCCGACTCCAAGTCTTGGCAATGAGGGTTCTGTCTCGCTTGAGTACCTGCTTGTTCCTTATAGGTACCTCTGCAGAATAACACCACCTCCTCCTCCTTGACGGTCTGTCTTTCATTGAACAAATTGCGATCTTTTTCGTACTCAAAATACTCTAATTGGACAAGGTTGGTGGACTGAGTCCTTACAAGAGCTTTTAAAAATGACCTGTCATTGTAAGCAAGACCGTAAGATTTTTCCGGATGATTGGGACTGGGAGGTATGGCTGAAATGAGCGATGGACCAGCTATGCTGGTGGCGTCGGAGGACGGAGCGGTGTTTGGTTGTGCTAGGTTAGGAAGTCGATAGCATCCGTAGACAGACGCATGAGGGAGTAGACAACTTTCATCCATCCATCCTCGTTCTCGACTTCTCGGACTCGGGAGCACATACGGCTGCTCCAGAACCAAAAGGAGCGTTGAGTGACGAGAATGGAAGGTGCATCGCCTCAGTTCTCACGGTTCAAATCTTGCTGCGCACGGTGTAAAAATAGATGCAAAATAAATCGCAGGTTCGCCTCTTGCTGGGAGGCAGGCAGAAACTCGCCCAGAGATAAGAAAACACATCTCTGCAGATAGCAAGAAACCCCAAGTCGTTTGATGCCCTATCTACCCAATACAAATTTCTAAACGGGGTACGTGACTAAAAACTTCGAGCTCCTCTAGCGTGTCGTAAGTCTACATACTGGGTTCCAGAAAAGAGCTTCGATAGCGCAGACAAAAATCACTGCGCAATTCAATGGTGCTTTTAGGTGCATGCTGAACAGAACTGAGCACTGAGTTGTGGCTACGTGCACTCGCCAAGCCTAGGCTCCGTTTTGTAACAGAACCATGAAAAAGTCCACTGCTTGATGATAGTGGCTGTCCGCACCGCAGAAATCGGTCTAGATTGACCGCCGAGCACATGCATGCGCCTTCAATCAACGAATACCTCTTTTGGTTGTGCAAGCGTTGTACTTGACACTCCTAGGTTTGTCGCCATTGGCTAAGTGGCGTGTGTGTCCTCCGCACGTTTCGCAAAGCAACATGAGTCTCGACCGAGGATACAAATGGGCAGCACATCTATCTCCTGTTGAGGGGGATGATCCGCAATTGCCCTCAAAACCACATACCCACTGGCAAGTCCGTCGTAGTCCGTTGAATTATATAATATTCCGTTGGTTCCGCAATGATCTGGGACGGGAATGCACCAGGCGCACACAATGGCTTAGAAAAGATGATCTTTGGTATTTGGCGACATCGCTACTTAATTAGACTTTTATAAAGATCTCATAAGAACTTCCTTTATCGTTGATGAACGCAGTTCTCGAGCCTTCTTGATGGTGTTGAAGAAAAATTATAATCAATGTTGGCCCTTGTTGGTCTTGTTTGTGAGCCGGACGAACAAGTGAACTTTGATGAACCAGCCCAACCGTCGGGAGCGCCTGTGAAGGCACCGGGCAAACCGAATGTGATGACGAGATGTAGATCAGACCGCGCATGGGAAGAATGGGGGCTTCAGAAAAGATGGTGGAGGTAACAGCTCACTTTACCTAGTCAAGAGGAAGGTCGGCGGGATTTTAGTGGGAACCCATTGGACTGAGACGCTGGAGAAGCCGCTGAGCCACGGGGACCGGAGTTGATCATGAGAAGGTCGACACTCTAGGAGGACTAAAGAGGCCGAGGAAGGCCGCGACGAGTCCTCAGGCAGGCCCGCTGGAAATTGGTGCTTACGAACTTTATTTTACGCTCATCGCCCGTTCAACCTTTGTCATGCAATATTATGTTAAGTCCTGGATTGGTATCAGAAGGTAAGAGCACGGTCAAAAGTATTCCTATAAACCCAACAAAAAATCAAACGCTACATGTACGTGTCATAGTTTGGCGTGTCCCAGTAAAGGAAGAGTGGCGACATAGTTGTCCCAAGAAGACTGTGAAACAACCGGGGCGTGGATGTACGGTTCGCAACCTGTTGCGTCAATGAATTTATCGAGATGCACGAACGATTCCGTGAGAGCGACGACCTCTGCGGCCATGGCATCCTTGCGCGATAATATCCCCTTCTCCACGTACCACACAAGATCCTGGATAACTGCGCTCGCCTGGTATAGGTCGACTAGCAAAGGATCCACATGTGCATCCACAGCCGCCTCGTAGGCCATACGTTGGCCGATCGCAACGATTAAAGCCACGGAACGCGGTAAAAGCAACCGATTGAAGTCGTCCGACCTATGCTTGTTATTCATCTCTTTCAAAAGATCCCTCATTTCGGTGAAAACTCCTTCCTCGTGTCGCGCCAAAAGGGAGGTTGGATATCTTGCTCGGGGGAGTTCATAGCGACCAAGTAACAGCTCGCTGGCTAACCCTGAGTGGAATCAGCCGAGTTACAACATCATAATATCGATGTTGAACTTACGGATGCAGATGACGGTTATATCTCCCTCGGCGATGGTCATCCCTCGCACTTCCATCTTAAGTGCGGTGGATTAGCGATAGTATGCAGAACCCGTATGAAACTCACCTCGCAAGATACCAACTGATTCTCGATGAATAATCCCTGCGCTCCGAGCCGGTCTGTCAAAGCAACGCTGGATTCTCGGTAGTGATGGATAGAGATTGTTTTGAAGACATGCGCGAGTCCGTTGCGAATGTTCAGAACACCAGACAGATCGCGGTTGTCGCCGGAGAAATAGGGACGAATTTCTCTGTACAACGCCTCTAGAACAGCAGCTTGACTCAAAGCACGCAGTATCGGTGCCTGTGTTGTCCGGA
Organism: Mycena crocata; assembly: GCA_029281795.1. NCBI lineage: Eukaryota > Fungi > Basidiomycota > Agaricomycetes > Agaricales > Mycenaceae > Mycena > Mycena crocata. The sequence continues at coordinate 71,703 of JARJCP010000112.1, read as the reverse complement.
ATGATAGTATCGGGACAATCTTGCCTTGCGAATCCGTAACAGTTCGGCGTTTTGAGTACTGCGCAGCGATATATATGGCAATTCGCAGACTAGGGATGCACAGGGCTGCCATTGTCGCAGATCCTATCCCAAGACGCCAGATACTAGTCAAGAACTGGATTCGGGGGGCTATCTGGGAATTCATGTCGCCAACCAGAGCCGTTGCTGGAAGTTTAACATAATTGAAGGAGGTGATGGCATGGCCGACAGGCCTCGTTCCAGAGCGATCCGGTAGAACGCTGGTTTTATAACGTCAATCGAAAGTACAGTACACAACAGCAAAAAGCTTGACTTACCGACACGACACTCCCTCATGCATCGATCTCCCATCATTCAGGGGCACAACGAATGGACGTATGCCTCTGTTCTGTCCCTTGACGAGAAGCCTCGCCATAACCACCGCGATTCGGGGGACGCCTCCGGCTATGATACTGGCTGGCATGAACCTGTACCAAAATCAATAAGAATGGACGTTATTTGAACACGATGAAAAACGAAAACCGACTTCGCCGCCCCGGGATTAGGAGTGTGAATTTCAAAGCTTCCATCAGGAAGCAATTCCGCTATCGTCTCAATATTCTGAGAATCTAGCCCGTGTGCAACTTCGGTTAGCATGTAATGCGCTCTGAGGAGTTTTAGGTTAGTTTCAAATGCATTTGGAAAAAATGCATACACACGTCATCTCGAAAGCAAGAAGTTTGCGGCAGAGATCTTGCTTTTCTGAAGAATCGGCGGCGTACTGAGTCAGTGTACCGCAGGCGAGATTGACATGAATTGTCCACAGCGCGGTGGCTGCACCGTCGACCATATTGATTGGATCCAAAGTTGAAGTCCAAAACTTTTCGGAGCATGTAAGAACATCGTCGACAGTCAAATCTGAATTGCCATGTTCAACGTGTGAGGATTGCAGAACAAATCGACGTACCAAAAGACGTAGCGATCGCCTTCGCTCGTGCATGGGTTATTTCTTGACGTTGGTCCTTTGTTAGACGAAAGTCATCCACGGTGCGCGTAAAAAGTTGGCTTCGGGCAAGCGCTGTTTGAGGGGTCATGGTTCACTGCTGTTGCAGCAAATGATGCCTCTTTTTATTCAAACCGGCCGCGTACCGCATTGCCTCTCACGAGATGAGATCAAGTTCGAGACGGTAAATCTGATGTGGCTCTACCCGAGAATTTTGAGGTGAGCTCAGATCGTGGTATCAGCTGAGTGTGTGTGCGAGAAGTCGAGAAGCAAGTTTACCATACTGATTAGGCGAGCCCCATCAAATGGTACCCTGGCCTGAACTTCCATCTGACATATAATCCTTCTTTTGTTCTCCTGCCCCGCTTCTTCTCATGCGCGATCTGTTGCGAAATAACTTCCCGCAAACTTGGGTCATCGTTGAGTTCTGATATGTATTTGTCGGCATTTCAGATGTCCGTCGAAAGCGCATCCTCTATGTCCCCCACCTTATCCACAGTGGAATCTCCCTCACGCGTCCCCCGCGTTGAACTTAACCAATTGGCGGAAGGCATTCACGTTTCGTACGGGAATGGTCAGTCGAATACGGATCCAAGGTATATTGCGCGGATCTAGAACCCGGCCCGCTATATTCTTAAAAGTTGCTCAGGGTCATTATCCTGTTCGGATGGAGTATGTTTCCACCTAGTTGCACTTGATTTTATTTCAACTCAATTTCCAAATTTCAAGTGGATGCGCCTCTCCGACTGCTCACCAGATACGCGATTAACCACCGACTCCGCTGGCCCACGTCGGATATAGTCATTGTCCAATCCCATGCCGCATATATATGGTCAAGCGACGAAAAACGGGTGTGCACAAATGCCCGGAGGTTCGCTCGTGCATCTGACCTCGTTATTAGGACGATATGTTGAAGCCTCTGGCCCAGTTCCTCGTTTCCACGCTTTATAAACAACCCGAAGGTGGAATCTTCCTGCATGTGCTGTCCAACGGCGGCGCGTTCCAGCTCATAACTCTGTCTCGACTCTTACGCTCCGCCATCGCTCCGGAACACCCGAGCATTCGACTGGCGACCGTAATTGATTCCGCCCCAGGGACTGGCGAATTTTCGTCGCTTTTGACTACGGTCAACACGAATATGAAATCTGCCGCTGCGAGAGCCATGTCAACCATCCCTGTCTCCATATTATATCTGGCCATTCAGGTAAAGAAGATCGGTGAGGCGTTTTCCATTTCAGTGATTGTCGCCATCTCATTTCGCCTCAGCATCCGGCCAACAAAATCTCTTCACTGACCTGCACGCGCGTCTGGGAATGCCAGAGTTGCTTCCGCTGACCGATCCGCACGCACCCCGACTTTATATTTACTCGGCCTCGGACGCCATGGTGCCCGCGACGTCAGTTGAGAAACATATCTACAATTTGCAAACGTCGACGCCGTTGTCCGACGTCGAGGTTGAAAAGTTTTCTGGGTCCGGGCATGTGATGCACGAGCGGCAGGATCCCGTCCGCTATTGGAGGGCAGTTCAGGCGGTGTGGGAGCGTAGTCTGCCCATTCGTGCCAAGCTGTGATAGTCTATTGTTTGAATTGTTGACCTCTCCGACGATAAATTAAACTGCATGAAGGAGCTGGCAGGTATATAACTGTCCATTTAATGGGCTCCAGAAGCAAAGATGTACGTCGATTTCGGTACAGCAATGAACTCGGTCAAATGCCCCGAAATACAAAGACTCAAGAGTCCACGGATGAAAGTTTGCTCCATAATTGTCGTAATCGACATCCGTCGGTTTTTTTTTTAGTGAGAAACCATGTCTCAGCTTCTCGAAAAGCCATGACCGTTGTTGAAATAATCATACATCTAACTGCTATCCCTTCAGATTCAAAAAAGGAGGTGGTGACGAGAGTTGAACATTTCGCTCCGGCCATCATTTCGGCCATCAACTCACACCGTCGCACGCGGCACAGTTATTTTCAACCTTTCCCGCGAATGCTCTCCGGAGTCCCCGCTCAAACATCGACGGCGTTGACGGTTGCCAGGATGGGTGCTCCCAGATCTCCTGTTTTCGGTGAGCCATCGCTTCCGCCCACATGAGCCCACAAACAGCTTGGACTTCGTCCTAGTCGTCCGAGTCCACAATGCGCACATCATCCAAGACAGCACAACGGGACCAAGTTCTGGAAGAAAAGACCAACAATCGCCCTTCCCCAATCCATTTCCAGCCGAAACGACTCTCTTAAATCAACTGCTAAGGATATCGTGGCCAATATCGAGCAAGAGGTGTGGACAGCGTCGCAAGTCCTTGAAGCATTCATAGAGCAAGCTCTCGTTGCCCATTCAACCACCAACTGTATCACAGAAGGTCTCAATCCTTGAAATATATCTCAGCTCCTATAATTCTTGTAGTGATGTTTGATGACGCGCACATCAGGGCAAAGAAGTTAGATATCGATTTCCAAAAAACGAAGTCTCTCAAAGGTCCCCTCCATGGAGTCCCTATCAGCGTGAGGTATGTGTAGTAATTGACCTGATTTTTTTGGTCACCCATGTCTATATTTAGGACCAATGTTGGTTCCAGTCGGTCTGAGATTGCCCAGCTACTGGTCTCGAATCCCCAGATGATGTTGAAGGCTACGATACGACAATGGCTTCTCATCTTGCGCCAACAAGCCTGCCCAAAATACGTCGGACGTGAGTTTAGCGCTCATCGCCGTAAATTGTTTCTTTACCCCCTAGCCAGCTCGTACAATCCATCATAGATGCCGGGGCGATTCCATTGTAAAAACAAATGTTCCACAGAGTTTATACGCTTGCGAGTGTAGCAACCCGCTGTGGGGTCAAACATCCAACCCTTATAACGCCGATTTCACATCTGGAGGTAGTTCTGGCGGAGAAGCGTGTATGTTGGCTTTGGATGCCGCGGTCATTGGGTTGGGTTCGGATATTGCAGGCAGTTTACGGATTCCTGCCTCATACTGCGGCATTTATTTTTTGAAGCCAGGGTTTGGGCGGATTTCCGACCATGGTGCCAAAGGCAGGTCCATCTATCGTACTTTTCGACGTCTTTTTTATGTTTCTATTCCAGAATCCTTCCCTGGACTTGAAGGAATAAAAAGTGTCGGCGATCCAATGGTGAGGTGAGTAAGGCGAGATTAAGGGCTTTACAAAGGCACCCAAAAACGTGTAGATGTATGGATGACCTCGAGCTGGCTTGTCGCGTAACCTTTGGCGCCGCAGGAGCATACGGGGATTTCCCCCCTGTTCCGTTCCGGGATGTAAATCTGCCAAAGAAGCTGTGTTTCGGGTATTATACCAGCGGTGGGCCTAATTGTTCGCAATCCCCAATTTTACTCATAGCAGTTTTAGACGGTGTCATCAAGGCTTCACCGGCGTCCGCCCGTGCGGTTCGAGAGACGATAGCGGCCCTAGAATTAGCGGGTCATGAATGTGTTGAACTTGATCAACGTAAGCATTTTTTTCTTCGTCCCCGCATTCATGTTTATTTCTCGAAGACCTCACTCCGTAGATTTTAAAAATTATGTGGAGCTTACCTCAGCTGACGGGTACAAAAATTTGCTCAAGGAACAATTTAAAGGCTCTGATCCACTGGTTGCGAGCGCAGCGAAGCAATTCTACCCTAACACGTGACTGGCAGAGGGCTAGGACATGCAGCAAACAAGTACATCGTGTTAGCCCAGTGGCTGACACTTTCTGCAGGGAAGAACACCTTCAAAAGCACTCAATTTTGCAGGTACGAGGATGAACTGGGCTCAATCGACGCGCTTTTCCTCGCTCCTTCTGGCCGTACCCATTATTCTCAGGAAATATAGAAGTTAAAAACGATCCAGATCGGGAAGTGATCGGATACATGTCAGCGTATATGACATAGATCTGTCTGCGCAGCGAGCACATTGCGCCTCAGCGGATTCTATTTTATTATTTGCGACCAGTAACATTTCAATCCCAAAGTTAACCCCATCGTTTGTGGGAAGGATGTCAGTCTGTCGATGTTGACATTTGGCCCAAAGGTTCCACGTAAGAGAACTAGTCCTGGCTATTCGAGTCGTCGTCCATATCTCAATTCCAGGGCTCCTCCGCAACGTTGTGGCACGGGTCATCCATACATTCATGGGTGACGGCGTAATGAGCGAAGTTGTGCGTCTGGGTGGGTCCCGCAGCATCGGAGAGTATTACGAGGCAGTCGTGCGTTGTAATGAAATCAAGAAACAATTCCGTCGGGAGGTAAACTCTCAACACTCGTCCATCCAGAGGCCATGATCATCACCGTCTTCTGCAGTTCTGGGTTAAATACAATCTCGATGGCATCATTACATATGTGCACGCCTCTCCCCAGACTCGGCATGGGTCAAGATGGCACCGTCCACTGAGGTTGATCTTTTTCAATTTTTTTTAGGGGATCCAAGATGTTGTCGGTGATGTCAGCAGCTACCCTCACCTACAACCTCGTTGACAGTCCTGTCGGTGTCGTTCCCGTAACACGCGTCAACGCCGACACGGACGCTGTTACCGACGAGTGGATCAACGGGCGAGGTCATGGTTCCTCTATGTGCGAAAACGAACTGTACTTCAAGGGGGATACGCCGCTTTACGACCCTGTTGCGATGCATGGGATGCCTATCGGTGTTCAGATTGTCGGAAAGCCGTGGGAGGACGAGAAGGTGCTGGCGATGATGAGAGTCGTGGACGACGCCCTGGGCAAACAGCGAGGTTTCGGACCGGGTTCTTCGGAGGAGAGATTGCGGAATAGGGAGAGACGGACGGCGTGATGTGAACTATGACGGCACTTATATGTCAACCTCATTTCCACCTTGGCAACATATTGGGTACGTTCAGCCATTGATAAATTCTCTATGAAAATCCTTGAACTGGACAGTTGTAATCCGGCATTGGATGAGAACCCTTCCTGGTTCAGCCGAGCGAGAAAGGGATTGAGAGACGATTTGAAACATGTAGTGCGGGTCGACCCCAAGAAGGACAGAGAGGCTAATTTTTTAGCCGCGCATCATGGTCTTCCTCGAATTGAATCCTCCGGCAAACCCTCACAGGGAGGTCCCGAAAGCGTGCGAGAGTGATGTCGAGGTTCCGAGGTTTGGCCAAGTCAGCCACGCACGCCAGATACCGATAGTCTGGGTTCTCTGCGAGATGTTGCAATTATCTATGGTATTCACCCACCAAACGTTGAAGGACTGGCTATCGAGAGATGCTCTGATGCGAGACAGTTTTCGAGGATGGACTTGAAGAATCCATGCGACCAGGGTTCGAGATGAAGGTGATAGCTGCATGCTGGCTGCATGGCACCAACGCAGAATCCAGGGTCGGGAAAATGGGCGGCTTGGAATATGTTGGTGGCCATTGGCAGCTAACTAAACTCGCTGCAAGACGGGCACGGATAGCCTCTGTTTCGGAATTGTGTGCTTACTCCGTCGCGCGAATTCACAAACGGACGTCGTGCAGGTTGGGGATCGTCAGGGATCGTCGCCGCTGCTGAGGTGGCTGTAAATGCGGGTGACAGCCTAAGTAGTTCTAACCGTTTCACCTCACCTCCATTTTCCCTACCGTGAACGGATCGTGTCCTGCTGGAGGACCATGGCGAGTGAAAGTTTCGAGGAACGCGAAAATGACACGTGTGAGAACAGTCTATACATACGATTCCTATCGAATCTTCCATCGAAATCAGATTATCGGTGGGACATCGTACCGCCACTAGCGCGTAACCTGTTGCCTTGCCCTCACACACTATGTTGCTGGTAATTTTCCGACCTGGCAAGCCAGAGCCTCCCCGAGACGCGTTGAACGGTGTCGCAGTTCACCGCAGAGATTGTGATGGGACGCGCGTTCAGTCACGATGTGACGCTTCAAGTTGCCAAATCTGGACTTTATTGTTTTTGCGCTACCCTTTCTCTTGTCTCTCTGAGTCTTGCCGCCACCTCGAGTCCGTGCAGAGTGTATATTTTTTGAAATTGTAGGCTTATAATCCCAATTTCCCTGTTATCCTCATCGAACCTTGTTCTCAGAATAGTTTCACCAAACAAAGTTCCACACATCCACCATACACGTGTAAGCCACTCGTTCTCGCTCATCTTTGTCCCAATCTCTGACTTGACATAACCCACATCTCTCACGCTTAGGCTGCGATAACCATGTCCGATGCACTCTCGCTTGAAATCGTCCTCAATGATAGTACTCTCGGTGTGCAGGAGGAAATGCTCACTTTGTCGACCGTGAATCATGCCGGTGGTTTGGATATCAAGTTCGCGTTCTCACTTAATTGCAATTGAGGCGATTGTGCTCACCCATGCTCTACCTCTTTTCCCAGCGACGCAAACCGCAAGAAGATTGTAATAAAGCCACGGTGCAAAGATTATGTCCAGAAGCAGCGCTCCATTCGCACTCTAGCCTCTTTTTCATTCCAATCTAAGTCCGTCTTGGATGCCGGACCTGACTGCTGCGATACCACACCGGTTACGACGCTGTCCACAGTGGTGAAGGCGTCGCCAACCAAAACCCGAGCTCTACTTTCGTCGGGACACATCAGGAGGAAAGTTGGGGCACGCGATACCAGTACTGTGAGCCTACTGAAGGCGCTGCCGACCCAACCCCGGGCATTCGGACGCCCCAAGAAGTCTTCAAGTCAGCCTCCGTCGGCTCTCAAAGCCGTTTCACGCGATACCATGTCTATCACCGCGCCGCCAACCAAGCCCCGAGAACAAGTGGTCGCGTCGGGGCGCATTGAGAAGCTCCCTCGGTCCCCACCACGCAAGCCCGACCTCCCAGTAGATGCCTCCTCCGTGGTGGCACTCGCCGTCGCGCACTACGAGCTCTACTCCTGCGGATGCGCAGTCCCCGAAGATTGTTGTCGATGTACCATGCGCAGACTCGCCGATCAGTACGTTCTCTGCGTCGCACGTCCGGCCTCGTCCTAACAGCCAACTCATAGATTTTGCGCAATCGTTACTGCACGCAAGGAGAAGCTGCGTGCCGAAGCCATGTTTTCTTGAACGAGAATTGTTTTGCCGCCCGAGAATTGTTTTCTTGCATTATAGCTTTCGATACTACCTATTGCAATCCACCTAGTAGCTTAATATATTGTACTCTTCTTGATAGTTTCTTTCCCCTCGTTGTGTGCACGGACCCTTTTATGCATGCCGGCATTTCGAAATTGACGTCACCTTTTTTTGGCATACCGCGCCTCGACCGCGACGGTTGCGTACAATTTAGCTCGCATCTAGCTCTTGCCTCCTACCACCACCAAGCAACTCTCGCGGCCTCGAGAACCTTTGGCGATGGCCCTCAGGCCACTTTTCACGAAAACCATGCGGCAGAACCCTCTAGTATTGGCGACTAGAGGCTCCGTTCTTCGACCCACCGCGGCGAAACTGGACCGCTACGACATTATACGAACTTTCTTCAGTGCACAAGGCGTGGAACCCCGGGCTCAAAGCGCGAAATCCAGGGAGTCAGCGTGCCTGCGCGAAAAACATTCTGCACTCACACGACACTTTCATGTTTCACGGAGGGTTGCCGATTCGTCTCAGAAACCCCACTTTGCTGAAAACGACAAACCAAAGACCCCGGACGGCGTCAAACACGATGCGCCGCCGCCGCTGCAGAATTACGACAATTACCCTCCCTTTTTCCGCAGACTTGCCATGTCCTTGCCGCATCTCCCACGCCCGAGTCGCGACGACTTCCTCAAGGTCGCCACCGGCTTCTGGGCTCGTGCGCGCATAAGATTCAAGTGGTTTACGATCAAGTCCTTTCGGCGGTTCAATGCAGACGACATATCTGCGTTTATTACTTGGTTCGTCATGAGCCAAACGCTGTGGATATTCGTGGGGACGTGCGTGCCATTAGTTTCTTTTTTCCGGGTCATGCTCATGGTGTTATGCAGGACCACATTTTTCTCCGTGATTTTTGCGACCGCCAATAGTTTAAGTTTACAGCGTAAGTGCTGCATTCTCCTTTTCGCTTCAGGATCGCCTAATACTCTTCCTGTAGACTACATGGCGCGCGCCATAAGCGACTATCTCACGTCCGAGACCGGCGTAACCATAATTTTTGAATCCGCTATAGTGCCCAAGTGGAAGGACTCGCGGATTTCATTCAAAAATGTTTTCGTCTCGCGCCGCCCGCCGACGTTTCCTCCGCCCCCGCGCAAGATAGACAAGGAGGGCTTCGCTGCCGCCGGCTACGACGTCAGCGGCCACCCTGCATATCATCGCGTTGGCGACGACGAAGACGAGACCCCCGCGCGACCAGAACTTGACGAGGACACGAACTACTCTATGTTCGACCTCAATATCGACTCCATAGACGTCACGCTCTCGCTTTGGCGGTGGCTGGACGGCAAGGGGCTGATCGAAGACGCCGTCATCAAGGGCGTGCGGGGCACATTTGGCATGAAATCCTTCTCCTGCTCTTGACCCCCACTTACCGAGCTTGCCTACAGACCGCCGGTCTGTGCACTGGGACCCCGACAACCCGCTTGACCCGGCATCGTTCCGGCACGAATCCCACCCGGGAGACTTTGAGCTCGAGTCGCTCCAGCTGGAGGATGTACTGGTGACGGTGTACCAGCCGGACGGGTTCCGGCCGTACACCGCGTCGATATTCCAGGCGGACATCAAGTGCTTCCGCAAGCAGTGGATCTTCTACGACTTCCTCTGCGCGGAGAACATCGTCGGCCAGTTCGACAACTGCTTGTTCAGCCTGCACAAGCCGCAGAGCATCGGGCGCACGACGGAGATGGACCTCAAAGACGGTGACTGGGGGCGCATGGTGTGTGCTCATTCTTGTCAAGACTTTCACTGACCCCACTTCCTCACTAGTCGCGCATCAGAATCGACGGTGTCAACATCGACCACGTCCAGCGCGCGACCACGACCGAGGGCCCCATATCGTGGATCACGTCGGGCAAGGTCGACGCAGTGCTCGACATCAAGTTCCCCCGTGACCCCAACGATGCGTCGCAGCTCAACGCCATACTGGGCGAGATCGCGGAGGCCATCTCGACGTCGCTGTCGAGCAACCCAATTTTAGACCGCATTCCTGCACAGCGCGGGCTCGCGAAGCCCCCGCTGCAACCCCCCGAAGAAAAACAACCGATCGCGGACGACATGCCTCGCGTGGTCATCGACATCGACCTAAGGTTCCGCGACCTCAAGGCTGCAGTGCCCCTCTTCGCGAACGACCTGTCGTATGCGAACTACGCGCTCATCCGGCCGATCGTGGGCTTCATGAAGTGCGCATCTCAATCGTTTCTCCACCGCCCTTGCTCAATTTGACCTACCCTCAGTGCCAACCGGACACTTGTGCCGATCCGATGCAGGGTCGTGAAGGATCTGAGCGACTTTGATGGATCCTGGACTGTGAGTGCTCCGTTCCACTGCCTGTTGAGTGCGTCTAACTCGAATTTGCGATAGATGTGGGAATGTGAGCGCCTCGGCTTGCATCTTGACCTCTTCTGCTCACTCAGCTCATCCCCAGCCGGCCTCATGGACGAGATCTCTCTTCAGGTACCGCTCTAGCGTTTTCGGGCTCTCTTCCTCTCTTTTGTTGACTTGTTTCCCAGGTCTACGACGCCATGGCATACCACGTCACGCAGGCGAATATGAACCGGCGCCTCAAGACCGTCAGTCTGTGGAGCCTGCAGTTAACGGCAGGTGCGGTGCTCTCGACGCTCCGGACACTCGTTGACCCTATGTCGTCGCGCGTGCGCGAGGCGTATCTCAACGGGCGCGGATTGTATGAGATTTTTCAGCCTGGCCCCGTTGTCGATTTTTGACCCTTCGCAGAGAGGGGCTGTTTAGATGATTGCTGTGTGGACACACGAGCCTGCTTCATCTGTGCTCCTGCTTGGGGGCAAAATTCAAGTCTGAACGTAATGTATACTACTACATACATGGCATTACATCTAGATTGTATTTTACACCCAAATACACCCATTTAAATATCTTGGAAGGTTGACGTCGACGTCCGCGGTTGACTCCTATGCCTTTCGTCTATCCTTCTTCAACTTCCCTTTTACCTATTTGTAGACTGAAAGCGATAGTCTGGCCCATATCGATCATTACTAGGCTGCGAAGTTTCCAGTTGGCAGTGACAACACCGATGTGATGCCAACCCCGTCTTCAATATTGACGATTCGAGCCAGTGACGGGTCTGCTGTCCCTTGATCAACGACGACCATGGTCTCCGACTCTCTGCTGAAAATTGGCTATGGCTGGCTGGACCGCGTATGAATTCGCACTGTTCGTCGATTTGCACTGTGCAGACTGATCGGGTGCTTCCACAGGGATTGGTCCCAGACTTCGTTCTACGGCGTGTAATACGCGCCCTGTTGCGCCAGCGGCTGTACGTCGGCTCTCCAAAGATAATGCACTCGTCTAACACGCCGAAGACGCGAAATTGACCAGGGCTCGTTTGAAGCTAACCATGCCGCGAAGATGAAGTGGATCGAGGACGTCCGGGCACGAGTGCAGATAGCGGAATTAACGGAGAAGGCGAACGAGCAGCATTATGAGGTGCGCTTCGTGTTTCTGGCCTGCATTTCAAGTAACGGTGGATAAGATTTCGACGAAATTTATACTGTCGACACTCGGCCCGTACGCCAAATATTCGTCTTGTCTCTACCCGACTGGCAAGGAGACGCTGGCTGAGGCGGAGGTCTTGATGCTTGAGAGCTATTGCGAGAAGGCTCAGCTGAAGGACGGCCAGGACGTCCTCGACCTCGGATGTGGATGGGGCAGCCTGTCCTTGTTCCTTGCCCAGAAGTATCCCAATTCGCGCATCACTGGGTTGTCAAACTCGTCCACCCAGAAAGCGCACATAGATGCTACCGCCAAGGCTCGTGGGTTCACCAACCTAGAGGTACGTCTCCGTGTGCTCAAGGAAACACGTCCATTCAATTCATATACTAGATTATAACGGCGGACGTCAACTCCTTCGACTTTGCGGGTTCGAAATAGTGGGTCGCTCTGCAATTACTGGCGTTCCGTGTCCTTATTTACCCTAGCTTCGACCGGATACTATCAATAGAGGTTGCTTTTTTCTCCTATCTCCGTCCACAGCGCGACTGACTGTTCCCTGCAGATGTTTGAGCACATGAAAAACTACCAGGTCCTCCTGGCCAAGATATCCACCTGGCTTCGACCGACAGTCAAAGACAAGACCATCGAATCCGAGGAAGCCCTTCTTTTCATTCATATCTTTTGCCATCGAACAACACCGTACCACTTTGAGGAGGAGGACGGCTGGATGGCTCAGAACTTCTTCTCTGGTCCGTCCCGTTCTTCCCTTCCCTTTCTGACTCACCTATGTCGTTTGCAGGCGGCACGATGCCCTCACACGACATGCTGGTGCGTCGCCTTCTGGTAACTTGGCAAACTAACCGATTTGTGTTACGGTGCAGCTGTACTTCCAGTCCGATCTCACCCTGGTGCGGAGCTGGTACCTCCCCGGCACGCATTACTCTCGGTCGCTTGAAGATTGGCTGAAGCTGCAGGATAGCAATGCCAAAGGTGACTTTCCTCCCTGTGATGCTCCTTCCTGCTCACTGTCTCCGACAGCGGGGCTCAAAGAGCTTCGAGAAGATGCGGCAGCAAAAGGCCGAAGCGCAGCAGAAGCGACCGCCACCTTCCACAGGTTCCGAGTATTTTACATGGCGTGCTCCGAACTATTCTACATGGACAAGGGACAACAGTGAGTGCTTCCCGGGCATGCCGCTGCTCTCAATTTAACAGCACGAAGATGGGGAGTAGGGCACTATCTCTTCAAACCCAAAACGTTGTAGACTATGTACTCCTTGTCCGTGCTCTTCCTTCACGAGCTGCAGCTGCCTCCCGAGTCTTCCGCTCAGCTTCTTTCCGAATCATGCGTATGCTTGGATTGACGAGGAGGTCAGCTTTTCGAGCCTCCCGGAAGGCTGCTCGAACTCGTTCTCGCTCTCGTCTTTCCTCTCTCAATAGTTTCCACGGTGGCAACTTCCGCTTGACCGTCTCATCTCCTTCCACTGCATCTTTGTCAGCATCTTTGTCAGCTGAGGCCCTCATCTCTTCTACCCTTGCCTTCCCTTCAAGTCTTCTTCTCTCATACCGATCTTCTCGTTTTGCCTCTCGTGCTTCACGCATCTCCTTCCCGCTTCTCCTGTCTATCTGCCAGGCCTGGGAGGAAGACGGATTAGACATAAATAAAGCAAGCTTTGCATAAAGAGAGTACTCACGTCCCGTACCCGACTGTTCATTGCATTCAAAACGGCAGCTTGCTCGTGGTATGTGAAGCACTGGGGTAGCATTGTATCAGTCGGAGTTAAAGGAGAAGAGAGCACTGCTGCCCACCAGATCTGGATTAGGACCGTATCGGAGGCGCACTAAAGCATTGGACGCGGTTTCGACATTAAGCCACTCAAAGAATAGATCCGTCGCCATTGGCTTTCCCTCGTACAAAGCATGCGACATCACCCCAGGACAAAAGTCACGCAGTGCAGTGAGCTGCGGAGGAGTGGCCTGGTGTAGCCTATGTTTTAAACGCGGACTGAAGCCGATATTAGCCAATGAATGGCGGGCGATGAGGAGCGTGAGGAGCCAGGCTCACGGGTGGTTGTTATGTAAATAGTCGCCGACGCGCTCGAAGACATGGTCTAAGTGGTCTGGTAACGACAATTTGCGTGCGGGTTCTGAGGGGGGCTCGTCGGACTCAAGCCGGGTAGACATCCAGTAGGCTTCGTACAAAGCTTCTCCTGGGGGTATATAAGAGACTTCCTGTCGTAAAGCAATTGATATACCTTCTTCGCTGTCTTTAGTTTTTCGTAGTACTACATGACCTTTATTAAGACAGTCATACACATAAATCCCAGAGTCGCAGCGGACCCAGAGCCGCTTTTTGAAAAAGAGGCGGATTCTTTCCAGTGTTTTGTCTTTTTCCTCTTCCAAGGCTGCGTAGTGTTGGGAAGACAGCTCTGCGGGGAAATAAATGTGGCGTACCCTGCTTAGACAGCTCATCGGAGGCGGGGAGGAGGAGGACATTCATCTTCGGCCGTTCGGGTGCCTTTATGGAAGGAGGTGCCTTGGCGAGCTCGAGCTCTAGGCGTGCCTTTTCCTCTGCGCGTCGTCGGAGGACATCCAACGGTTGACCTGGAGAAGAGACGATCAATCCAGCTCTGTGCTGAATAGGTGTCACCCACCGTCAATCTCATGCGCATCGAGATGCAAGAGATCGCATGTGCTGTAAACGGAAGTTTGGTGAGACCGTTTCCTAGAGCCATCCACGACGTCGATGACAAGGGTGTCTTCCTTCTGCGTATCTGGGGATTCTTTCATACCCGAAAGGATCTGGAGGTCGTTTAGCTGATATCGTCGGGGATTTAGCAACTCACCATTCTTCCCAGTGCATGGCGATCAAGAGTCGGTGATGCCAATACAACACAATCGATCCGCGGAACGCTGATTACTTGCGTGTCTGGTTCTGTTTGAGGGGTCGATTAAAATTCGAATTAAATTAAACACAACTCACGGGTCACAACGACGACGGGAAAATCGCCCGTTGTGAAAGCAGCTATTCGAAGGTCACCAAGTGAATCTGGTTCCCACGAGGAATGGCTTGACCTAGCTCGGACACAAGCCTGGCGTCGACCCCGACCTCCTGGAAGGCATCCCTCAATTTCTGTGCATGGTTATCGTCCGCGCAGAAGACTAATGTGGATCTCCGAGTTGCAGCTGTGTCAAGCCAAGCCTGGACCGTGGCCCGGATGAAAGGAGGCCGAGACATGATGCTGGAGACTGCTTCCACCTGTAAATCTGTCCCGCGGATAGTCTTGAGTTTCTGGAGCACCAGCGGTAAGCTCACAGCTGAAAAGCGGGCGCCACATTCCCTGGGTTCATGTCATTGATGCGCAACGTGAAAAAAAAAGTTGACTTGCCATGTTTCCTGCAGGGAGTCAAGGAAGTTTCGCTGGGAAACGATGTCCTCGAAGAAGTCCAGGCGGCGGAGGGCGTTTGAGTCCTCGATTGAGGAAGTTCCAATTACAATTGGAGGCTGAGGTGCATTCGCTGAGGCGATGAGCTCAAAGCTAAATGATGAGTATACATCTCGGCTGAATATTTATTGAGACGCACAATGACGGTTTAAGACGGTGGGCTTCGCTCAAAATAATCGCTTTGAGTTTAGGATGGATGTAAGTCTTTACGCGCCGCTCCTTTGCCATATTGGGGAGGCAAGTCAGAAAGCTACGGGGCTAATGAGGGAGGCAGTCGACAGCAGGATCAGTGCAACGCACACATCTGCATTGGAGGCGACTGACTTGCCCCCCTTGGCGTCAACCTCTATTCTCCAATGGGGGTATTGCCTATTCAGCTCTGCAGAAACCCTCTGAGCTCGTTTCACGCTTGGCACGACGACCAGAACTTGGGTCACGCCTGGATTTGAAGATGGGAGGGACCCCAGCAGGGCACAGATAGTGTTACGGCGTCCGGGGATGTACATGCCAATTCTGGTGCGCCCCGCCTGAATGGACTTGATACACGCCTGTATAGCTTCCTTCTGCCAACGCTCGAGATTGGATTCTGAAAACTGTCTTCAGATCATCATGTGGGAGAATGCGGCGCCAAACGAGCCTACTGAAGTTGGTGGATTCTTCTCCTCTTTCCACACGCGCAGTCCCCGAGACCATATAGGGACCCTGGGACGACACAGACGGACGAGCATTTCGTGAAAAATTTGTGGAGGAGGAAAGCCTGAAAAGGAAATGCCAACGTAATCGTTTGATATCCGAACATGGCCGAATCTGTGCTTCAACTTGGCTTCAACAACCTTCTTCCCGCAGATTTGCTGCGAAATCAGATTATGTATGGCGATGCTGCTTTTGTTCTGAGAACTGTATGGATAACGGGAGCAAATTATCTGGTGTTGAGTTTCATTGGCACGTCCATCTCCCTTTGCTGCATTTCATCCTCGTTTCGGACTCGGCACCCGTCGGCGCGCTGATAGGTATCTGGGTCGGTGAAGGTATCCCATTATCCAGGTGCGGTGGTACAAGTTCTCTCAACGCCGAACACTCACCCGACGCACAGTATTTTTCCGTCGTCGACGATGAGGAACCAATCGTCGTCGGCAATCGACATTGCGTCCACGAACAAGGAAACAAATTACTAGCTGGCCTCCGAGGTGAATCATTTGGGTGCCACCTGAACAAGCACACAATTTTTTTCGCACTTTTGCTGGCCAATCGTGTACAACAACTGTGCAACTTCGACCTGCGCGGAAGCCCTTTGATTCTGAGACCCGAATCGTTAATCTGCAACGATACGAGTCTCATAATCGAAATGTGCATCAATCCTAAATCCTCCCGACTCTGGCTTCCCCTCCCTACTACATTGCTAGACCACCGCACCTTCCCATTCAATTTTCTTTCTACTTTTCAGTCGGTGCAAGGAGCGTCCGCATGGAACCCTGGTATGTTTGGTGCCAAGATAAAGGACGGGATTCAGACATGGGTGGCCTGGGTTGGAAAGATGGGGCCTCGGCGTCAAGGGGAGATAGCTCCTTTAACCAGATATTCAAGCCCCCAAAAAATTAGGTTGACAAAAGTGTTGCCGTTCCCTTCATGGTCTTGTATTGCACTCAGTGATCTCAAACTTCAACTACGCAACAAGCAGAATCATTGGTATCGACCCAAAATAAAAGTACGTACAATCCCATAAATAGAGTCCCATAAATAATATGACGCCGTTCTCGGTTCAACCCTTCCTGTTTTGCAATCTCGTTTCCCAGGAACCCGGTCCGAATCCTCTCTCCTTACCCAGGGCGTCATCCACGACTCTCATCATCGCCAGCACCTTCTCATCCTCCCACAGCTTTCCGACAATCTGAACGCCGATGGGCATCCCATGCATTGCAACAGGGTCGTAAAGTGGCGTCACCCCTTTGGTATAAAGTTCGCTTTCGCACATCGAGGATCCGTGGCCCGGGCCCTTGGTCCACTCGTCGGTGAGACCGTCCGTCGCGGCGTTGACGCGCGTTACGGGTACGACGCCGACTGGACTGTCCACGAGATTGTAAGTGAGTGTATTTGACGACAACATTGACAACATCTTGGAGCCCCTGGAGAAAAGTCAGTAAGTCGGCTCGACTGTATTAGGTATACTTACCCGTGAAGAGTTTGAGGCGTCGCATGCACATAGGTAATGATACCATCAAGGTCGTACTTCTCCCAAAACTATGGGGGCGGTGAGAGTTTGAATCTTCGTCAGGAAATGGATGTTTACCTGTCGATAGAATCGTTGTTTCATTTCGTTGCGGCGAACGACCGCAGCATGAAAGTCTTGAACGCTACGCGTTCCACTCAAACGAAGAATATCGCTCATGACTTTATCGCCCACGTAATTGTCGATGGCCCCCGCTGCCATACTGCGGATGAACTCTAAAAAGATCTCAAACACGGACTTTGACAAGAAACAAGCTGGTTTGCGTACGTGGAACTTTCGGGCCCATCGTTAAAACAGAAAGCGATTCATCCTGCCGAGCATCAGCATTGTTTTGAATTAAAGATTCGAACACGAACTAGTGGATCAGAGCCCACCCCCTTCAGCAAAGTCTTGTATCCGTCGGCGGAGGTAAGTGATAGGTATATTTTCATGATTTCCGGCGTAAGATCTGGAGGAGCGAACTCGATGAAGAGTACAGGACAAAAAAGAAATCGAATCTACTTTGATCAAGTTCGATGCATTCGTGACCAGCCGCCTTCAGGGCCGCTATCGTCTCTTTGACCGCACGGCTGGACGCTGGTGAAGCCTTGATAATACCGTCTAGTATGTTGTGAGTGAAGTTGGAAGGGAAAAATGATCTCACTCACCGCTCAGATAATAATACCCGAAGCGCAATTTCTTTGGCAGAGTCACGTCCCGGAATGGGACAGGGGGGAAATCTCCGTAGACTCCGCGAGCGCCAAAGGATACGCGACAGGCCAGCTCGACGTCACCCACGCATCTGCACAAATTCGTAAACGGAAGGACTCAAATTTCGCTCTGCTCACCTGGCCATTGGACCACCGCAACTTTTAATTCCTTCGAATCCGGGGAAAGACTCTGGAGCGAACGATATATGGAAATCATAAAACACGATATACTCACTCACCCATGGCACCATAGTCGGAAATCCGCCCGAAGCCTGGCTTCAAAGAATAAATGCCGCAGTACGAGGCGGGAATCCGCAAACTGCCTCCGATATCCGAACCCAAACCGATAACTGCGGCGTCCAAGGCTAACATGCAAGCTTCTCCACCAGAACTTCCGCCAGAAGAGTAGTTGTTGTTGTAAGGGTTACTTGTTCGACCCCATAACGGGTTACTGCACTCGTAAGCATACATCGTTTGAGGAACGTTTGTTTTGAGGAAGGGTACAGCGCCAGCATCCAGCATTGACTGTACGAACTGAAAACATGGTGTATGTAAGTTCATCAACTATGATTGGAGAAGCCTGCCTCACATCCGCAGTGAAATCGACGGGCTTATTGGCACACGCCGTGAAACCAATGGTTGTATCGTATCCTTCAATGTTGTCTATATTTTCCTCTCGTTAGCTTACCGGCCACTTGACAGTAGCGCTGGACTGACATTGATCCTGACTTGAAATCAGGAAACTTGAAGAGGGAACCACAGGTAAATACGTACCTTCACAGAAATGGGAACTCCATGTAAAGGACCCGTCAGACGTCCCGTTTTCCCGAATTCCGTATCAAGATCCCTCGCTCTCTTGCGCGCATGTTCGAACAAAACTGGATTGCTGTCAAATCGGCGACATTCAAGTAACTCCCAAGACACGGGACACACCTTCTGTAACACAATTCGTTGCTGACTGCGCAATCAGGGATTGAGCAATGAACGCTTCCAGTACTTGAGACGCCGTCCACACTCCTCGTTCAATATTGGCGACAATTTCGTGGGCGGTGGATCGTATAAAGATGGTCCGATCTGCAGGAGAGGCCCCCTGTGCCTCCCTTTCCAGCAGCTGGTCCCGGAACGTTCTCTTTGCTGCAACCACAGCCATAGATGAATAGGTAAGGTCTGACCCGGGTCCGAGCGCTGGCAAAGGAACGTTCGCTGTTCAACTTGATGCGTGCGTTGGTACGTCCAGCTGCGTTGTCGACTCTCGTCGCCAACGCCGCCATGTGATTGAACTCCTTCGAATAGGCACGAACCGGTTCATGAGCGATGATCTCATCTTCCCCCACGCTTTGCCGATATGTCAAGATCAACCGTACTATCACTCCATCATGATCGAAGGGTTTTGAACTACAATTCGATCTGGAACAACGTTTTCAAAGCCGTTGCCTTGGCCGTTGCAGCACGGACTGCCTCGGACTCGTGATTATCCCGATAAAACAGAGACTTTAATTCTTGACGCTTCAATCCTCTGGTCGGTTGCTTCAGTTTGCCCATTATGTGTGGCATTTCTTGTGTCTGTAATCATCCGGGTAGTCAGCCCGACTCGTCAAACTTGACTAACGATCTCCGACGCTCCCTCGAGTTGATCAGACACCGCGGACCTGACGACACTGGTATCTACATCTCCCCCGATAACCGAGTTGGTGCGTGAAAGCTGCTGTGCGAGGCTGCGAGCCACTTTCCTCACTGACTCCACTTTCCTCATTGACTCGCCTAGCTCTCGGTCACGTTCGGCTTTCCATCATCGATGTTGAACACGGCAAACAGCCCCTGGCAGACGAAACTGAGACCGTGCATTGCGTCGTCAACGGAGAACTCTACGACTATAAGACTATCCGCGCTTCGCTTGAATTGAAAGGATCCAAGTTCAAAACGGACTCGGATTCCGAACTCGTTTTGCAACTGTGAGCGACGCGGACATTCATTCTCTCTCTGGTTTACTGAGTTCCGCAGTTATAAACACTACGGCATCGGTCTCACATCCTACCTCCGAGGCGAATTCGCCTTCGTACTCTACGATTCAACCCGCCGTTTTCTTTTCGCGGCGCGGGATAGATTTGGGATCAAACCCCTATATTACACGCATGCGAATGGCCGACTTCTACTGGCCAGCGAGATGAAGGCTTTTTTGCCCTTCGGATTCCAAGCCCGGTGGAATTTGGAGAGCATTGTGCATCAGGGCGAGTATGCCGACGATCGTACCGTTTTTGAGGGTGTATATAAGGTATGCTCAATTTTTGGAACGCGTTCTCAAATTAATGAAGTTGTGAGATCCCACCAGGGCACTATCTAACGTATGACCGTCACGGCCAATCGCGAGTCGTCTCGTATTGGGACCACACCTTTGTGAGCACAAAGACCGACGGCGCTCCGGCCTCATATTCCGTCGACGATGCGGTTTCAACCGTGCGACAACTTGTTGTGGATTCCGTTCGCATTCGGCTCCGATCGGATGTCCCGTTCGCGGTCAATCTGAGTGGAGGAATCGACAGTGCTGCAGTGGCAGGCATTGCGTCGGCGGCGATGAGGGAGTCCGATCCAAATGCGCGGTTGAACGTTTTTACGCTCGCGTTTCCAGGTGAGTCTGCCCGTAAGCCCTTGTTTTCTTCTGCAGCTCATTTTGTTTTAGATCGCGCAGATGTCGACGAGGCTCCTGTCGCCCGCCGGATGGCAGAGAGCATAGGCGCCATCATGCATCTTGTTAAACCCACAGAGAAAGAACTGGTCGCCGAGTTCGAGCCCTCCGTTTGGCACAGTGAAGCTCCGCTCATGTACCTTCATGGAGCAGGCAAAATTCTGTTGTCCAAAGCGGTCAGGGAGAAAGGGTTCAAGGTGCGTTTTGAACCAACCGTGGTTGAATTTCTCCTGACCTCACTTTAGGTCGTTCTTTCCGGTGAAGGCGCGGATGAGCTGTTCGGAGGATATAACTATCTTTTACCCGACTATCTGCGTCAACCAGACGAATTGTCGGCGCAGATGTTCAACTTTCCACTTCCTACTGCGCTCGAGCGAATGACTATACTAAAGGCCATCGCTTCGCGACCTCGGGCGCAGGACCATGTCTCTCTGAGCGACCTATCTCTAACCGACTCTCAACTTGGGCGAGAGATGCTTGGGGGACTTATCACTCATCGAACCATTGGAATTACTAGCCCACCGAACAAGTTTTTCACGCAGGCCGTTCTTGACGAACATGGCAACTCAGATGTTGCGCGATCCATCGCCGAATTCTTCCGACCTCATATCAGAGAAGACATTGCTTCGGGACGCTGGCATTCGCTTCACGGTGCCCTGGTAGGTTGACCAGTGCTCATAGATCTCCAAAATTAACCATCTGCCCACAGTATGTCGTACAAAAGACCGCCCTGGGTAACTTGATATTGAACCACCTCGGTGATCGCCCCGAGATGGTCAACTCGATTGAAGGGAGACCTCCGTTCCTGGACCACAAGTTGGTCGAGTATGTGAATAGCCTTCCCCCGTACGTGCATTGAGCGGCTTCCGAGAACTCTACTGAGAGATGGAATAGGTCGCTGAAAATCAGACCCTTCCTCACGAATCCGGAGTCTGAGGAACTTTCGCGCTCTTGGAACTTTGTCGAGAAGTGGATTCTCCGCGAAGCAATACGACCTTTTGTAACAACCGAGATCGCCAACATCAAGAAATCGATGTACAACTCACCGATCCCACGGCCGACGTCGACCCTCGAAGGAGCGCTCACACCCCTTCAATCGCATCTCTCAGCGCGGATCACCGAGGAAGCGATTGAAAAGCTGGGTTTCATTCGCTGGGAGGCTGTACAGGCGACGCTGACCGAATTCCTGGAACGCCCGGATTCGCCGGCTGATGGAGGCTTGGACCCGAACGCTCGACGGTTATTGTTTGTGCTCAGCTTCATCGTATTACAGGAACGATTCCACGTTCCGCGTGTTAGATAGCTCACGGTATCGCGAATCGAATGAGCCGTTATCACGGTTGTGTAACTGTGATTTAACTCGGGTGCTTCTCACCAGGAAAGGCAATGAGAGAAATCCTTGTTGGGGATAAGGAAGCAGAATCAAAAACTGATTAGGATTTCGTGATGATCAAGTCTGATCAAGTATTCACCTGCTAGCACACCTGCTATCATCACCCGTGGACGATCTCCGGATGTTGCGAACCAATTGGCTCCACCTGGCCATCCAAATCCGACCAATCGGCCAATCGGCTCGTTTCACCCAGCTTTTTTACACGCGAAAGGTTCCACGTTTTCGAATGGGTTTATCCAGCAAGCCAACAGATGGTCGCTTCCGTAACGAATATTCGTATATCAGACGCGCCCATCGCAATCCAGAGGCCGACTCTTCCTGGAATCCCCCCATGTCCGCCGACTCAGCCCCCGTCAACCCATTCTCTGCTCTCCCGAATGGAGTCAATATTGCTTCAGCGGTTGACCCGATGTTTGTCGGGATAATGCTTTGCCCTCTGTATGCGTTCAATGGGATGCAATAATTCTACGCTGCTGACACTGGTGCTTATAGGTTCTTGGGCATTATCCTTGCACAGTCATGGACCTACTACAATTCGAACAATGACGGCTGGATGCTCCGTTCATTTGTGAGTCCCTTATTCTCGGATTTCCCGAGCTTGTCAATTGACAGCGTGTTCAGGTTGGGATTCTTGTGTGAGTAATGCGAAGATACCGCTTCTCTGTCGTGCTCAGACGTTCCCAGTGCTCTGGATATTTCTTCGACGGCTCTGACTTCCGAGATGGCCCATATTTATTTGGTAGGCCTCGAGCTGTGAGCATTTAATACCGGGGTTCACGTCCCAAATTTTAGATCCAAAACTTCGGCGATCTTGCGGGACTGACACTGCTCCCGAGGTCAGCCTTCAGGCGAAGTGTCAATTGTCGCTGACGACGTTTGCCTGTATCAGATCGAGCATCGTCGAGGTCTTGTTGAATGTGATCATTTGCACCATGGTCGAATTATTCTTTGCACGACGAGTATATTTGAGTACGTGCTTTTCATCCACCTCATCCACCTCAACATCACGTTTAACCAACACCTTTCCGTGTAGTCAGCCAGCGGAAGATTATCATGCCAGCCATCATCGTACGCCACATTGAATAGCACCAAATTTATCCAACTCACCTTTCTATTATAGACTCTTTTTGCGATCGGAGGCCTTGTTGCTGGAATACGTAAGTCTCTGAACGACCAAAGACTTCGCACGGCTCATTTTCTATTCTAGTCCTCGTTGTTGATGTATCAGGCACCCCTACGATCGCGCACTTGGCGACCGACAGGATGAAGGTACGTCCTCTGTTTTACCAACGTTCCTTTCCTCATGCGGCGCTTCTCAACAGGTTGAGACTGCTGTGTGCAACACTTTTGAGGCCATGTCCGATTTATTGTCCACCATTGCATTGTCATGGGCATTCTACACCAGCAGAGGCGGAATCAAATCGTACGTGGATTAATGTCTTACTCTTCACTCCACTTAATCTTCACTAGGACCAACACTCTGCTGGAGAGAGTGAGTTGAGAGTGTGTCAAATCACTTACACGTCGCTCATTATTGTACAGCTGCTCGGATTCACCGTCGCTCGAGGTGGTCTGGTGACGGTGGCACAGTTCTTGACACTTATCCTTTATGTCACTCAGCCGACAAAGCTCAACTGGTATGCTAGTCCAACATAAATAAAGCATGTTGGTGCTAACGAGCTTCTCCCAGGATGCCGGTCCATTTCATGCTGGGCAAATTGTCCGTCATAACGATGGGTGAGTGTCGACTTATCATTAAATTCAGCCGTCGTCTAATGTCTTCTCTCAGTTGTTATGTATGTCAACGACAACCCAGACGGAGTTCTACACTGACTCATTCACCTAGCCTTAACTCGCGCGACTCTCTACGTCGGCAAAACGGGAAGACCTCCCTCGTTTCCGACAGCAATTTCACCGAATCTGTCGCACCACCGTTCCAGCTTCGCTCCATGGGCCAATCCGTGCGCACGTCTGCTAACACACGTTTATTTGACGAAACTAAATCGCATACACAGCGGGTCGATGACAACAAGGTCATCCACGTTCACCGAGAGCAGATCACCGAGTACCATGACGGCGGAGTGCGTCCCTTTCATCCAACGGCTATTGAGTCCTGGAGCTAATTTTGTTTGTTGCAGAAGCGTGTCAATGACATGGTTTAACCGCTTCTCGTCGAGTCTTGTCTAGAATCTGACATTCACTGGGGTTCGGGATTTTGGTTATTGTTAATAGTTCTTATCTATCTCGAATTGTGTCTTGTAAAAACCGTGTAACCGTGTATGTAGATCACTGTAGCAGGGTGTCGCTCATTTAAATTTAAATTATTCCGTGCAAATTGTGCTCTGCGACGGTTTCCAAAGTTGTCCCACTGCGACGCTGCGGCGCACCTGATTCTGAAGGGTTGGGATCCACGATACTCAACTTGAGATCAGCCCTCAAAGGGGCTAGACCACGCCGCAGGAGGGCGAAGACTGGCTGGAAGTTTCGGTGGCGTAGGAAAGTCGAAAACCAGCGAAGATCGGGGTGATGAGAACGAGACGACGAGCGAGTTGCAACGACGTCGAAAGAACGTCGTTACGTGGTAGTATTTTTCCCGATTAGGCAACTCATGTCAGGCATCGAAATAAATTCGCGAGATGAACAATTCGCGAAAGGAATAAGAATGTACAAGTATAATGAGAGTACAAAGAGTGTGAGAGAGCGAAAAGGTGCTCGAGAGAATCAAAGTCTGGCACGAAGAGGAAGACTGGTATCCCACACAGAGCGAACTGCCTTCCAGTACCGTTCGGGATCCTGACGCTCATGCAGGACATGCGGGGAACCAATAAACTTCTCGACCGCGACGTCGAAGGCAGCCGACTTTTTCACGGCAGCGATGTGTTCCTCCACAGAGACCGCGGGAACCATCGCGTCTGTGGTCGAATAGATGTACAGGCGCGGCGCATGGCTGTCAGCCAGCGGAAGCAGGTCCTGCGTCAGCAACGACGAGCGCAGGAAGTTGAACAAGTTTTCCTGGCCTAATACTGAGGGAGGATTAGAAAGTAAAAGCAGAAACTCGCAGGACGCACCGGTGCGTCTTAGGCGAACGGCGAGATAGAATATCGAGCAGGGAAGGGTCATGAACGTCTTCACAGCTGGTGATTGCACGCCCGTTGTGAGAGTGGTGAGCAGGGACGAGTATTCGCCGTCGCCCGGTGCCGAGTCGATGATCGTCGCAAGCCGTATCTGCCTTCCGCGGTCGATGTCCTTCGACTTGGAAACCATGGAGGCTAAAACGCGGGACAGAACGACGAGCTGGAACGCGCCGCCTGTCAAAGTGCTTAATTACAATGATACGCGACAAAATGAAAGCCAAGTGGCTTGCCGTTGGACAGCACATGCAAGAGAATTCCGCTGGAGGTATCGCGGTAAACGTTAGCGATGAGGTAATTGGCCAGAGGTTTCAGTGTATCGTCCTAGGGATTTTTGAGGTCTACAGAGAGTTTAATATGGCAGCGCACGTACCCGTTTCTCCTCGCTGGTCCATATAAATGAGGGATGAGACTGGACGAGAACGATGTCTGCGGAAGGCCAGCGGAGTCGATGGCCCGCAGCGTATTTCGATAGAAGACGGACCGGGGCGTCCACTGAGATACACTCAGCGGGGAACTACATACACACCAGGAACTTACTCCATCCAAGCAAGATTATCACTCTGGGAGGCACATCAGACAATGGCTTGGACAACTAGCAATGCGCATCACCTTGGATCATCCAAGACGACTGTTCTGGTCTTGTCTCCGTACGAGATGCTAAGGTCTGGCCCCAGTTTGTGAAACTCGAGCTGCGTGGTGCGAGCCGGCGCAGCCGCTGGCAGTCTGGTGAAGGACCTGGCCACCCCTCAGACACAGAAATCGATATTACTAGCGCATCCTACCTTGGTTCAGTGTTCATGCTTGTGGGTGGCGTCTTGGTGAGGCACGGAAAAACGGAAAACGAAACGAGCCAAGGCGATCAGATGAACTGAAGCGAATCAGCAGAATTGTAACACATGAATTCCAGATAACTATTGGTTTTGGTTCGGGGAAATTGCACAGCTCGATGTCATGAAACGCACACCGTTGCTATTCACGCAATGGTTCCGTTGGGCAGTCGGGCGGGATAATTTGAATTGAGGGACAGGATCTTCGAGCGAATAATCTTGGATGATCATAAGATGACCACTCGGGTCCGGGGTCATGCGAGCAATATGCGCCGTCGGCAGTCGAAATTGTATGCAACGTTTGCGCTGGAATTGGGATGTCAATGTGAAGGTTGGGGATGAAATCTGAATCAAGACGCCGGTCGGACTTGCTGGGTGATCATGATCGGGATCAAAATTGATTGATAGGAGATCCTCACGTGCGTTTGTTCCTGTCCACCCGCACCTTGACCCACATCGACCCAAATTTCCAACAAAATTACTTCCGGCCAAGCCGCAATCCAGTCGCATCCACATGGCGAAAATATCTAGGTGCCTGCAATCAGGTCGGGCCCATCAGAAACAATATTTCAACTTGGTCTTGACCTGGTCGGCAAAACTTCGAGGACTCGTGTTTTCACGCTGCACAATCTCTAGTTCGCCTCGTAAACCAGGCTAGCCGACGGGCCATCTCTCATAAACAAGCTTCTGTAGCTTCTCCACCTTCTTTAGCTTCTTCAGCTTCTTCAGCTTCTTCAGCTTTTCAGCAGCGAATCATGTCTGTTCAAGCATCTCTCGCTCAAACCCATCTTTTTACCCGCGCCGTCAATGATTTCCGCCTTACGAAGGACCAGCGGCAGGAGATCACTCATGAACGAGCGAAGGCCATCGCGAAGTCTTTCGGTAAGTCAATCTTCTTCCTGTGTGCATAATTTCACATCTTGTCCTCCAGAATTAACAGTGGACGATATCCTAACCTGCTCGGAGAAATTTTGGAACTCTACTTTGGATCCAATCAATACCGTTGACGGTGCCGCTGCGGCATTGTGGACTATTCACGTAAACCTTGCGTGCGGTTCACTGACTCAATATGCGGCCGATAGCCCTGAAATGCAGGAATGGTGTCGCAAAATTCTTGCCTTCGAAGTCACGTATGTGCTTCTCCGTTTATACCGCGATTATCTCAGACTGATCCCAATACAGAGCGCATTACATGCTAACGGAGGTCGGCCATGGGCTGGATTCCCAGAATATCGAAACGATTGCGGAATTACAAGCTGACGGAAGTTTCGAGATCCACACTCCCAATCCTCGGGCAGCCAAGTTAGTTGTTTCTATACTCGGGCGCATATTGTTCTTACTTTCAACCCAGATTTATGCCAGCAAGTATAGTGGCTGGAGGCGTACCAAGGCTTGCAGTAGTCATGGCGAGGCTCACGGACAAGGGGAAGCACCGCGGCATTCGGCCTTTCGTCGTGCCTTTGAATGATGGAAAGACGATGTGTGAAGGAGTCTCGTGCCGGTATGAACACTGTCCGTTTAATTGATTTCCTGGAAGCTCAAGGCAACACAGCGTCCTGCCTGATCGCTCTGGCACTCGACCCATTGGTCATGCGATAACCTCCTTCAAACATGTCAAAATTCCTGCAAGTGCGCTTGTGGGCGATATAAACTCTCCCCTCGGAGCCAGAATCCAGTTTTTAACCAGCATCTGGCGGCTTGGGATCGGTTCCGCGACCATGGCGGCACTCTGTATCCCTGCCCTGCGAGTCTCGACGTATATCGCTGCCCAATACGCCAAACGGCGGACCGTTTCTGATTCCAATGGCACCGTCGTTCCCATATTATCATTCCGGACGACACAGGTCCCCATACTTCGCGCTTTGAGCCAGGCGGCCGTTCTCGAAGCCTTCTTCAAAGAAATCCGACCTTACTTCTCGGCCACCGACAATCGCAATCTGGCTGGGGTTTTGGAGATTCGGAACGGGCTTGCGACTGTCTTCAAAACGATATCCTGCCACCACTTCCGAGAGTCCAGTGTTTCTTTGACCGATCGGTTGGGCGCTCAGGGATTGTTCACCGAAAACCAGTTGGTGGCGCTCGAGGTAGGTGTTCGCGCATGGCCTAGTTCGCATCGTTAACGGTACTTAGATGGAGATACGAGGAATGACCATCGCCGAGGGAGATGTAACCGTCATCTGTATCCGTGAGTGTTATCTCGATGGTGAACGCACCCAGCTAACCTCTTCCAGGACTGGCTAGCGAATTGTTGATCGGTCGTTACGAGCTTCCGCAGCCAAGATACCCCAACTCCCTTCTGGCACTCCACGAGCGAGCTGTTTTTGCCGAAATGCGGGATCTCCTGAAAGGGATGAACAACAAGCATAGGTCGGACGAGTTCAATCGGCTCCTCTTACCGCGCTCCGTAGCCTTGGTCGTCGCGATTGGCCAGCGTATGGCATACGAGGCGGCCGCGGACGCGCACGTGGATCCTCTGCTAGTGGAGTTATACCAGGCGAACACGGTCATCCAGGATCTCTCGTGGTATGTAGAGAGTGGGATGCTGACGCGCAAGAAGGCCATGGCTGCAGAGGACGTCGCCCTCACCAAGGCATTCGCGGACCTCGATAAATTCCTCGACGCAACTGGTTGCGAACCCTACATCCATGCCCCTGTTATTTCACAGTCGGCTTGGGAAAACTACGTCGAGACTCTTCCTCTATTGGAGCGCGCCAAACTATGACCTGTAGTCTTCGATTCCTTTTGCGACTAATAGATATCCGTATATAAATTCCACACTCCTTCGATTCTTTTTGTAGCTTGATAGATCTCCGTACATAAATCTTACATTCCTTTGGTTCCTTTGTAACTTGGTAGATATCCGTATATAAATTCTACACTTGTCCACAACCCGCACAGGCCTTGTCGACTACCGACAAATAGCAATTTTTCATCCAGCGTCCCCATCGACATCTAATCTGCGTCCCGATTTGGATTTGATGGTTGATGGCGCTAGCGACGGGGGCTTGGGCGCCTCGGAGGGGTCAAACGGGGCCTAATAATCAGGGGAAAATTCCTGTAGCTGTGAGCGGATGAGCTCATGCTAGTTAGAATATTCCCGGAGAATCTTCACTTCCAAACCGCCAAGATCAACCTGCGTAAATCAGCAATCGCTGAAATTCGCGCAAAATAAAGAGGGCAAAAATGTGAGGCAGATTCTGCACCGTTAACACGTATCGCCCGTCGTTAGTCTTAGAATCAAAGTGCGTGAACGACTATTTATTTTCCTTCACTCATGATGAATATATTATATCGGGGGTTGCTGAATAGTTACACCCCGGAGTACGGCAGCCAACAACAGGGTTGCTAATTACAATTGAAGGAGGCTCATCGACATCGTTCGCAAGTTACAATTCTGCAGTGAATTGTGTCCACAGGTGTCCACCGGGGGCCGTTGCCGACTTCGGACTTACCGACGGTACCGACACGTCGCGGGCTTCTTCTCAGGCTTGACACCATCTTTTGAAAATCATACGCCATCTTCTGGAAATCATGTACCCATTCCGTCCTATGTCGTCGGTGCCCTCAGATTCAGGCAATTGTCTCCGATGAGAGTCTATTCTCCAAGATATCCCGTGGTTCCTTTCCAACTCTAAGAATAGAGTGTCTTGGTTGGCTCGGAAACGGTCTGGCCAATTTCTCGTTATCAAATCGTATACCGGTTCATCAAAGCTCATTTCCACTTTCTTGGTTTTGCAACAGCATCAGCAGAAGTCTGGACGCCCCAATCAAGGAATATTGAAGTTGTTGGGACTCACAGCTTCCATACCCCAACAAAAGATTGTTCCTTCCCTTACGCGCACTCAGGCTGAAATGATGGCGCAATACGAGGCTTCCATTCAACGGCGGACTCGGTCTACATACTCGAAACTTGCTTGAAACCAGTTATAGCCAGTCATTGGGGCGCGGAGACTCGCGGAGACTTGTCACTTGCGGATCATCCTTCACAACCGGGATAACCCAGATTGGCCTAGATTGCGTCTCGGATCTTCACGATTTCGGTACCTCATCGCCGGCAAGAAAAAGCGGTACAGTCCAGACAGGTCCCACGTTTCCCACAACCATATCACTGATTAGCTGTTAAACGGAACAGACTCTGTGAAAGATCTTTGAGAACCCCTATAATTCAGATTCTGCATGTGCAAGTATCAGAGTGAAAGATGCTTCAGATTTCGAAAGGCGTGGAATGCATAGTCTGGAATAGTGCGGAATCAGAGTGGAATCAGCAGAGTCTGCCCAGCTCGCGTGGTAAACACATGGGTCTACGCCAAGCGATCTAAACTGAGTTGAACGCTGGTCCCCGCCCAGCGCCGTGGGCCTGTCCCCGTGAATCCCAGTCCCGTGAGTCCGTCGGAATATTCCCGACGGAGAAATGGTCCCCGAAATTACTGTTTGTTGGTAGAATCGCAAAGGCGATCACGATTCACAGTTTCGCGTGATAATACACGCGTTACTGCTTCTCCAATTCCAGAGCTCACTGTACATGTTGTGCGTCAACTGTCGGTAGGGGAACTTCAGGGACTTCGATTAGGAGGAAGGAGGGTATGAATTCAAAAATGACAGTGAGACCAGTCCAAAAACGACAGTGAAAAAACGCTACATAGGTCCATAACTCCCCGGCTTCGGCTCTTTCTGCGCCAGGCTCCAAATTAGGCCTTCGGCGGTCGTGCGTCGCAACCATTTCAATATCCACCATCGCGTCGTGAACCCTCCAAGACTCAAATATTGAGGGGGACTACGAGACGCGATCTTGGAGACCACAGTAGTGGCGAATTGGTCGGTATCCATGACGCCGTAGTCCTTAGTCTGGCTCTGGTACCTGAATAACATATTCGAGTGTGAACATGAACAAACTGGAGCGAGACAAATACGTACATGACGTGTTTGATTTGTTTCTCCAACGACTTGTAGAAAGAGCCTTCGGGGACCGTATATGCTGATTTCTGAGGGACGTTATTAGCTTTGCCGTAGTATGTTCTCGTACCGAAACACCTACTGCTGAAATATTGCTTCTAATCGAACCAGGGGCGATGAGAACAACCTTCACGTTGATGGGCTGGCATTCCATGCGAAGCGTTTCGGTGTAAGAGTGCAACGCAGCCTTGCTTGCATTGTAGAAACCTTGGAAAGGGGTCGCCAGCTCGCCCAGAATCGATCCGATGGCAACGACGGTGCCGCTGCCACGTTTCCCCATGCGAGGAACAACGTTTTTCACGAGGCGCACGAATCCGAAGAAATTGGTCTGGACAACCTTCATGCCTTCCTCGAATGGGGTATCCAGCAGAGGACCTAATGCAATAACAACAGCCGCTGAGTCCATGTAAATGGAGGATTTCACTATGCGAGGCTCACCGATATGGGAATAACCCGCGTTCGAGATAAGAACGTCGATACCTTCGGTTTCCGCGTACACCTGTTCGATCCCTTTCGCGACGGAGGCGTCGTCGGTCACGTCCACGACAAGTTTCCGCACGTTTTCGTGCTTGAGGTCGGACATGGCCTCGACCGAACGCGCCGTGGCATACACGATGTAGCCTTTAGCGAGCAAGGACTTGGATCTGGTCGAGCGCAATCGGTGTAAGCAAGAATATTAAACGGCAACAAGAAACCTACAGAGCAGCACCAATACCGCCATTGGAGCACCCAGTAATGAAGGCGACGGGCATTGACATGTAGTTGGAAAGGATGGGTAAGAATGCGCTTTTGCTATTTTGCGTCGCGCCTTTGTATGGCGAGCCTGTTGGTTCTTTGATCAACACGTCAAGCCGATTCGTTTCTGTGCTTCGCGACTTCCTGCAATAGGAGACTAACACACGATCGCATATTTTTTTCCCTCCCTCCAAAAGAGTGTTGATCTTCGTCAAGCCAGAGACGCGTAAACTTGAACAGGCAACAAAACCGTCACCTCCGACTGTTTCCTGTGCCGCCCGTTACGCCTAATCGAGTCGATGCGAGCTGAGCTGCATCAAGATGGATTTGAGTTGGGTTGGCTTATTCAGTAACATCACAACATTCGTATCGTGAATGTTCGCCACGTGCGCACCTCGGTCCACTTCGCAGATCATTGTGCTGCCTCTGAAACTGTTGGCAACCCGGGACTCCCGGCCTTCGATATATGCAGGCAATAATCTGGAGCTTCTTTCTCATCAGGCTCGAAATTAGATTCAATATCAGGCTGGTAAGTGGTCGATAACTGACTGCTTCCAGGGATATCATGGATGAAAGAAATATCATGGATGGACATAATACCATGCATGGATCACCGGATGATATAGGTTATTTGGAATACACCGCATCACCATTCGCTTGAACCGACAAAAGCGGTGGGATCGTGGATCGTGGCGCACATCGATCATATAAAGGCTGAAAAACATGAGGGTTCCCCAAGATTTGACGAAATGGCCCTCGCAGTCGTCTTTCCGTCCTTCTTTTGGCTTCTTTCGTTTTCGCCCTCCCCTCAACTCCTGCCACGGTGTCTCAGGTTCAATGGGATGCTTTGAACACCACAGTGCATGGCCAACTCTACCCCGCGGTACCTTTTGCACGGTCTTGCTTCCCGGGAAGTTTCGATGCAGCCGCGTGTCTCGCCGCACAAACCAACTATCTTAACGGCAGTAAGAAGCTTCAAGCTGAGGACACCAATTTCCTTCTAACAGACTTTAGGTGCTCGTTCGGATCATTTTTCTGCGTACATGGCCGTGAGTCTTGCAACTCTTTCACGATTCTGACTGACGGTCGGAACAGAATCAAGCAGAAACCTGTCAGTCGACCGGTGCGCAATGCGGTCTGAACTGGCAAAATGTCTCCGACTCGAATGCCTTTTCACCTCCGCGGACATGCAGCCAAGGCAGTGTCCCTCCGCATTACGTAAGTTCAACTGTGGTTTAAAATCCCTCTTTCGCTAACTTGAATAGATTGACGTCAAGAATGCGGGAGATGTCCAGGCAGCGTTTAGCTTCGCTAGCCGGACAGGCGTGCATATTGTAATCAAGAATACTGGAGTGAGCCTCAACCGCCTGTGCTGTTCATTGCTTACTTTCGCCAGCATGACTACAATGGTCGAAGCTCGTCCCCTGATTCGCTTGGATTATGGGTATGTGCAATGTAACATTTACGTGCCGGGCGGTTTTTGAACGCTACCCATAGTCGCACAACCTCAAATCCGTGAGTTGGTTCTTAGAGTTGTCCGACATCCGTTTTTGAATGAAATAGATATCCTACAACGCTCGTTTCACAGCACAAAATTGCCCCTCATTGGGTCCCTTCTCGGCAGTTACTGTGGGAGTACGTAATTAATCTCGTACATATATCCCCAAGGCTTATTATATTTTTTTCCCAGGCGGGTGTTCAGAACACCCAGATGTTCGAATTCGCAGACGCCCACAACGTCACCGTACCCGGTGGGGCATGTCCAACCGTCGGAACAGCAGGCGGGTACCTTCAGGTAAGCTCAAATGTCCAGTAATTCTGAACGCTCACATAACCACCACCAGGGCGGA
The DNA here is from genome assembly GCA_029281795.1 of Mycena crocata. Taxonomy (NCBI): domain Eukaryota; kingdom Fungi; phylum Basidiomycota; class Agaricomycetes; order Agaricales; family Mycenaceae; genus Mycena; species Mycena crocata. The sequence goes on along the minus strand of JARJCP010000112.1, from coordinate 38,221 downwards.
GGACATAGGTATGCACAGAGCGCCTCGATTTATCTATTCTGACATCTTGTAGCTGGTTATCCAACATCCATGGCCTTGCGGTCGACCGTGTCGTAAGAATTCTTCACATTGCACTACAAAGAATGCTAAGCATAGTATCAGCTTGAGTTCGAGGTTGTGACGCCATCTGGCCAGCATCTCTTCGCCAACGCGTGCCAAAACTCGGACCTTTTCTTCGCTCTGCGAGGAGGCGGAGGAGGTACCTTCGGTTTCGTTCTGGCCGTCACCACCAAAGCCTTGCCAAGAGCAGCATATACTTCGTGAGCACCACCCTCCGATACACTCCCCTCCGCTAATAGATATGGACAGAATTGAAGTCACTTACAGCGCAAACGCTACCACACTCCCTAAATTTGTTTCTTTCCTAATTTCTAATGCGGTGAAGTGGTCCACCGACGGTATGTGCTACGTCTTCCCCGATTGTGTGTTTTCTAAACGGCGTTGACTCAGGTTGGAGCGGTCAAATCAGGGCAAGAGGTCGATGCTATTTTATTTACTCCTGCTCATTCCTCTATAGCCGGCGTCGAAACTAGTTCTCTCCGCCGTCAACACAAACGAGGCGCAGGCAGCGTCATACATGAGCTCGCTACGTGCCCTGGCCGCCGAGATCGGCGGGACGTTCTCCGTCAAAAGCACCTCATCATACCTCTCTTTCCACAACACCTTCGTCGTCCCAGACACGCTGGACGAGGTGAGGAGACGCAGATTATATCTCCGAGGTTCATTTCCTAATGCTCCTGCAAACAGCTTGACGGCATCCCACAGACTGTGGGCTCCCGACTTATATCTGCTGACACATTCTCGGCGAACCCGGACAAGTTGCTGACGTCCCTCGTCGCGATGATAAATGCCTCTCCGGTGTCGTTCATTTTCGCCAACGCGCCGTACGGCTTCAAGCAGGACGTGTCACTCGGCCCTGCAAGCGTGACCCCCGCATGGCGCAACTCCGTGTGGCATGTCGTCGCTGGAACCGGTTGGACGTACGACACGCCATCGGACATTCAAAGCGTGCTGTATTCTGGTATCTCGTCCTCCTTCGACCCTATTCGCGCGATCACACCGTCTTCGGGCGCGTATCAGGTATGTAGCTCAGGCTCTTGAACTGCGAGATCACTTCTAACGCTTCAAAGAACGAGGCAGATCTGCACGAGCCCAACTATACCCAGTCGTTCTGGGGCAACAACTATCAGAGATTGCTGCAGATCAAGGGGAAATAGTCCGTCCTTTCAACTAATGTCAGCACTTCATACTGACCCAACTTGGCAGCGACCCCAACCACCTGTTGGATTGCTGGCATTGCGGTAAGCATTTGTTTAAATGACGCATTATTCTTTTGCTCATTCTTCCTCGCACAGTTGGGTGGAGTGGGGCCTCGAACAAGTTGTTTTCCTGTTATTTGTAGCTAGATAGTTGATTATTTTTATGTACGGAATTCAGCCTTTCCTGGAGCAGGAGGCGAATCTTCGCAGTGGCTTTGCATGTATTTTTATAGATTGAACCGTGGGAATATTGTTATATATATATATATATATATCGATTAGTTGCGCTGCGTCTCCCGTTTCTCATACTCAACCTCGGTCTTCAGGTTGACTCGCTGTCCTCTCCGCTTCACCTCAGTCATACTATAGCCATGCGTGATTCGTGGGCAAAACCAGTCGAAGCCCCTCTTCAGCCTCATATCAAACGACGAACACATGAGCAAGCCGTACCGGTTTCCCCTTCGATTTTTCCATCGCAGGCGATAGACCTTCTGAGAAGTCAGAATTCAACCAAGCGCATACACCGGCCCGGCCCCGTGTATTACTATCTGTTGAATTGGTGTGAATACTTGACTAAGATCGAATGCAATAAAAGACCCTGAACCGGATGCCGTGGTTGAATTTGGCCACGAAATTCACAGAAGAGTTTTGCGAGCCACGTTTCCTCCTGATTTATTTTCTCCTACCACGCTCGTTGTCCTAAATCACAGAAAGGAGCGGGGTACCGGTGTTCCACATTGACACTGTCCTAGGATATAAGTAATACGCAATCCAACCACGACACTGCCATTGAGTTCCGCGAGCTCGCATATTTGAAGCTATATGCCGCGCGAACTTAAATTAAGTGGGCCATTTACCATCCATGCCCGAGCACCGGGATTTTTTGCCATATACCAATGTCTTCCTCGATCTCGGCGCCAGATATTTCAGCATGTCATCCGGATGACCAAACGCAAGTCAGATTTTGGGCCGAGCGTCCTTCCACTGACGCCAGCCACAGACTTCTGAATGGCATTAGTGGGTACGTCAAGAAGTGCCGCAAGAGTGATCAGATACTCTCGGAAGGCTTGTCTGTGGCGATCTAAGAATGCTCAACATGTAGTTTGAATTTCTGACCAGATCTAAATTCGCGAACGTGTTCATGTGTCGTCCAGCAGTCGGAGTCACCGAGAAACTCTTTTGGTGCTGAAGACTTCGTCAGCAGGCTCATCTTTCAGTGTCAATGAGTAGAAAACAGTATAAGGGCTTAATGCATACCGACGTTCTACCCACAGATAATCAAGCTGTGGATGAGCTCATCTACAAATCTACTGGTTATCAACAATCGATTCGTGCTTCAAAAATTTGAACGATGACATAGTAGTTCTTCAATTCAGCGCTTCTCCGGTGAGGTCTGGGCTATCCGAGTCCAGTGAATTCGCGACGCTAATACGTCGAAAATAATGTTCAACTTGAGTGCTTTTGAGGCAAAGAAGATCCGGAGATTCCTTCCCGAAAAAATGATTTTCCAACAGCCATAATCGCTCAGCCAAGAAGCTCTGAAACATATCCTTTGCTGACTTGAATCGTGGTTGAAAGAAAGGATGAGTGTTTGGTCTGGCGACTTTAGCCAAACACCCTCCTCCTCTTTCACTGAGTCTAACTTTCCCTCCGTCTCATCTGTCAATACATCGGTCTCGGGAAACCATCGGTAGCTTCAAGGATTAGCCTTTCATATAACGCACGAACCGCACGAGGCAAAATGTGTCAGCAGGTACAGTTGGCCCTGTGTGTGCCCAAGCCCAAGGACTGTGCAGGCCCTCTGGCGGCCTGTTCAGGTGTCCCTGAGCCGAGCGCCTTAAATAGTCTGGGGAATTGCAGCAAATTCCTCATCCTCTGAACTCTCCGAAGAAGTCGTCCTCTGCACTCTCACAACCTTCAAACCTAGCCATGACCACCCTCGTAGAAATCCTCGAGACTCAGCTTAACGTCGATGTCGACACCATGGACCCCAACATCGCCAAAGGGCTTCCTTTCGTTCCGCACAACATGACCAGCAACCAGCTGGTGGTCAACGAGCAGATGCAAGTGCCTGAGAACCGCGAGATGTTCCTTACGGCGGTCAAGGAGTACGGCGACAAGGGCTGGGAGGCCGTTCTGGACCGGATCGTGAGTTTTCAGCGCGGATCGTTCTCTTTCTTTTTGCTAATGGATCTGTAGTCTGCTCTGCTCTGCGCCGCGAACATTGATAATCTCCAGGGTCGCGTGCTCCTCCAGACTTCGCCGTTCCACGCGTACGACACGCAGAAGGTCATCGACCATGCCAGACGCTACGCAGTTGAGCTTGACAAAGTCGGCATCTCGAAGTGTGTACTGTTCCTGGGCTCACATTTCATAACCATGCTCAAACAACTTCCTCCGCAGGGACCGTTTCTGCATCAAGATCCCTGCCACTGGCCCCGCCATGAACGCTGGACCCATCCTGCTCAAGGAGGGAATCCGCACGCTCGGCACCTCGCTCTTCTCACTTGAGCAGGCCATTGCGTCCAGCCAGGCTGGCTGCCTCTACATCAGCCCTTACTACAACGGTTCGTTATCAGCGCCCGGTTTATTTTTCTGTCCGCTGATTGACGTTCCCGTTTCCCAGAGGTGCGCGCGCACGCCGAGCCTGCTAAGCTGTGGCCCAAGTCGGACGACCCCGCCACCGAGCACCCGATGTCGCATCGCATGATGCAGATGCTTGAGACCTACAAGCGCCTCTTCAAGGAGACCGGGAAGCCTCAGCCCATGATCAAGTCTGCCAGGTATGCATCTCTCTCTTTTACACTGATTTCCCTTACTCACTCGTCTTCTCGTGCAGCTTTATCTCCGCAGAAGAAGCCATGGCCTGTGGTGAGATGCAGATGCACCACGCCACCATCTCCTGGCAGGTGCTCGCCGAGCTCAGCAAGATGCCCGCCGTTGCGTCCAAGTCCGCGAAGATTCCTGGCGTCGCAAAGCTCGACATGACCAAGCCCTACGTCGGCGCGCACCCGACCCCCGAGCGCCTCGCCAAGATGTCCCAGAGCGACCCCCTCACCGCGAACTGGGCACACACCGGCAAGTGGGACGCGTCGATGGCACCCACGGACGTCGACTACCTCGCCGACAATGGCAAGGCGCTCGCGGAGTCGATCGAGAATGACCCAGTGACGAAGCAGCGCCTGTACGACGCGCTGGAGCTGTTTAAGGGTGGGGAGCTTAACAGCAAGGCCCTCATCGAGAAGGCGATTGCGGACCTGGAAGTGTAAGGTGCAACTGGTCCCGTAGCCACTGTATATACCTTTTTACGTTCTGGGCATCACATATTCAATATCATTTTTTCTTCGTCTTCATCCTTGGAACTACATAGGCCTGTGGTAACCTCTTAGCGAAGCTGGTTGTACTTTCATCGTCAACCGGGAGGCGGTCGCGATCCACGTCCTGAAACGTCTCCGTCTCGCGTACTTGCTGTAAGTAGGTCCCACGTAACAGACTCGCAGTTGTACGCCGCGGCGGTGACCTGGCGCTGACTGCAACCCGCTGCATATCCCGGCATCATGAATCATGATACAGCAGTCGGTGGTATTTGCGACGGACAAGGGTGTTTGCTGTAGAGACAAATACGAGGGATGTAGACACGCCAGCGCTGGAAAAATGGACGCAGATGGGCCATGTATCTATATTCGCTGACAATCGCAAACGTCCGAGCACCGAAGAAACCGCAAGTGAGATAGAATTGCGCAAAATGGTGTGGTAGAGCGTAAAATCGCACTGCCAGCAGATGGGTATGTATGTATCTGTTCCAAGCAATAATGAATCGAGATGGCGATGTGTGGATCGTTGACAGTGCGAGGCAGCGGTTGGGCAGCGGCGGTTTGGGGTTCATATTATGTATTCTTGTGCCGCGAGACGAAATGAATCAATCGAGGAGCGACGATGATACAGGTGGCGCAGCCTAGGTGCACGCGAGACAAGCTTGGGAGACCTTGCGAGGGTTTGCCGGCGGAAAATAGGATTTTATGAGGCAAATATAACGTTAAAGCATGAGGTGTCCGCGTTTACACAGGTGAACACGATGGGGTAGCCGTTGGGTAGCCGTGTTAGCTGCCGTGAGTCAATTGGTCGGATCCAGGGTCGCTAGCCGTCCAGGCAACGTCGGCGCCTACAAACGCCCACCGACGTTCAGCAGGCAGCGGCGGGTGTTGCGCCGAGACATCGTAGTGTGGACCCTGGATGGCGCGCAGATGGCTATCGAACTAACGGCAAACGAAGTGGACGGCGGGGAGGTCAGGAGTCGTCATGATTGTCGGCTGGATGATTGGCGGCGGGGGTGGCCGAGTGGGCGTGTATGAACGGATTCCAATTTTGGCAACCCCGACAAAACGATCGATCATTCGGAGTCGGCCTAAGCGATTCTCCTTTTTTTTGCTTTCTTATAATGTGTTAGGTTGTGTTTCAGGTACCGGTTTACCTTCACTCCCTCCTCCACAAAAGCTACCAGCGCGTCCCTTGACCCGCTGCGTCGTATGGGATGCCGTCCCTTCTTATGGCGGCCGCTGAGCTCGAGGAGCAGATAGCACACATGCAGCTCGCTCTACGCCAGTATGTCGCCCGTCGTTGCCCCGCCAGCCGCCTTCCCATCGAGCTCTGGGACATAATCTTCGCGAAATGTGTTCGCCACCCGCCAGAGCTCAGCCTCGTCGATGCACCCTTGAACGTGTCCCAGGTGTGTCGCCGCTGGCGCAACATCTCCCTCTCCAATCCACACCTCTGGACGGGCCTCGCGGTCACCACCACTCGCCGCCACGCCGAACGTGGCCACGCCCTCGAGGCGCTGCACCGCATCATCCAGCTCTGGCTCGGCCGCTCCAGCTCGCGTCTCCTCTCGGTTTTCTTGACCCAGTCTGACGAGGTCAAGTTGACGAGCCCTATCTCGCTACTTCTTGATGCAGTGCTTGCGCATTCGGAACGCTTGCTCAGCTTGGAGGTATGCGCCCCCGAGAGCTGCATGTTCCCTCTCGAGTCGCCGGCGCTGTATCTCCCCGCCCTTCAGCACCTCAAAATACACTCTCCTTGGCCGGGCCTGACGACCCCCGATCTCATCATCCCTTTCGACCACGCCCCCCGCCTGCGCAGCCTCGAGCTCGTCGACACCGCCTTTGACGCTGCCCACATTAGCGTCTTTGATTACACCCAACTCACCGAGTTGACCCTCCTTCCCGACATGCAGGCGCCGCTGAGTGCATTTTGGACAGCCGACGAGGCCCTCGCCTTCATCGCGGATGCTCCACGCGTACACACCCTGCGTCTGGCTATCAATGACTTCATGCCGCGCCGCCGCACCTTGGCGCGGGCCGACGCACTGCTGTCGCTGTCCCTGGAGTTCCGCGACGCTCTCTTAGGCGCATCCAGGCGAAACACTCGCATTGGGGCTTTCTTCAGTCTCCTGTACACCCCGAACCTGCAGCACCTCGCCCTGCGCGACCGCGGCTCCCCGCACCCCGTTACCTGGCCCATGTATCAGCATTTGCATACGTGGCCCCATCAGCAGTTCCTCGCATACCTTGCGTCTACACCCGTCCGCTCCCTGTACCTCAAGCACCTCCCGCTGTACGAGACGCAGGTGATCGAGTCGCTGCAGCAGGTGCCACAGCTGACGGAGCTCGTCCTGGAGGCGGGCGCTCGTCGGGGCTCACAGCGGAACGTCGGCGACATCCTGCTTCATGCACTGACGCACTGGAATAATGGGAAACCTATCGCGAAGGGGCTACGCAGCGTCGAGTTCCGTCACTGTGGGAAGCGGTGCACGGAGCAGGCGCTCATTTCGATGGTGGACTCGAGGGCGGGCGCGCTTCAATACCTGCGCATACACCGGTCCGCGTTACCAAGTCAAGAGCTGACGGCGCGTGTCGCGCGGTGGAATATGGTCGTGGACGTGCACTATTGACCGGCGTACCCACCTCCAAATACCAGTTGCTTCATTTCTTGGATACATTCCCAGCGCGGCTTGCTTCATCTTCTCGGACCCGGCTTCTCAGATCCTCACATATGGCGGAGCCGGTCCACTAAAATCGAATTCGTTGAATAGTAAATCTGACGCTGCTGGCGTTTGTAGATAATCTAGTGTACTCACGATTGCTTTTTACTGTCGTATATAGTTGTATCGTAGTTGTTCTTTAGGGTAATTGGGCGATGAAATGTAGGAGTTGACGGCGAGCAAGTTGCCATTAGCTCTTGACATTTTATTTGGGAGGATTGATTTGTTCGAGTGGGCCAAGGTGGATCGATATTTGAAGGGAATTCGCCGATGGATGAAGCGTGCAGTTGAGCACGTTGAATGCGTTGAGGGAGGTCGTGAAGAAGCAGAACGCGTTGACAGCCTCGGGCCCATGTTCGGCTCCCCAAAATAAGTATGTAACGGTTCATTTGGAATTAGAGCCTGTTGAAATAGTTCATTCGAATTTGGTTGGGCGCTTGCTGCTTATTAGTACACCAAGGCTTACTCCAAACTCGAAGTGCTTATCGTTTTGGACAATTGGTGTAGCGGTAACTTGCAGAAAATTCAGACACGCGTGCATAGAGTTCCCGAATGTAATAAAAAATGCCACGAACCCAACACGAACCATTCAAAGCCGCCGTAGTTTTGACGAAGGATGGTCCCGCGCCTCTCGCTTGCGTCTTGCACGCGTGACGCGTCAACCCCTATCGCGATAACGTGACCTTGTTTGGACAAGTTTCCAAGCGGAGTTTCAATTGTCAGCCACCTCTTGTCTCTTCCACCATCTGGCGCTCATTTTCCCACCAACCTCGACTCTTCTTCTACTTGTATGTGAGCCATCTTCGTGCTGCCATCTGTCTTCCTAATCGGACACCTCTTCAGCTCGACATTTGCTCCCTAACTTTGCATTTCGGCTGATGGGGTGCCAGCGGTCCTGGATACCCACTTCGTGGAGAGCCTCTGACAAAACAATTGCTTTTGTGCCGAGTGCCCTGGAACGCTCCCGCTGGGAACAGTGTAAAAATCCGTTCACGCCTGAAGCTGGGGTCATTGGTGGTGGCGCGGTGTTTCTGTGTTGTCATTGTTTCAGGAGAGTCGCCACAACAGCTACGTATATTTATTTATCTCTGACTTCTCCTCACTAACTGTGTCTTCCTGAGGCAGACTAGACGGCTCTAGCCTACCTTAGGAAGACTCCCTCCTCGGACATCGCAACAACCACGGCACGTACCACAATGCCACACCGCCGGTCGCACGTTACCACCCGCATGCCATTTGCCCGTCATTCCTACTCTCTTCAATTCGCCAACATCAACTCAACTGGCCTCGTCGTCTTGAAAGCTCAGAGTCATCCACCGAGGACTGCTATTCTCTCCGCTTCAAGTCTATTCCAATGTCTCTTGTATGCATCCAACCACCGCCAGACCGCATCTTCCTACCTCGAACATATTTTTGGTCCGCTGTTGAGTTAAGCACACAGACTTGACACAGACCCATCGCCGCATATCATTCTTCCATCGCCTCGTTTTACGGATCAACCTTGTCAGACGGACGTCCTGTATTGTTTCGCGGCCCGTTGGCTGGTTTTGTTTCTGTACGGGTCGTAGTCAACCTGAAGTTATTAACTGCTGTTGGAATATGAGAGAAGGGGCAAGGAGCTTATATTTTCGGAATCCGCCATAAATCGCAGAGGCCAAACGCTGTGGCCTGCATTGCTGTTACCGTTAGTTACCCTGATATTCTACTTTACCGATACCATTCTCTGCTCTCTTCACTCCTTAATCTGTTCTAATACTGGTTTGAGCTTGGTTTGAGCCATGAGCCTCCTTGAACCTGTCGCCTGTCAGTTCCTAACTGTAAGACATTATGGTAAATGGTTCACCAGGATCGATCCTGCCCGTTTGGATGCACCAAGTCTAACCAAGATGCCCATCAAACCGGATTTTATTGGCGAAAATCAGCAAAACATAGGGGCTTCTATCCTAATCGAGAAGTCGGAGTTCCGAGTTGGCCCGGATGGATCCCCGATCAATCCAGTCTTTCCTTCCTCCTGCCTTGTACACGTATCAAACTTACGCGTTTTGCACGCACCAGGGAAACACTAGGGTACTTTCTCACCCAGGGCTCTCGAATGGGTCTACATGAAGCTTAAGTAGCGGAGCTTTGCAGGCTGTGCAGCTGCCAGCAACACTCAAGGACGGGGAACCTCAAAGCTGATCGGCGGTGCCGGTCTATAAATTTAGCATGACCGCTACCAATTTCCACAATGCAATTTACGGAACCGTAGAGGACTAACGAAGATATACGGGGCTTCCACTGTTGTGGCACAGAGACTGATGCACCGAATATGCATATTTCTATTCTCTTCAGGTACGTTGACACTGTTTTATGTTCATAGTAGACGGCTGCACGGTCTAATGGACTAAAATCATTATTCTGCCCTTTGCCTCAAGGCGGGACTGCGCTGACAACTTCGCACCTCAGTTTTGATTTTATTCTGTTTTATTCCCTCCGGCCTTTATTAAATTGCAGGGCGTTTCGCTTCATTTCGCCCTCTTGGCCCCAGTTGGAAAGTGACGGAAATAAATTGCTGCGGAACTCAGCAAGCCCATGTCAACTGATCTGCTGTTGTACCTCTAGTCGGTGAGTTCTCTGCCTCTTTCCCGATGGCGTTGCAGCGCTGTTCCTGTGGAATAACCACAGGTCCAATGTCTAACGCCGTCGCATCATTGCCGGGGCGGGGAGGAGCGGAGGAGTTATTCAGCAGTCAAAGAGCTGACGATTCACGTTTCGGTACGGCTTCTGGTCCCCGGACAAGAAGGGCAAGGTAATCCCAAATTTCGTGATCGTCAGACCTGGCGGACTACCAGCGGAAATGCGGTGACTGACGGTGGCACTTTATATTCCCGGCGAAGGTTATTGGCAGGCAGTGAGCGAGAATATCGGAGGCTAATTCTGTCGAGCTAAATTGCGATGATTTGTAGACACCGGGGCATCCGGGATTACAATCAACGACTCGCTGCATAAAAGACTCTTGGAGCAATAGTTCACACCATCTCGCCATGTTCTGGTCCAGCTCTCTTCTGTTTCTCATCGTGGAAACTACGGTTTGCTTGGGCGCCATCGTCGACAATGTCGCAGATTTGAACAAGTTGAACCTCAAGTTCGATTTCATCGTCGTTGGAGGTGTGTTATTGATGGTGAGACTGACTTGTGTCTTATCTGTTCAAGGCGGGACGGCGGGAAACGTCATTGCTAACCGCCTAACTGAAAACCCAAACCACTCTGTTCTGGTGCTTGAAGCAGGCGGATCGTAGGTGCAGCGGCACGGTATTGTTTCTCAGGAAGCTGACCCTCATTCAGAAATGCCGACGTGTTGAATATCATCGTTCCATTTTTTGCCCCCCGCGCGACACCGAACACTGCCCAGGACTGGAACTACACCACGACTCCTCAAGCTGGGTTGAACGGCCGTTCCTTAGCTTACCCTCGCGGTTTTGTACTGGGAGGGAGCAGTTCTGTCAGTGAGCGAAATGTTCCTTCTCCAATCATTCCCGACTACACAATTATCAGATTATATGGTCTATACGCGTGGGTCGAAAGAAGATTTCGACAGGTTCGCAAATGTCACCGGGGACAACGGTTGGTCATGGGACAGCCTGGTGCCGTATATGCGCAAGGTGCTTGCGAATTGTATTGAGATCCTGAAAATTCTCAGCAATAATTTCACAGAACGAACGCTTTAGCGCCCCTTCAGACCACCACAACACCACCGGACAATTTACTCCTGCCGTTCACGGATTTGACGGAATCAACACGGTGTCTCTTGCAGGATTTCCTAGCCCTATAGACTCCCGAATCATAAAGACGACCACCGAACTGGAAGAATTCCCATTTAACCAAGACATGAACTCGGGTTATCAGCTTGGTATCGGTACGTATCTTACCAAGTGAGACAAATTTAGCGTTGAGGGGATTTCTTAGGCTGGGGGCAAGCGACAATAAAGAACGGGTCTAGAAGCAGCTCGGCGACATCCTATCTTGCTCCTCGATTTATTAGTCGCCCCAATTTACATATTCTGTTACATTCCCGCGTAACACGCGTATTGCAATCCACCGCGGGCACGTTCCGCACTGTTGAATTTGTACAGGATCTCAAAGGTGATGTTGATTTGTCCGCCGCTCGTCAGCCCATTGACGTCGCTCTAGGCAAACGGTTCACCTTGACAGCAAAGAACGAGATAATCCTCTCAGCCGGCAGTATTGGGTCACCTCAAATCCTGCTCAACTCCGGCATTGGGAACTCCTCCACGCTGACTTCACTCGGAATCCAACCAGTTCATGATCTCCCTTCTGTAGGGCAAAACCTCAGCGATCATTCCCTTCTGATCTTGGGATTCCTTGTCAACTCCACGGACACCTTTGAAGCGGCGGAACGCAATGCCACCCTGGCAGCAGAGCAGCTCGCACAGTGGAACAACACACGAACAGGCCCTCTTGTGGATAACCCGTCGAGCCATATTGGGTGGTTGCGAGTTCCTGACAATTCCTCAATTTTTGAACGCTTCCCTGATCCTGCTGCCGGACCCCAGACATCGCACTATGAGCTCATAATTTCCAACGGGCTGCTTGCCCCCCTTCCCGCGACTGGGAACTTCCTTGGCATAACTACTGCTGTGGTATCACCTGCCTCTCGTATGTGCATCTCATCCTCCGATGCATGAATAATTGTCTGAACTTCAGGAACAGGTGGTTCGGTGACTCTTAATAGCAGTGATCCGTTTTCACCTCCTCTAATCAACCCGAATCTTTTGGGATCCGAGGTTGATATTTTCTTCATGCGCGAAGCTGTCAGGAGCGCTGTGCGCTTTGCTGCCGCACCGGCATGGGCAGACTATGTCATTTCGCCATTTGGCTTCAACAGCACTGATACTGACGCCGAACTGGATGAGTACATTCGGGACAATGCCGCGACTGTTTTCCATCCCGTCGGGACAGCTAGCATGTCACCGAAAGGTGCAACTTGGGGTGTTGTCGATCCAGACTTGATCGTAAAGGGATTGCGGGGGCTTCGAATCGTCGATCTTTCAGTCGTGGTAAGTTGGCGACAAATCTGCGTCATCGGCTACTAAGATTCCATAGCCGTTCATCCCCGCCGCTCATACACAAGCTGCGGCGTATATCATCGCAGAAAGGGCTGCAGATTTGATCAAAGGAACTTATAATTAATTAATAGCACCGTCTCAATACAAGTAAAAATTTCGACTATCTTAATTTTTAATTTTTGAGTCTGACTACGGGAGACTAAGCACCGTCAAGTTTACTGCGCATAGTCGAACGGTCGATGATGAAGAACCGTTCCAGTTCCATATATTCTTTCGAAGACAGTTTGACGACATGTCTTTGTTAATTCGTGCATACATGTATTGCAATACTGTACTATTTCATTCAATTCGGATGTCACGGGTCACAGGCCCAAAAAAATTCGAATATATTCGAACCTGTCACTGGTCACCGAACGCATTTTCGAATGTTCAAAATGGTCACAAAATCCGCGAAAACAGCCCAAAAATCCACTTTTTGTGTCCTTGCGCCGCGGCCTTCTCGCGGAATACTTCCCGAGTTTGATGTGATCGGGAGAAGTTCACACTTTGCTTCCACCTTCCACCACGCTCAGCGCTGGCAGTTGTTTTGCCCTCCTCTCTGGCCCATTGAGACACAATTGGCTATTGAATGCAGGTAAGATATTTTACGACAACACTGGTACATCTAGATAATCACCCTTATCATTGGCATGCCTCCAAAAATTCACATACTGTTGGTTTGGCCGCTGTTTTGCTTGCCTGTTTCTAGCTCATCTTTGGCAGTCTGCATCTACATCTTCAGCATCCCCGGACGAGCTAAGACTGACGGCAGCATTGCCCTTGGCCGCTTTGATTTTCCGGTTTTTCCTGGTCTTCTTTGTGACAACATGTTCGACGACCTCGCGAGTTGGGATCTCTGAGTCATCCTCCCGCATTCCCTCATCCTCCTGAAGCTCTTGGTCCTCGGCTACCTCCTTGTCATTGCCTGGACAGTAGTCACCTGTCGACTTTGTCTGGAAGGCATTCCAAAGTTGAGGATTTACAGCTTGTTTTCAGTTCGAAATGGCATCTGATTTGATCTGGGCTAATGCAATGTTTTACACTGCATTCTGTGCTCCATCCTCATGCATCGCTGAGTGAGCCATAAGAACTGGTTGAGAACCATTTCGGCTCCTTTCCCCCCAATTTTCGAATTTTTTTTCCGTGTCACGGCTACTCCAGCCCATTTTCGAAATCCCAAGTTCGAATCAGTGGGTCACAGGTCACAGACAGTTAGAATTGAACGAAATAGTACAGTATGCCCAAAGACTCTCCCACAGAGCCGCACCTCAAGCCAGGAAGTAGCACAAGAGCAAAATTGACATTTGTATAAGAGGATTTGCATCATGGGTGTATGTGGCAAAATGAGTTTCGGAAATTCAGCCTTGAGTTGCAAATGATGTTCCCACCCGTTCATGCTCGTTGCAGCCGATTTGTTGCCCATCGGCCGAGCTGCCGGATTTACCCGGATTTGGCCGATTGTCGGAGAATGAAAATTTGCCTCAAAAGAAACGACCAACTGCAGGTAAACTGCAGGAGTCGACTATATGTGTTAACTCAATGGAGTCGGAGTCGCTGGCTTACCGCACTCTAGAATGTTGACCGCCAGCGCTGGTGACTCGAAGCCTGAGGCGACTTAGATACTTCCTCCCATAACGACGCTCCCCGTAGAACTACTGGTAGAGGTTTTCAGACATGCGATTGAGGCTGGTGCGTTCTCGCCTTCTCCAATCTTGTGTCAAAAATAATTGCGTGAATCAGTCCAAACCGATGAGAACATTTACCTGCGAGCGATACACACATTCCAATACCCCAGGCACTCGCATGTTTCTCAGTATTGGCGGCGGATAGCCAACGGTACCCCTGCATTGTGGGCAATCTGCTCGGTCGATGTGAGTCTGGAAAGGCAACTCGACGGTGTTAGGGGCTTGTGCCAAGATGACAAAAAAGGGGAGGACCTTCATCGGACTCTACTGTTCGATAATGACGCTGAATCGTTTGTCGCTGCTGATGAAAGTTGTTCATCGGAAGCAAACTTCGACTTCTGCCTCTTTAGAATCTTATTAGGGAGGAAAAAAAATGGCCTTCCTCTGAAGCGTTGATGTCGACGTTCGTCAATGATCCCATCAACCCTGCCTGCCCTCCGCTTCTTAAAACTCGCGAGGTCGAGTTCGCGAACGACCTAATCGCGGAGTGGCCTACACAAGTATCTTCGGCGTTCCAAATGCGTGTCCCGGGAATCACCAGCATTACCTTGACCTACTGTCAAATTACGTCTGCGGAACTTGTCACCCTCCGCTCATCACTCTCGATCTTGATTACTGTCCCTCAACGACGGGTTTCTCCAGCAATTTTTATACCATGCGGCGGACACTATGCAGTTAGCCCCGTTGCTTCAGGAGCTGTATTGCTCAAACGTTGGTACCAACTTCAGGGATGATATATTTGAGGCTGCAATTCGCTGGACGGATGCCGAGTCTCAGCCCCATGTTGTGCGGTTACAGAAGATATCGGTTTTGGATTCTATACAGTCTTCGAAGAGGCGCATGGAGAGGATGGAGGACATCGTGAAACAGGGGCTAGAAATTCTTCTAGAGCCTGCCTCATAGTGCGTCTGTGCATCTTAGTCGCATCTCGTCGTAACTTATGTCGTTTCTTTCGACTCGACCCCCTTGTTGAATTCCAACCAGTGTTGGTAATTTTTCGCTGCTGCCGCAATTGGTGGTTTGTTCGCTTCGTTGTAAGGCTACTTCAAACTACCTTCTAACTCATGACCTTACTCTTTCAGCGCTCGGTATCATGCTCCATACCACACGCATCCAACTTCCAGTATGGAGCAGTTACCTGCTACCCGTCAGAAGGATTCAAAACGAACTTCTAGAGTCATTGGCCAATGTTCTAAATAGATGGAGTGCTGTCTTCTCGTTCCTTCTCTTATAATGTCCTGCATACAAGGCGCGACTCAATGTGATCAAGCTGTGCCCAGTTTTGTTCAACAATGCTTGCATTCGCACTGGTACTTTGCCTCTTGTTCGGCAGTTCTATCTCGCCTGCCACTGCATCCACTCTAGTCTCGTGCTTGCACAATCAGGGCCTCAAGATTGAAACTTCCCAAAATCCGACTTGGCCGGCATCCACCACCCCGTACGGCCTGTTGTAAAATCTCCCTCTGGCTCTGATTTGCGAGATTTCAGGTTCAACACGCGGTTTCATTATTCCCCCAATGCCATCGTGTATCCGACAGAGACCATCGACGTCTCGAAGGCGATTCAATGTGCGGTCAAATTTGGGCTCCAAGTCTCGCCCCTTTCAGGGGGACACTCGTATTCCGCCTCCGGTTACGGCTCTCAAAATGGGACCCTGGTTATCATGTTTCGCGACATGGCACAAATCAGTTACCAGCCCAGCGACGGCACGGCTACCGTCCAGCCAGGAGCCCGATTGGGGGACGTAGCATTGGAGCTGGACAATAAATATGGCCGCGCTTTGGCCCATGGAGTTTGTCCATACGTTGGGTATTCAACCTTCTTCCCTTCTCACCCTCCGGTATACTTAATCCACACCTCAGTATCGGCGGACACACAGGTTTTGGAGGATGGGGTTTCGCGTCCCGCAATTGGGGCCTTATGATTGACCAAGTCGTGGGTGCGGATCTTGTTCTGGCTAATGGAACTGTGATGCACGCCAGCAATACCAAGCATCCCGATTTGTTTTGGGTAAGTTTTTCCGCCCTCTTGTCGCATATATCCTTACGGTTGAAATGCAGGCAATCAGAGGGGCGGCACCCTCTTTCGGCGTAATCACTCAGTATACATTCCAGACCCACCCGGCCCCAGCCAGCGTCGTTCGATATTCGTATAGCTTCGCCAACCCCGATCTCTCCCCTGACAAATTCGCCGCACTATTGAGCTCGTATCAAACCTGGGGCTTCAATGCGCCGAAGGAGCTCGGGATCGAGGCGAACGTGTGGCAGGGAGGTCAAGTGGTCGAAATCGGCGGATATTACATGGGGACTTTGACGGAGTTCAACCTTCTCTCGGTCTCCCTGCTTCAGGCCACGGGGTCACCGAACGGCACGTACGTTCAGGAACGCAGTTGGCTAGCTGCGTTAACCGAAGTCAACGGCGGTTACCCGCTTTCAACAGAAGGCACACCTGATGGCGTACGTATGTTTCATTTCAAGAACATGGGCACGCATCTCATTCCTCCCATACCAGCATGTTACGTTCTTTGCGAAGTCGCTTGTTGTGCCCGCACTTTCGCCTCTCACAGATGCCGCCCTCTCGGCGCTGGCGACATACTTTGCTAAAACGAAGACCTCGCTGTCTTGGTTCGTACAATTTGAACTTTGGGGTGGCGGGGATAGTACCATCTCTTCCATTCCCATCGATGGGACCGCTTACCCCCACCGCAAGCATCACTGGAACATCCAATTCTATGCTAGCTCTACGACCACCTGGCCTGCGCAGGGAACATCGTTTCTCAACGGGATGGTCGATGCGATTACGAACACCATGAAAGGGACTACATTTGGCGCGTATGCGAATTACCTTGATCCAGAATTGGCCGGGTGGCGGAGCAAATATTACGCCGGTAATTATGCACGATTAGCGACCATCCAAAAGCAGTTCGATCCGCATGGAGTCTTCAAGAAAGCTCAGAATGTTGGCGCGCCAGATCTCTAACTGCTTCTTGTCTCATATCCTGTATAAAAGACACTTGGTCTGACGAAGTACAAACCTATGTTCGAGTTGTACCCAGATATGATCGCAAGAATTGTAACATAACATGAATAACGTTGCAGCCCGGAATTATAGCCCTACTGGATCTAGTGCCTGGGAGGGTTGGACAATGTCTGGATGTGTCCTTTCAATGATACAATTTCTTCTAAGGTTGAGCTACAACCACAACTGGTTTTCCGAGTTCCTCTGCCCCGCCCGCTTGCAGCATTTTCACAAATACGTCTGCGGCATTCTCAAGTCCATCCGTTAGAGTTTCTCGCGCGGCTAGCTTCTCCTGTGTCAAGAGCGCGGGAACTTCTGTGAAGAATCGGGAGCCCAGCGCGGCGGTATGGTCCCCGACCAAAAGACCATAGATCCGCAGCCGCTTTTTGAAAATCAAAGTGGTGTTCTAACATAGCATAAATTATTGTTGGTTTCAAAACACAATGAAGCAGATAAGAATGGACGTACCTTGACTCCATAACGGGCTTCTGGCGGAATGTTGTACTCCGATATGGAGCCACACATCTGGAAGTATGTTTGAACATGTCACATAACCTTGTTGAATGCTTTGGAAACCAACAATTAACCGAGCATGGAGGCGCGAATATTCGATGGCGGCCTCAACAGTCTCCCCGCCCACGTTGTCCCAGAAGATGTCCTGGTAGAGGGGTAAATGGCTTTCAATGAATTCAACACAGATCGCTGTACCAGCGGTCCATGTTCCTTCAAAGCTGCCGCGACAGAGATGGTTTTGTAGTTGAACGCTACGTCCGCACCGAGTGATTGCATGTATTCAACTTTGCCGTCTGAGCCAGCGGAAGCAATTACCCGTAGTCTAGAGACGTGTAAGCAATGTTGAATAGAGTGTAAAATGTGCAAGATAGCAGACCCCTTCGCTTTCGCTAATTGAATGAGGATGCTTTTAGAAAAAAACAAAAAAATAAGTATGCAGGGATGGATCCAGCTGGTTCGAGAATACCTTCCAACGCCAGATGCACCGGAGGAGATGTAAATTGTCTCTCCCTGTTAAGAGTTGGAAGTAGGTTGAATAAATGCTTTACTGGCCTACCTGTTTGGCGTCTCCGTAAGCTTCGAGCCCGCAATATGCGGTCAACCCAGGTGCCCCCAGAATGCTGAAATAACTGCTCCATGAATACGCCCCTTTCGGGTCTGGCACCGCCTTCAAAGCCAGCGAGTCAGTGTCAGTGGTCCAATCGGGGTAGTTTGCGGCCTTGAAGTCAACGCGTCCTATACGCAGAACATGTCGGTGAGAACATACAGAAGCACTCGAATGCACCACAGACCCTCCATGTAGGGCTGTACCGTGTACGCTTCCCAGTGCGAGAAACCCCACATGTATTCCTGCATCTCGTCAGAATTCTTTTTGCTTAGAGTCACTGGAAAACGCGACAGACCCCAGCGTTCACTCCTGAACCTGAGATCAACATTATGAATGAAAACAATTTAAACTAACCGACCTTCTTTTTCGGACCGTAACACGACCACAAGCACCAAGCCAGTCATCCTGAGAAGGAGGTAAGAGCTATCGAGGCAATCTTAGAGGTGAACGCACGGTGCCCCCACCACCGCATGTGTTGAATAGCTATCAACGGACAGATCCCGCATGCGCTCGCGCAGAAACGGTTCAGGACTTTGATAGAAGATGATTTCCAATCAGGTAGGTCAAGAACTTATCTGCGTACCTCAACATAAGAGTCTTGGTCAGGAATCCACCGTTCAGCGGAACTGTATCCAGGTCGATTGAAGGAGAGCCATCGTATACAAGGTGTTCACCCGGCACAGGAAGCCCAGTTCCAGGCCTCTTTGCGAATATTACGCGGGGATTGGGAGTCAACATGACGTGGTTATTGAGCTTCACAGACCTTCGTCACTTTAAAAAGCAGTACGGAGCCGTAGCATGAGCTTCGATGGAGTCATCATGTCCGAACAGTGTCCGAACTACTAGTTCGGAATAGATTACCGAATACTACCGAACACAAACCGAACAATAAGTTATCACAGACACGCGTTGTGGCTTGAAAGAAGAGCCTGTAGCGACATCTGGGCGCCGTCGAGATTTTCTGGGAGGAGAAATCAAACTCAAGCCGGATGTCGAGTCATGTCAGTGGCAAGGTCAGTGGTCACTGAAACTTCACTTCCATTAGAACATTCTCGTACAGATGGTGCAGCGCCTCCACAGAAAGCCCTTCTATTCTCCCTGTGGGAGGGTGTCCATCCAAGGTGTATGGTATCAATACCCCACCTTCAACTATTGACGAATGTTAGGCAGGCGAAGCAACATTTTAGACTGGGAATGGAAACACACCACAAGAATTATCTTAAATCCATTACAAAGACCAGTTACAACTGTGTTCACAACCCAGTCAAGAACATAAGAGGCAGCAAAAAAAAAGAATCAAAAGCTCGGTGTTCGCACATGTTAAAGGTGTGTAAATTGGCGGTCGTGAACCTCAATGAATTCGGTGCACTACTTCATGCACGCATACGCCTCTTTCTGGGTAATGAAAGTGTCGAGAAGCATACCTGACGGAGGCTAGCTGTCCAATCCATATGCGGACCGTACCTCTTGCAGTCACTGAGTCCAAGCATTCTGGATGTGAGATGTTGACCGGCACCGTACCGTAAGATCGAATTCTCGAGGGCATACGGTTACGGTACGGTCCGGCACCCTGGCCGTATACGGCTTTACGATCTTAGCTTTGTTAAACAGAAAATCGCTCATATATGACCGAGTTCAGTCATAGAAAACGTTACGAGTCTTCAAATCTATCTTTGTTGATGAACATAAGTTATTTACTCCCCACACGGGCAAATTGGCGAGCGGAAACGCCGCACGAACCATATTTGAACCGTGGGAAAATAATTGAAGGCCTCCGAACGGCCTTCAATTAAAGCCTTGGGCGTCCGGAAGACCTCCAAAATTCCTCGGACCTCCAAGGAAAGCCTCTAAAAGGCCTCCATGTTCAACACTGGCCGCCGTGCATACCATCTCGGATCATTTCGGGAGGTTCTGCAGCCGTACACGGCCGTGTCGGTACAGCTCTTTGCCGCGTTTTGCCGGCTGCTCGCCGTACCGTAAAGGTGAGGGTCAAAATGGCTTACGGTACGGTTACGGTGATGGGTTGTACGGCCGTGATACGGTTACTTACGGCGAACGGCCCTAGTATCTATCTTCATTTCTGACTTGCTCTCCATCCCGACATCGAACCAATGGATCATTTTAGCAAAACTTCAATGACGTACACACAGCCCTTTTCTACGACCCACGGTCAACAGAGCACAAGGGCTCAGAGGAACTCCGAACAGCACACCGTGAACTGGTCCCGTGGTGATGTCCGTCGAGGATGTATTTTGCCAAGCGACCCTCCTTTTCTGTTGTCAAGAAAGTTCTCGACATCAAGTTCTGAAGCCTGTTGCTCACCGAGACTCTAGATTCGACAATGCAATTTACAAAGCGACGCGGTCTCGAGCGAGCCTGGGGATCCCTGGTCTTCCCTAGTGAATCCTCCGCCGTTTCCGGACGTTCTCCGAGGCCCTGATGGTCGATGCGGCAGATCGTTCGACAATCGTTCGTTTACATTATCTAGCATTATCTGGTCACTGGTTGTCTTCGGTCCATATGCTTCCTTCGGCTGCTGACCGTCTTGCCATGACACGGCACTCATTTCCAGTGGCCGCAAACTGGTGGATCATCTCGTGATAAAATACCACCCAGACGCCCAGACCGGGACTGAAAGTGCTTCTTTCTTTCGTGATGTTTCAGCACTCAACAAGCGCTCAAGGCTGGCTATAAGAGTTTGTTACATTCCTGGAATCTGACACCAGTCTCAGCATGTTCCGCGCCGGTGTTATTCTCAGTCTCAGTGCACTCGCTCTTGGTCTTTCGGCGGGCGACTTGAAGGTCTCGCTGAAGGCCGTCTCCACGTCTGTGCAATCCGTTGACGATATCGTCCTCACCGCTGTCGTTTCCAACCCGACGTCGGAGGATATCCGCGTCATTGCGAAGAACAATGTGCTTGATGGATCGAAGACGAGTTCATTTGCAGTGAGCAAAGACGACAGCGACGTCCTGTTCACGGGTGTGCGGGTAAGACCGTCTTGTTCTCGTTGCAAAGTACCATCTCAATCGGCCGCAGGCGACGCTTGACTTATCGGCAGAGGGTATCTACGTGACCATCCCCGCCGGTTCATCCATCGCCGTGAACCACACCGGTCTTGGGCCTCTTTACGATTTCGAGACCTCTGGTACGGGCACCTTCACCTTCGCGCCGAACGCAGTCTTCCAGACCGGGCCCGACGCGAAACCCCTCGAAGTCGACACGAGCGCGGTCCATGTCGAGGTCACCAGTGACGTTGCCAAGCGCGAGATTGTATCGCTTGAGCGCCGCCTCTCGACGCCCTCGTGTCCCGATGCTGGCAGACTTCAGGTCCTCAGGGATTCGCTCGCCGACGCGCGCGCACTTGCGGGAGGAGCCGCGACTGACATCCAAAGCCACCCGAACGGCGCTGAATACACCAGATACTTCGCTGGAAACGTTCAGGGCGACATCTGGTTCAACCTTGATAAGATTGCAGGAGATTTGGCAAGCTCTGGCACGCGGACGTGCGTCCAGATTAATTAGTTTTTGGAAAGTCCTGACACCGACCTTACCCCTTCAGCATCCACTGCACTGGCGACCCTGCCAACCTCTGTCCCGCCGGTACCGGCGTCATTGCGTACACGCTTGTCGTTACCAGCGGTGGCAATATTGTCGGAAGCGATGTAAGAAACACACTGCTAAATCGTCTCGCGCCTGGCTCATTTTGCATCAGATCTACGTCTGTGACAACTTTTTCACCGGTGTCGGAACGACCGCCGGAACCTGCACTGGTGCGTTGGCATATTCTTGGTTCAAGGGAATCAGACTGATCTATTGTTCCAGGCGGCTTCGATGTTACACAGTCGAGCAAGGGTGGTGTAATTTTGCACGAGGTACGTACCGGCATGATTTGTCGAGATGGACTGGCTGAGATGACCCTTCCAGCTTTCGCACGCCACCGCTGGAACCAGTGACATCGCATACGGATGCACGGCCTGCGCATCGCTCTCAGCCGCGAACAAGAAGAACAACGCCGACAACTACAGGGTTTGTTCAATTTCTCGAAGTATGTCGCATGGGCTTATAAAATTTTTCTTAGTGTATGGGATTGGCTATCCACAAGACGTATGTCTGCTGAGTAGCGCAAAGCTTCCCTATGTACATAGATTCCAAGGGAATTTGGATGAGATTAAATATTTTGGAATTGAACTTCGCATGCCAGAATGACGAAGGCGGCTTGTATCTGCGTGGATGTACAGGACGAGTATCCCCCGCTATAACGTGTGTTTAATTTGAACCTACCTGGATAACTCCCTCCTGCACACTTTCCCTTGTTGCCTGTAGACATCGTTCCCAAAAGACACGTCCCCGTCATGTGGCTCTGATCACCTACGCTGACCCCAAAGACTGTCTATGATTTTGTAAGTTTACAGCTGTTTCAAAAACAATAAAGAATTTTCGTTTTCGAGTTCAGTTCGGCTAAGTTTGGAGTCTCTTCATGAGAATGGCGATTCGTCAATCCGAGTTGAATCTGAGAATAAATGAGTATGGAGCTGGGCCGAATTTTGCTGAAGCTAACGGAACTCTGCTCGAAAACGAGAATTCTCTACTGTTTTTGAAACAGCTGTAAAGGATAGAATGTGGGAGTCATTCATGCGGTAAAGCGTTCAAGACGGACGATCGCTATCTCAATGAATAGATTCCCACGGTTTGATTGGATTTTGCAATGCGGTGTATTGTAGTACGCCTAACCTAAAAAACCAGTCCATATCCATTGTGGGGCTTCCGGAAGAAGAAGAGTTGGATTTGGAGCTGCTGAGTGGGGACACTCGCAGGCAATCAGCTGGCGAGGGTATTAGGCACACGTCTGATGGTGCGAGTATCGCTGGGATGGGTAAACGAGTTCAACGAGGAGGACTAAGAAGGTGAGGGATTTGAGCCCGCCGAATTATTCGACTATATTGCCATACTCCTCAACCTTTCAGTTCAGTTTATGCAATGTTCATGGCGGAGGTAAAGTACTTATACAGACTTATAGATAATAACTTCACCACGGCAAGCGCGTCGCCTTGTGGGCTGTTCCGAGATCCGCGCCGATCACACACGCCATCGATTCATCCCGCTTTCTGCTGGACTCCTCAGCTAGAAATTCCCCTGCTTTCTTATGACGGAACTCAGTGATCGTGAACGATATGGTCCGCACAACTGGAATCCAGAGACGGAATGGTCGTATCAGCAATCCATCGATCAAGAAAAAAGAGTACCCAATGTAAAACCATCCTGGGTATTCCCTTCGCCATTTATCGCGTACGTTCCCAGAGCTACCATGAGCTCGGAGGAGGTGTGCTGGGGACCCGAGCCGCGAACGGTGAGATCATTGTATCTTCCTTGGGCCTTCGACTAAGCCCTATATCAGTTGGCGGAGTTGCGGATGTACGCCTTATCCTGGGCGATTCGTAGCAAACCCGAGTGGCAGCGCAAGATGAATGATCCGATGATCTTCGAAAAGTGGCGAAAGGAGGCTCTTGACCAACAAGAATCTTTGCCACTCGAGGAAAAAATGACGTCGAATATGGTGAGTTGCAGGCGGTATGTTTTCTCGGCCTGTGCAGCTTCAACTAAATGCAGGTGAACTACGTCCTCACGGAACTGGCCGCCTACGCCAGGCTTTCTGATCCGGAGACCGGAATTGAGGTGCGAATCGTGTGTGCGCCGTTCGACAAATGTTTGAACAAAATTCCTAGAGCGGTCCCTTCGACGCCATATGGTATTCAGATCGTCTAATCTCGGGCGAGGTATCAGACCGTCTGCGCACTGCAGTCGCCGAGCTCGAAGACATCCCGGACGATTTGAAAGATTGGCATCCCGGCTCCAATGGCCAGGTGCTTGACTTGGTTCACCCCTCGCTTTTTTGCATTGTCTACGGTCGGACAACTGAAAGTCCCGGCCTGACTCATGTGGAGTCGTTAGAGCGAGAGGACTCAGAACGTTATGCTCAAAATGCGCGATCATACGACTTTTCCTGGCTCCCATCCGACTTCTCCGTCGATGCGACCGATGGCTCGGTCAAGCTGATCTCTCCGTACATCAATAACCTCCATCCCGCGAAACACTCCTCCCTTTATCGACTGATCGAATCCATCATATCCTCTTTTGTCCCTCTGTTCGAAAACGTCCTGAGCCAAGTCAATGGCACGGAAAAGGATCTATATCGCGACATCACCCCTGGATCTGGTCGCATAGTACCGCAGCGCCTTTTTGGAACATGGGCTGGGTACAACTGGAAGTTTGCAGGAGTCGCTGTTCCGTGCATCTTCACTCCGCCCAGCTATGACATGACCAAAGTTGAATACAAAAAGTGGAAGAAAGAAAGGAAGAAAGTTCTTCCCGAGGCCTACCAAGAATACGCGGGCGAGCTCGAAAAGACAATCGCACCATACTCTCTTCGAGGCAAGACGATACAGTGTATCATCAAACTCGCAAATATACACTTGACGCCCGAGAACCCCGAATACAAAGGCGGGAGTTGGCATGTAGAAGGTGCGAACTTTCTGAAGATGTTATTGGTGGATTTTCATACTGGGCTTTACAGGAATGCTCAATGAACAGATCGTCGCTTCTGGAATTTATGTGGGTACCCACCATCTCTATACCTGTAAAGTACTTCAACATCGCGAAAGTACTACGACGAAGAAAATATTTCCGAGTCCCGCCTCGCCTTCCGTGTCACTACAGGGCCTCCCGTATATCACAAGCAGGACGATGACCTTTGCATGGACATATTATACGGGCTGAAACGGTGCGTTGATAGCGAGCATTCCCTTTTATCAATGGCTCAAATCATCTAGCAATTCCCACTGCTGCCAGGATCTCGGGTCTATGGTGAGCGTGTTCCATATTTTTTTTCCTGAAGTCAAATCTGAATTGTATGACGAGGTTACGAGTGCCGGCCGTGCCCTCGCATGGCCAAATATCTACCAGCATCGGGTGTCTCCCTTCCACCTCGTTGACACGACAGAACCCGGACACAGAAAGATTCTCGCGATCTTCCTCGTAGACCCGTCCATTGAACCGATACCTTCCGCGACAAACGTAGCACCTCAGCAGGCTGAGTGGGCCGTCGAAGCGCTGGAGGAAGCTCGGAACGATCCCGAAACCGTGTTCTCCCGCCTCCCGCCTGAACTTTCGAACGTGATTTACAGCAAGCTCCCGAGCACCTTCATGACCCGGGACGAAGCGGAGGTGTACAGGTTGAAGCTCATGAAAGAGCGCACTCAATTCGTCAAAGTTCACGACCGGGAATTGGCGCATACCTTTAACATGTGCGAGCATTGATCTGTAGGTTGCAATTCTTTCTTGTTTCTTCCTATGCCAGTGGCTTTTGTTATACTGGCTACGACACTATAACCTTGATCGTAAACGTATCAAATCGAAATAAACCGACCAGACCCGCCTGAATTCCACGTCTCCAACATCCGCACAATTTATGTTAACTTTATTTTCTTGTAGCCATGGGGCGGCCGAAGGCCGAATAGCCGGAAGCTGAAAAATTGCTTGAAGGGAAGCGACGAAGTATATAGCAACTTCGGATTTGCGTGTTAAACGGTTAAATGGTGTTTCATGTCGAGTCACGAGAAAGCCATCATCCAATCGGGATCTCAATGGCCCGACCAAGATTTCAATTTCCCCGGTCCCGTAGAGCTGTTTTCGTATGTGAGTGAATAACTCCTCTTTGGGCAGGTCGGAGCAGAATAGATCCAAGCAGTTTCAGGCGTCGAATAGAAAATTTAATAATCTCCCTTCTGTCTTAATTTGAACCGTGGGAACATCATCAATTGTACATCTTGCTACATCCATGACACAAATGCTCACACTTTGAACCTTAGATGGATGTCAATCTCGTTCTTGTGCTGATTCCTGGCTCCTGGCTTAAGGTGCGACACCGGCGTACCTAATTATTTTGTGCATGAAACTCTCTACCTGGCGTCTTTACACAAACAGCGGTCCATGCAAAGTCATGAAATATGGTATTGTTCTCAAGCCGAGGGTTTATAGTCAGCTATATACAGGTCTCTTGACAGTATTGCTACTGGTTATAAGTTCCTTTGATCAGATCGGCGGCCCTTTCTGCGATGATATACGCCGCAGCTTGTGTATGAGCGGCGGGGATGAACGGCTATGGAATCTTAGTAGCCGATGACGCAGATTTGTCGCCAACTTACCACGACTGAAAGATCGACAATTCGAAGCCCCCGCAATCCCTTTACGATCAAGTCTGGATCGACAACACCCCAAGTTGCACCTTTCGGTGACATACTGGCTGTCCCGACGGGATGGAAAACAGTCCCAGCATTGTCGCGAATGTGCTCATCCAGTTCGGCGTCAGTATCGGTGCTGTTGAACCCAAATGGCGAAATGACATAGCCTGCCCACGCCGGTGCGGCAGCAAAACGCACAGCGCTCCTGATAGCTTCGCGCATGAAGAAGATATCAACCTCGGATCCGAGAAGATTCGGGTTGATCAGAGGAGGTGCAAGCGGATCGCTGCTATTAAGAGTAACCGAACCACCTGTTCCTGAAGTTCAGACAGTTGTTCATGCATCGGAGGATGAGATACACCTACGAGAGGCAGGTGATACCACAGCAGTAGTCACACCGAGAAAGTTTCCAGTGGCCGGCAGGGAGCCAAGCAGCCCGTTAGAAATTATGAGTTCGTAGTGCGATGTCTCAGGCCCTGCAGCAGGATTGGGGAAACGTTCAAAGATCGAGGAATTATCAGGAACTCGCAACCACCCAATATGACTCAATGGATTATCGACGAGAGGGCCTGTTCGTGTGCTGTTCCACTCTGCGAGCTGCTCTGCTGCCAGGGTGGCATTGCGTTCCGCCGCTTCAAAGGTGTCCGTGGAGTTGACAAGGAATCCCATGAACAGAAGGGAATGATCGCTGAGGTTTTGCCCCACAGAAGGCAGATTGTGCACCGGTTGGATTCCGAGTGAGGTCAGAGTCGAGGAGTTCCCAATTCCGGAGTTGAGCAGGATTTGAGGTGACCCAATACTGCCGGCTGAGAGAATTATCTCGTTCTTTGCCGTCAAGGTGAACCGTTTGCCTAGAGCGATGTCAATGAGCTGATGAGCGGCGGACAAATCAACATCACCTTTGAGATCCTGTACAAACTCAACAGTGCGGAACGTGCCCGCGGTAGATTGCAATACGCGTGTTACGCGGGAATGTAACAGAATATGTAAATTGGGGCGACTAATAAATCGAGGAGCAAGATAGGATGTCGCCGAGCTGCTTCTAGACCCGTTCTTTATTGTCGCTTGCCCCCAGCCTAAGAAATCCCCTCAACGCTAAATTCGTCTCACTTGGTAAGATACGTACCGATACCAAGCTGATAACCTGAGTTCATGTCTTGGTTAAATGGGAATTCTTCCAGTTCGGTGGTCGTCTTAATGATCCGGGAGTCTACAGGGCTAGGAAATCCTGCAAGAGACACCGTGTTGATTCCGTCGAATCCGTGAACGGTAGGAGTAAATCGTCCGGTGGTGTTGTGGTGGTCTGAAGGGGCGCTAAAGCGTTCGTTCTGTGAAATTATTGCTGAGAATTTTCAGGATCTCAATACAATTCGCAAGCACCTTGCGCATATACGGCACCAGGCTGTCCCATGACCAACCGTTGTCCCCGGTGACATTTGCGAACCTGTCGAAATCTTCTTTCGACCCACGCGTATAGACCATATAATCTGATAATTGTATAGTCGGGAATGATTGGAGAAGGAACATTTCGCTCACTGACAGAACTGCTCCCTCCGAGCACAAAACCGCGAGGGTAGGGTATTGAACGGCCGTTCAGCCCAGTCTGAGGAGTTGTGGTGTAATTCCAGTCCTGGGCAGTGTTTGGCGTGGCGCGGGGGCCAAAAAATGGAACGATGATATTCAACACGTCGGCATTTCTGAATGAGAGTCAGCTTCCTGAGAAACAATACCGTGCCGCTGGACCTACGATCCGCCTGCTTCAAGCACCAGAACAGAGTGGTTTGGGTTTTCAGTTAGGCGATTAGCAATGACATTCCCCGCCGTCCCGGCTTGAAGACGTAAGAAACAGAGTGGTGTTGGTAATAAAGCTCGTACCTCCAACAACGATGAAATCGAACTTGAGGTTCAACTTGTTTAAATCTGCAACATTGTCGATGATGGCGCCTAAGCAAAGCGTAGTTCCTAGGATGGCAAATAGAAGGGAGCTGAACCAGGACATGGCGAGTTGCTGTAGACTCCTGCGCTTCAAATTGGAGTTTTTAAGCAGCTGATAGCTGAAATCCCGGCCATACCGGCGTCTACAAATCATCGCACTATTAGTTTGACGCCGACATTAGCCTCCGATGTTCTCGCTCACTGTCTGCCAATGATGTCCACCGGAATCTGAAGTGGTGTCGTCAGTCATTGGCAATCCACAAGTGCTGTCTGGGCGAATCACACGGAAACTAATTTTGGGAATGCCCGTTTTGTCCGGGAGCCGTATCAAGAAAGCATTGTCAGCCCCCTTGACTGCTAAATAATCCCCCGCTTCTTCCCGCCCCGACAATGATCCGCCCGCATTAGATGTTGGACTTGTGTCAGCTATCGACATAAATTGTCTCGAAACGCCATCTGGGAAAATGAACGTTAGAGAAATACTAAGGAGGGAACGGCAGGTCAATTATCATGCCAGGGCGGCCTACCGTAATTCAAATCAGCTGGCGCTTTGCATTCGGGGAAAAGACGACGAAAATGACCTAACCAGAATTAAACCAAGTCCCAAGGAAGTAGAATCAAAACTGCGGCGGAGAATCGCGAGCAGAACAAAAAAAACTGCAGTCCGAGGTAGGTAGGTATATTCCGACGCGGTCCCGTTGTCCGAGAGCCCGCGCATCCCGTCATAAAGAATAGAAGTGTGCACTTTCAGGTCGGTATGTGCGAGAAATCACTGTCGCTCCATTCAGTTACCTTGCTGCCAAGATAACACACTGATCTGATTCCCACTTTTTTGGACTCGTCCGGCGTCTTGAAATTGCACCATAGCCTCGCTGAGCTCGGTTCTGACTCTTTTGATACTGAAGGGAGATTTTCGTCAGCAGTGCTCAATATTCAGTTGCAATGAACCACTGACAGTTTCAAGATTGAAGCCATAGTAAGACCATAGTAAGACCACTGTTGAGAGTTTTGAACTCGGCACCGAGGGCCAGCTGTTCACGGGACAGCTTGTCATCACGAAGGAAACCCGCCATTTTGATAGCCAACCGCCCTGTTTCGAGGATCAAAGGATACATAGGCGAGCGCGAAAGACACTGAGAGGTAGAGGGAGAAGAGTCAAGACGAGAGTGAATGCACAGCATTCGCGGCCCGTGGGCTCCACAACAGTTTGCGATATGATGTGATGGCATAACAGTGTCACTTTTATCGTCAAACTACGGGCGGACCTCAAAACGCAGGCCTGTACAAAGGTTATTAACTCCAGAATTTATGTAGCCTTGGCTAACAAAAGAGAAAGAACCAAGTAGAGCAGCCTCCGACTCGGAGGTCGTCGTTCAATCATCAACAGCCAGCATCACTCACGCGCTTCTGACGGGTGATTACTGGAAATAATCAAGATCCAGGGTATACTTGTAGTCAATGTAGAGTTATTCAGGCCTGAGATAGCATCGTGACATTGTACGCCCCGCGAACAGAAATTCGAACCGTGGGAACGTTACGGCTTGGCTCTGATGGGAGTCGAGTGTTTGGGAGAGTTGGCGGGCGTTCCTCTGACTCCTCGAGCACTACACAGTGAGGAGATGAATGGAGTAAATGAGAGCTAAAAGGATGATCTTGAATGCGAATTTGGGCTGAAAAAGAGAGAGAGAGAGAGAGAAAACAGGATGAAAGATGGAAATGCTTCTGCTAAGTGAAACTGTTCTTTAGGAAATGCGACGCACATTTCCAAGACGATCTGCCATTGATCCACAGAGGCCTCGATGTATACACCGTACTACGCAGTATAAGGACACACCATCTGAGCACCTTCTTTCCCCTCCATATCTGCAGCATCTGTAAATTCGAGGACCACCAGCTTCATATATTTCTGGTTCACTCCCTCGTCAGTCTTGGAAGAATCTCGCTCGGGTGGGGTGTAAAAACATAATTCTTCGCGAAACGCAGAGCCACGAAGCCAATAGAATAGAAAAAATAAAACGATATGCCACGCCTCCGATGAGAGTTGAACTCACGTTTCCTCGAGAACTTTGATCACACCAGCTCATATTTTCCAGGCGATCTACCGTTGATCTACAAAGGCTTGATGCCTGCTTCCCTCTGTGCAGCCTATCATGCTATGCTACAGTTGCGAATGCACAAGCCAGGTACCTTACTATAGAGAAGGATTTCTCAGCCATTGTGGAACGGACACCGGGTCGAAGCTCAACGAAGTCAATCAATCAAAAGTGGTGAGAAACTCATCGAGAGAGGATTTCAGGTAGAGAAAAGAAGGGATGTAGAATAATACCATTTCAAAAAAAGAATCCTCCGTCGCATTGGAAGTGCCTCCGGTGAGAGTCGAACTCACGTTTCCTCAAGAAGTCTCTTAATTATGGCAACAGGGACTGGACAGCTTCGTTTTCCCGCATTTGCCGTGATGAAATCATGATCCGAGCCGTGGGATGGCCGTTTGGGGTGTCAGGACCCCAGAACTGAGGGATAAAAAGAGTTGTGGGAAGCGCACGTGCTTACATAAGCCATCCCGTTTGAGTAAGTGGTTCAATTTTGCTGGTGTGCGTGAGGGCATAAACTAGGACTGTATATTATTTTATACTGATTTGCATATGCTGCATCCAAAGATAGTTTTGATTCTAGATTCTCCAATGAGATCTTCTATCTAAACAAGGAAAAACATGGCTGGTATCTAGATTGAAGCTAACGACCGTGATCTTACACCCAGCGTGCCACAGCGAACAAAACAATTAAGGCATCAAACCGTCCTGTAAAAAATACGCTGTTCCATTTGGAAAATCTTTGCCTATAAATATGGCTGTTTCGAGACGGGACTTTTACAGGTCGGTCCTGCACCCAAATGGTACATTTTATTGTCCATTCATGGGATCTGGAAGGTAAATCAGTCAATTTCGGCCTCAAAAGAAGATTCCAAGAGTCAACAAATGCTCCAGAGACATTCCCTTATAGCCACAACAGGCGGTTGCGGTATGGGTATGGGTCTTAACTTCCCGTTGTGTAAATAGGGAATTTTCCTACAGTTACAGCCCCTATATTGGACACCGTAAACACAATACAGACATTCTGATGCCGTAAAAACAATGAAAGTCATTGGCATACGTCCCGCTAATTGCTACTTCTTCTGATTAGTGATGTTTGATCAAGCGCAAGGCATTCTGTCCCTGAAGTATCTAGTAATAATTTCACGAGCCATGCTTGAAACATCGAGAAAACAACAGGACTTCACATTTTCAGTGAAATGTTAGATTCGGAGGACAAGTTTGAATTCAACGGAACATTGATATCATAATATGGACGGATTGACTTGAAAGCGACCTTCTTGATCTGAATCAGTAAATAACCCAGGCCGGTGCAACTCTAAGTCAAAAGACTTTCTCACCCATGTCTTGAGCAGGGACCGACGGCGCAAACAGCCAACACATACATTGTGAAAGCAAAACACCCAAAAGCTCTTAACAATCAGGACGGCACTTTAAAACCGTTTTGAATCTGTGTTGCATCCACCCCCAAGTTCAGTGGTTGATTTGGGTTGAAGATCCTGAAGAATGACACTGGAATGAACTTTGAAGTGAAGTCTTGAGGATTTCTGTCAGACCTGACATTTTGGGAGAACATGTATTGTAGTAATGTGGGCTGACAATGTGAATCAAAAAAGGGCTAGCGTACCTTGGATAGATACATATGCTGTTCTTGGCGAGCACAGCAAGCAGTGGAGGTTGATTCAGAAGAGTGGCACTTAAATGTTGGGAGCATTGGTACAAATAAAAGCGGAATAATTACTGTTTCACTAACTTTCAACTCACTCAACAGGGATTTGAGGGACTACAAAACTATTTAAATGTCGTCAAGAATGTTGAAGGTCTTACTCCAAAGCCCAGGGATTTTGCGACCAGCCTCAGTTCAGAGTCTCGCTTGACTGAGTAATTACTTAGTTGACTAAACAGCAATCACTAGTTACTAAAAGCCGACTAAGGGGCCGGCCACATAGTGATCGCTAGTGGAATTCAGCTTCTTTGCCGTTGTGCACACGTCTGGCCTAGGATTCTGGTGGCAACAGATGAGGTGATAGCACACATAGATATATGGACTTGCCCCAAGTGTTTCCATCCCCACAGGTAGTACAACAAACTATCTCTGCAAAAATAGCGATCACTAGTTCAAAGCGTGGGAACACTAGTCAACTAAGTCAAATGACCGAATTGCTAACTAGCGATCAAGGACTAGTCGGCTAAGTCCTAGTCAGGCGAGAGTCTGCCTCAGTTAAACTTGAAGTTGATCTGCACTTAACAAAGTGAGAAAGTCAGGAAGATCTGAAAACTAAGAACACCGCATGAGATGAAGCGAGGCAAGTACAGGGCATCTTCATACCTTGGGATGAAAGCGGGTGGCGTGTGGGAGAAAGGCTCTACAGGACTACAAAACAAAACAACATGCTAACAACCTACATATATCTCGGAACATATTCAGAATTGCAAAAGAACTTGGCAGAATTTCTGTTCAATAACTGACAGATGGTAGTCTGGTGGACAGTCAGAGAAAAACATGGAGGTAACCGGAGACGAACAAAATCGAACTCAGTCTGCTGAGTCTGCACTCGGCAAAGGTGCATATATCTGAGTTGACTTAATTTGAACCGTTCTTTGCTGACGCTCCAGCATTTCTCGGGACTGAAGGGACTTTGAATTGGTCATAATTTGGTGAATTAGACTAGAATATCACCTGCATGGATACTTCAGACTTGAGTTACCAGCAGTAAAAATGTCTTTAGCAGAACTTTAAGATCAGCTGGAAAAATAATCATACTTTAACAAGAAATCAAATGAACTGAGCGGCTAGACAGAGATTTAGCCATACAAACCGCTTCCTGCCTGCAGCTGGCCCGATGATGGTTAGCGATCAACCCATTGTGGGTATTGAGCATGGGAGAGTGTCAGCCAGGAAACAGTATCAAAGTCAAGCCAGATGCACCCGAGATGGCCAAGGAACCAGAATAATCGGAAATTCAACACAAGCTTAGGGGGATTGATTGTATTGGTGGGTGTTGGGGGGGGGGGTTGTTACAATGAAGAGCACGGTAAAATAGTATCCACAATGACCCAAGTCAAACTAGATACACAGAAGTCAATAAATTTCTCTTTGACATACCTCTGTACTAGGAATTCGCTGAGGCGCAATGTGCTCACTCCGCAGACAGACCTATGTCATGAGCGCTGACATGTACCCGATCACTTCCCGATCTGGTCACTTTTTAACTTCCATATTTTTTGTGAATAATGGGTACCGCAGGGATGAGCGAGAGAAAGCGCGTTGTTTGAGCTCGGTTTTATCCTCGTACCTGCAGAATTAAGTGTTTTTAAAGGCATTCTTTCCAGCAAGGACTGTCAGCCACTGGGCTTACAATTTGTATGTGTTTACTGCATATTCGAGCCCTCTGCCAGTCAGGTGTTAGGGTAGAACTGCTTCGCTTCGCTCGCAATAATTCCAGTTGAATCAGCAGTTCAAACTTGGAATTATGGATCAATAGTATTGTGTAAGATCTAGTTGACAAAGCCACAGCTGCTGAATGAAACCGTCAATAGACAGGCAGAGTGAACTTACCTATTCTCAGTATCTTGAGGCAATGAGCAAACTAAGTCAAAGTTGAAGCTGAGTGGAGCAAGATGTGAGGTTTGAAGTTTGATATGAAGTCAGAGGTAGAAAGCAATAATCACAGACCAGAGTTCCTTGGTGGAGTGTCGTTCCAAGATCATTGCAGTTGTGTGTGTTGACGATGGCCTGATTCTAAGGTAAATCATACTAAGTTCAACAAAGTGTGCTACTTGGTACCAATTAGATTACCATCTAATGAACGAAAGTTGTTTCACCAAGAGTTTGAGTTAACAAAGGCAATACACCAACCATTCTTTGAGTTTGACAATTGTCCCGGGTCTGTGCAAAAGTTTGTGTGACACAAAAGTATCATGGGAGATACAGTAGAAAAAAAAGACTTCAACACAGAAACTACCCAGGTCAACTGGTGTACTCTAGTGATCTTTTATCTCATTAGATATGACTCAGAGCCAACAAACCCATCCTGTTTCTGATAAAACTTGGATGAAACATCATTTCCCTCTTCAAGACATCAAACCTATCAAGTTCGATTGAGTAGCATCCAAGTGCTTTGCTGTTCCACTTATCTCCACTCCTATCTTAGACTTCATTACTGCCAAGCTGTGACGGGTTTGCCCAAATCGTAGCAGTGAGTTGAATACTGACAGCTTACTTCACACAGCAAAGACGGTCTCAAGGCGGCAAACTACTTTGAATGAGCACCAACATCAAGGTCATTCGAACATTTCAAGGTACAAAATTCCTTTTAGGCCCGAAAAACAGTACTGACGCACACCAGCAAAATTGAACCACTTACTCAAACGGGATGGCTTATGTAAGCACGTGCGCTTCCCACAACTCTTTTTATCCCTCAGTTCTGGGGTCCTGACACCCCAAACGGCCATCCCACGGCTCGGATCATGATTGCATCACGGCAAATGCGGGAAAACGAAGCTGTCCGGTCCCTGTTGCCATACTTAATCGAGTCATATCAATTTTTTCGAGACGATCTACTGTTGAATCTACAGAGGCTTGCGTGTAACCCTCCCTGTCCACCAAGTTATACCACATACCGGAGTTTTCAGGTCAATGGATACATGACCGTTCAAAGCTGCCAATTGGATTGTTGGGTTGGGTTTGAACGGGACTTCTTGTAGCTTAGGAAGTGACCAATTGACAGACTTGATTCTGAACCATAGTGTGGTTGAAAAAATCTACCTTGTAAGTAGGAGGAGCTTTTATAAAGGAAAAGAACACGAGTTCCATGCCTCCGCTGGGATTCGAACCCAGGTCTTCTCGAGATAGAATACTGGTTTTTTCTCACAATTTCGAGGCGATCTACCGCTGATCCACAGAGGCGTGATTACAGAAGAAGGAATGAGGGTTAGGTTGGGGTTATGTGCTACTCTCCAGACTTGAATGCTTACGGGTTTTCAAGTCCAGGGCACAGGTTGTGCAGAAAACCCATAGCTGGGCGACGAGGCAAAATCAACCAACCGTGGAACAGGGGTGGAAAAAAGTCAAAACATACCATCTGGTAACCCACATCTCCTCGCGAAATAGTAGAATCTCCATGAAAAGTTCTGAGGCGATTTACCGTTGATCTACAGAGGCTTGACGTTGCATGCGTGGTAGCCATGACATGGTGAATGCAGAGTGCGAGAGATGAAAGACACGTTGAATGGAGGACCGAAAAATGAATTGAAGGGTAAAATGAAGCGGCAGGCGGCTGCGGAGAATGGAGTGGCTCAGGAGCATTGAATGAAGCCGGTCCGAAAGCTTCAGCATAAACCGCGCTAGGGTACGGAGCTTGTGAACTTGAACGTTGGTGGTGATGAACAGGAGCAAGAGATGGCCGCTCACGTGCACGGTACTTGGCGTCTGATTTCCCTGATTCCGATATGCACTCCACCTCCTCTTAGCTCTCTTCTTCCCCGACCACCATGTCCTCCAGTGTCTCCTCCAGTGTCCCCGACGCCCGCCCGCCTCGTCTCCGCCGCCGCCGCATGTCCGCGCCGCCACCCCGGGCCGCTCCGCCGCGCCTCCCGCCCTGCCGGCCGCTCCCGCTCTCCCTTGAAGCACTGGACCTCTCCCCGGCCTCCCCCACCCAAGCATTGGCCTCCTTGCGGTTTCTAGTGCTCTCCTACCTCGCCGACCTCGAACGCAGGCTCTGTCAGTTCGAATCCGCGGAATGGGCATCGACGGCGCTCGACATGCTGCACGCAATCCGCGCAGACGTGCGCTCCCACCTGCCTGACCTCGGTGCACACCTACCAGACATGGACGACCTCAAGTCGCGTTTCGACTTTGCTGCTCTCGATTTTGACTTTGACTTTGATTTTGCTGGTCTCGACTTCCTGCCGGACATGCCCCTGGGCATCGCGGAGCTCAAAGCACTCGTCGCGCGGCAATGGGCCGACCTCGACCTCACCCTCGACTTCTCCCGGCCGCTCTCCTACGTCCCCACCCTCGCCGCACGTCTCCGCCGCCTCCACGCCCACCTCCACGACAGCGACTTGATCGCCACCCCCAAGTTCGAGCAATTGTTCGACTTTGACTTTGACTTGAAGGCGAGGGCACCGGCGAGGCTGGCAGAGGTGCTCGAGGCGTTCCTGGCGGAGCTGCCGAGGCTGTCGTCGCTGCCGTCGTTGTCTTTACCGCCATCGCTGTCATCTTTATCACTCCCCTTCGAGGACGCAGATGACGAGGTCGCACGCGCACTGGCACGCTCGCAGCACGGCAGCACGTTGATTGGGTACGACGACCTGCCCGACGCGTGGCGGAACAACCCCTATGTGCTGCATGGCTATCGCTTCATTCCGCTGCGCCGGTGGGACAAGCTGGTCGCCAGTGTGGCGGGGATGCATAATGAGACGTGTGAGTGGTGATTTTCTGCCGCATTCATTTATTCATTCATATATTTCATTGCAACGTACTAATTTCCCACTCATACAGTAAACATCCACACGCACCTCGTCCCGCTCGTCCTCTGGGGCGCAGCCTATGCGGGCGCCGTCTGGCCGTACCCGACCGCTGCTATCTCTTCCTTACCCGAATGGGTATCCGCTCCTTTTTCATTATTAGCCGCTACTTTAGCGTGGATAGCAACTCCTTTGTCTTTATTAGCTGCACCTTTACTATGGCTGGCGACACCACTAGCGTGGACAGCAGCGTGGATAACATCGCTGCTCCCCGCGTGGCTCACGCACGACGCAGCGAGGTATACACCGTTTGGGGGTACGTGCTTCGTTTTCCTTCCTTCGCTCTGCTTCACTATGTATCCGAGCTGACTTGTTCTACGCACTTTGTTATATTCGCAACTCAACTCAACTCGTAACTCGTCCACCACAACACAGTCACCGCAACGACCCCACCCCTACACCACGCGGCGCTCCCGCCGGACGAGGCGCTCTTTGCGCTCTTTGCGCTCGCGTGCCTCGCGAGCAGCGCGCTGTGGCATACGATGGCTGGGTGTGCGCATCGCGGCACGATGGAGACGTGTGCGAGGGTGGATTATGTGGGGATTGGGTGGTGAGTGGGGTTTTGGTTTTGCTTTATGTTTGGTCTTCTCACATCGCTCACCCACCTTTCCTTCTTTTCTAGGCTCATCGCGACCTCGATCGCGACCGTCGTGCATCACGGGTACGCGTGTGCGGAGGCGGCGGTGGACGCGACGCCGCTGGGGCATGCGGTGCTGCATCCGGGCGCGGCGCTGCATTCGGCGGGGGCGCTGTTGCAGGAGGGGGCGAGGACAAGATGGGCGAAGTGTTCAGCGCGGCGGTCCGTTTGTGTATACCTAGTAGCCAGCTTGAATATAAGAGACCCTTTTCGAGCAAGTCAAATGAATATATAATTGTGCCGCCTCGCTCCGACTGGCTAATCACTAGAACAGTTGATATGATCAATTTGAAAAAGCTTAAATTCGTAAGTTCGCAGAGGGTTTCGGGTTTCGCACAACCATAGTCTCCCCGTCCCGAAGGTCGTCAGGGTAGATCAAACGGGTTAGCGGGTTCGGGTGTATGGTAGAGAAAAAGAAAGGGTTGGGTCAATGAACTCACCGAAAGAATAGAAGGGTATTGACCTATGGAGTGTGTTAGAATAGTCTGGGTTGAAGTAAGGGACATGCCGAGTGTAAGTTAGCAAGA